>JAJKFI010000082.1:1748068-1804045 GCA_029204185.1 Lerista edwardsae | reverse complement strand
AGAGAGAGAGAGAGAGAGAGAGAGAGAGAGAGAGAGAGAGAGAGAGAAGCACAGGCCCTCATTTCTATGCAGCATTTCCATTTCTTTTAGAGTGCAATCCTAATTGTGCTTTGGCCGGCACATGTTGCTTGTGTCGGCCTCCAGATCTCGCAAACACACCATAATGCATGTTTGCACCATTTTGGAGGACCCAGAGGCTGGCACAAGCAACATGTGCCAGCAGCCCTGCACCCGGCCCCGCAATGGCCCCACAATGATAAGGCTGGCCTTGCTCGACTGGCACAGGGGCTTGGGAAGGCGGCAAGAGGTGGAGCAGGGCAGGGGGATGGGCAAAATTGCTCTGTTCTCCCTGCTCTAAGAACATAAGAAGAGCCCTGCTGGATCAGGCCAAAGGCCCATCTAGTCCAGCTTCCTGTATCTCACAGTGGCCCACCAGGTGCCTAAAGGAGCTCAGTAGACAACAAGATGCTTTCATCCTGTTGCCACTCCCTTGCACCTAGCATTCTGAAGTAGCTTACTATTAATGTAAGGCGGTTGCACCACTCATCATGGCATATAGCCCACGATGGATTTTTCCTCCAGAAATCTGCCCAGTCTTCTTTTAAAGGCATCTAGGCCAGATGCCATCACCACCTCCTGTGGCAAGGAGTTCCATAGCTTAATTAACTGCTGGATAAAAATGTATTTCCTTTTATCTGTTTTAACTCTCCCAACACTCAATTTCTGTGGATGCCCCCTGGTTCTAGTATTGTGAGAGAGGGAAAACATCCTTCTGTTGACTCTATCCCTTTCGTGCATAATTTTATATGGCTGTTTTATTCTCAACCCCTTTTTTAATTACCCCAAGCATGGAATTGGCCTTCTTAATTGCTGCCGCACATAGGGTCGACACCTTCATTGAGTCGTCCACCAGCACCCCAAGATCTCTCTCCTGAGCTGTCACAGACTGCTCAGAATCCATTAGCCTATAGGTGAAGTTTTGATTTTTTTTTTGCCCCAATGTGCATCGCTTTACTAGTCAAAGTAAAGTTTTCCCAGTAGCAATGTATGGCTGTGAGAGCTGGACCATAAGAAAGGCAGAGTGCCGAAGAATAGATGCTTTTGAATTATGGTGTTGGAGACGACTCTTGAGAGTCCCCTGGACTGCAAGGAGATCCAATGGGTCAATCCTCCAGGAAGTCAAGCCTGATTGCTCCCTGGAAGGACAAATCCTGAAGCTGAAGCTCAAATACTTTGGCACCTCATGAGAAGAGAGGACTCTTTAGAAAAGACCCTCATGCCCCAGCATGAGATTGAAGATCTCAAAGATTGAAGGCAAAAGGAGAAGGGGGCGGCAGAGGATGAGATGGTTAGATAGCATCACTGGAGCGATGAACATGAAATTGGGCGAACTCCGGAAGCTAGTGGAGGACAGGGAGGCCTGGCATGCTGTGGTCCATGGGGTTGCGAAGAGTGGGACATGACTTAGCGACTGAATAACAACAAAGCATCACTTTACACTTGTCTACGTTGAAACGCATCTGCCATTTTGCTGCCCATTCCCCCAACTTGGAGAGATCCTTCTGGAGCTCTTCACAATTCTGGTCTTCACCACCCGGAAAAGTTTTGTGTCATCTGCAAACTTGGCCACCTCGCTGCTTATGCCAGTCTCCAGGTCTGAGAACGGGGAAACTGTGAAACCGGTCTCCCTGCTCTGAGAATGGGTGGACCCGTAGGTGGCCCAGCCCGGGGAGCAGGGTGGAGACAGGATCTGGCCTTTGGGCCAGATCTTAACTCCTGTCCCTGGATCCGGGTAGCCCCGATTTGGCTGCTCAGTGTTGTGCCGCTGATTTTGGTGGCACAGCTCCGAGTAGCCCCATCCAGACCGCTGCACAATACCCAAGGGAAGGAGAATATTTTCCCCTTTCCCCAGGTAGCACAGCAGCACAACCAAGGGCTGAATATGGGGCAGGCATGTCGGCCTGCCCTTTCCAGCCCAAGGTTTGGACTGCGCTCTTAGATATGTAAGATTCCACACTTGCATGATGATACTATGACTGAACGAAATTCCCTCTGCTCTGGCTTTCATGGATTTTTGGGTTTTTTTCTGTTTTTGCCATATTGATTTCAGATTATACAAGATGCAAAATTGCTGCAATGCAGAATTGCAACTAAACGGAGGAGCCTAACAAAAGCCAAGAGCAATGTCTGGAATAAAGATCTCAATGCCTTGGCCTGGAAAAACAGTTTGAAACAACTCTTTGATGTGCTAATGTTTTTGTGATTAATACACATCATTTTAGGAGTTCCTCAGAACTGTAAATCATGAGATTCCCGATAAAATCATAAAGTTAGCTTTTTTTAAATAACTTCAAGCCCTTGTGGTTGCTGCGTAATAAGCCTCTCTTAGTGCATAAAAGGGGAAAAAAGACACTCCAGTCAGTTATAAATATGTTTGTTTTAAATGCCTTTCCAGATAACAGATTTAGGGGCAGAACCTATGTTGTGTAGATATTGGAGCACATTTTAAGATTTGTTGCTCTTAAGAAACAAATGCACAAAGTAAGCTCTTACACTGGGGCGACCAGCAGATACATCAGGACAAAGCTAGAAGATCAAGTGCCTAGGCGGTTGTGAGAGCAAGCAATGGTGCCATCTCCCTAGTCTATATGCATACTCTTCCATCAACAGAGCGTAGTCCTGCCTTACCTTATTTTCTTTCTCATCAACACCAGGAACTGAACAAATCCTAATGAGGCTCGCATCAGCCGCCAGCAAGAGGTGGTGATGGTGGTGAGTCACAGATTCAGAAAAAAATCTATTCTAGGCCAAATGTGTGTGCCCAATGTGGGCATCTTTCTACCATCGGTGGAGACAATGCAATCCACAGTGGGAGAGCAGTTAGCACAAATAGCTAAAGATGACTCCCCTAAATGAGCCAAGCCAGAAATTCTTCAAGTGAAGTAAGGACAGAGAGGGGGAGGAAGCCTGCGGGTCAGAAGCCAGTGAGGAAATAATTCCCAGTTCCAGATTGGGTGTGAGGGAAATGTCATTCACCAAGTAATCCCAAGGGCAATTTATTTATTTATTTATTTTGAAGAATGTATACCCCGCCTTTCCCATGCCGAAGCAAATGCCCAAGGCGGGCTTACATGGGCAGGCTAGTCTAAACCACCATTTTTCAATGGGGTTTTTACAAATATACAGTATTCTGTGATCCACCGAAAGTCCCAGATGTAGCCTTCACAGTGTGGTTCTTTCCTCTGGCCATATGACAGCGAGCTTCAGCAAGTGATTGTAAGTCCAGCCTGGACAGGTCCTCAAGGTTGGATTCCATGCCGGCTGGTCTTCACACAACATTCCTGCACTGGTTAATCAGCTCCACAGTGACCTCGTTCTGCCACCACAGGTACTGCAGCTTGTCACAGCCTGGCATTCTGTCTCCCATCCAAAAATAGATCACAGATTCTCCTGCTTAGCTTCAGGCAGTACCAGCAGCTCAACCATCAGTTCACACCTCCTGCCCAATTGAGTATGTCCCTCACCTCACCTCACCTCACCTCACCTCACCTCATCTCACCATCTTGTTTGTGGCATCTTGTGATCCCCTGACTGGGAGCAAAATCCCCAAGATTCTGTGACGGTGGGGTGGTGGTGAGAATTTTTCCTTATCCCCAGTGAGTCATGCAGAAGGATCAGTGAGTCAGCATCCAAATTGAAGGGTGCAATCCTAACCTATGTAGAGTTAGGCAGGCACAGTTAGGTCAGCAAAGTTTGGCCGGCACAAGGGCCACCGTAAAGTATGTTTGGACTACTCTTGGCCAGCACACAGATGTGCGCCATCCTCCCTGACTCCAAGAGTGGTCCAAACATGCTTTACGGTGTCCCTTGTGCCGGCCAAACTTTGCTGGCCTAACTGTGCCGGCCTAACTCCAGGTTAGGATTGCAGTCTAAGACACAGTTTTTACAAAGAGAGAGGAAGGATTGAACAAATATGGAAACACTTATTGCAGTGAATAATTAAAGAAAATGATCACAGGAAGAATTTATTTTATGAACAGAGATCAAAAGAATTTGTCTTGTTCAATGAAGGGGAAAAAGGATGCTGGGAGAGAATATCCTCCCCCCCCCTTTGAGGATGAGATTGTGGCTCATGATCAGAGCAAATGTTTTGTTTGCAAAAGGTTCTAGGCTTGACCCCCAGGAACTCAAGGAAGGGTCAGGAAAGCTATTGCAGAGTCACTGTCAATCACAGGTAGACAGTATTGAATTAGATGGACCAAAAGTGGTCGAAAGTGATATAAGACAGTGTGTCCAATGTTCCAGCTATGTCATGCTAGATGCTGTGGTGGTGTCAAAAATCCTATTGAGGATGAAATTGATCTGCTTTGCTTGTGTTTCTCCAATTTAAAAGCCCATCCTACGAACTGGGGGCTGTAAAGGCGGCAGATAGTGTTACTCTCATGTTGTGGTTGGCTACTGAGATGGCCTTTGTAAGGGCAAGGCCAACTTGTGAGTTCCTGATGGTTAGATGTGAATTGGAGACGTCCTAATGCTCAGTTTAGGGGTTTTGCAGCTTAGGGGGTTTGCTTCCTATGGAGGAAGGAAGGAATTCTTCTTCCAGGATCAGATCAGCCGCAGCCTAGGAAATTCTAATTTGAGCACATCACTCATGGGTGCCTTGCTCACTATGCTCCATCTCCTACCCATTGCCCTTCATCCTGCCTGGTCAGCTGTTGTCCTCTCTGTACTCTTCATCAAATGACTGCTTCATCAAATACTGACCAAGACCCTTGCCTTCACAGCTACACTGATCGTCTTGTCCTGAAATTGATGCCATGTGAATCTCACCGATCAAACACAGCTGCCAATTTCAGGCATCCATTTTGGTTGGCCACCATTGTGACAGTTAAGCATGCTCCCAGCCTGTGCAGATTCTTCAAAAGCACTCATACAATGCACATTACATTCATCTAGTATTGAGATTCAGTAGCATGAATAGCCCACACTCATTTTTTTTGTCAAATTAAAGGTAAATAGGGGGAGAAAGATGGGATAAAAATGTGGTAAAATAGCCACCAGATTTTGGATTGAACCAAGAGCAAGAGGCTCCTCTGCTCCTGATTTCCAAAATTTCTCAGAAGAGGCTAGCTTTCCTGTCCATTGCAAGGGGGAGAGGGTGCAAAGAGGCACAGCGTAGCATAAAATGTATTACTCATTCAAGAGGAACTAAGGACTCATTACACAGGCAGAATCTAATATATATCAGTTGAGATTAATAACATAAAAATAGATTCTGCTCACAAAATTCTGTGCAAACTCACACATTTTCCCCCTAGGAAATAAACTAGATTCCTGAAGTTTTGTTTGGGTTTGGCTCAATGCCCTGCTACCTCATTGCAATTTTTTAATTACAAAACACACATAGGCAAGTTTCTTGTCTAGAAATGCCAGTGCGAAATTAAAGATGCACATGAACACAGACAGCTCCAGCAAATTCCAGGAGTTGCAACACAGTTTGGGGTTTCTCAATAGCTTGCCTGGTTCAACTGTTTTATTAAACGCTTTCCCTTTGCTTTATCTGGTCAGCCTATCATCAGATTTAATTATAGTAATGCTAGTGTGAGACTGGGATACTTGGATTTCTGCTTGGTATAGGATATCATACAGAGTCCTGACTGAAAAATTAATGCTATATAATAACTGCAAAACACTTTAGGAGGATTAAGAATGGCATACTACTAAATCTCAATGAATAACTGTAAACGAGAAACTAAATTCAAATTATCACAGTCGGAATAAAAGGCCACCAAACTGATCAAAGCCACAGAACAAATTACCAAAGGGAAAAAGGTTAGGAGTTTGGAACATTTTAGTTTATAAAACAAATGACTGAAGGAGAACATGGAAGAGGCTTATAAAATTAGGAATAGCAGGGCAAAATATTTATCTTGAATACAAGAGTTCAGGATTACCCAAGTAAATTGGTCAATAGGCTAGACCAAAAAAAAGTACTTCTACATACAGTGCTTGGTTTATGACATTTTCTGCCACAAGATGTTATGATTGATGCTAGTTTATAAAAAAGAATGAGACGGCCTAGTACTATCAGGCTGCTGCACGATCGGAACCTGCATTCTAGCAGCAGAGCAGTCTTTCAGTGTTGCAAACCACAACATGCTGTCACCTGCAACCAGATTGCTGACAGAAATGGTGAGTCAGGCAGTGCTCCTGAGAGGAGAGGGAGTAATAATTTATACCAGGGCTCAGGTCAAAAGGGGGATGCAGGAGCCAAAGGAGGGTGCCCAGAAATTTCCTGGGATCTTACCTTTGCCTATCTCACCCAGATTACTACCTGCATGGGATGCTGGAGGATTGGCATATGGCTGTGGCTGCTGCCCGGCCAAGAAATGCACACATGGCACTCCTTAACACAGGGTCCTATTTGGAAGGAAACTGGCCTGCAAATCTGCTTAATATGAAGGAGTGTATAGGAAATATAGGAGTCACTTGGTGCCCACTGATTCGGTATTCACGGTTTCAGTTATCTACAGATATCAAGGATACTGGCATGCCTATTAAAAAGATAGGGGAACATTAAACCAATCTCATCTTCTTTTTACCTTGTTGCAGCAAAACCACTGATGTTCCCCTATCTTTAAAAGGCATCCCTAGTACTCACAGTTTCAGGTATCCACAATATAGTCTGGAACAGAACCCCAGTGGATACCTGGGCATGCCTGTATAGGGTTTTTTAAAAGAAAAATACAGTTTTTTATTTAAAATTTTTCATACCACAATAAATATAACAAAACGTTCTGCACCTGCAGGAGTACAGCTGCTGCAGAAGTAAGTTTTGGTATGCACAAATCACTTTCCATTCTGTTATGAGTCTAAATAGGATGGTACTAATTTTCTGCAATAATTTTCTGCATTTAAAAAGTATTTGAGAGACCTAAGAGTATGTTTGGTTTTCCATATTACTGTATCTGGCTGCCAATGCCATGCATGTCGGTAGATCTGGGCTCCAGATTGGGAAGCCTGGAAGACCTGGGCTCCAAAGGGTGTTGCCACCCTGCTCTGTTTCACCCACCCCTTTCCCCTTTAGGAAGGGGCCCAAAAGAAACTTTGTACTGCCTGATAAAATTCCTCTCACAGGTCCTAGTGAGTGGTGGCTACCACAAAGCAGCAGTCCTCAAAGATGCCCCAGGTGCAATGGGCAGGGAGTGGGAAGAATGGGGCAAGGATAGGGAAGAACGGGGCAGGGATTGGGATGGTGATGGGGACATGTTAAGGGCAGGAAGGGGTGCATATTATCATCATCAGCTCTGCCAATATTCAATCCTCCCTTCTTGGCCTCAATCCACCTCCCCAGGTCCACTTGGAGTTACGCCAGCAGAAGAACAGACACATGTCCAAGGAGACCTGTCAGGGATATGGAGGCTTACCCTGAGGTAAGAGAATAAATGTTCCCTTACCTTGAAGCAGCGTCCGGGATATCTCCCTCCTGCAGGATACAGTGCGCATTCTGTTGGAGTGGCTGCTTCAGTGGGGGTAGGAATTTAGTTGTCAGGATTGGGCAGACAAATGCCTGGAGGACTGGCCTATCAACCACTATTAGGAAGACTATGCTGAATCTCAGTATTCAGAGGCCCTAAACACCTGAACGCCAGCGAGAAAACTGTAAGGGAGGACAGCTATCTTCCTGCCATGCTTATAAGTGTCCAAGAAGCATGTAATGGACCACTGTTAGATACAGGATAGTAGTCTAGCAGCCCAATCCTATTCTTTTCCCTGCTATAGCAAGAAGGGTGACTGGTATGCTATGGTGACAGGAGCCTTTTGGGAGGCTTTGGAGAGTTAAGGAAGAGTATTTTTTTTACCCTTCCATAAACCCCTCAACTGTCAATGGGTCTCCTCAGCCTGTGCCAGCTCTGAAGTCTGGCACAAGACCAAGGAGACAGAGGGCACTGCAGGATTTTATGTATTTTTCTAGAGCTTCACCCAGATACTGTTTGCAGAAGCGATATGGTCCAGAATCCCACCATCATGTTCTTCTTTATAGCACAATAACAATAAGCTGGATGTCTGGTGGGGAGAGTAGATGCACCACCTCATAGAAGATGCACCACCAAGGTGATGAGGGTTGTGCTGGCACCATTATTTGGGAGCACGTAATCCAGAATCCTCCATGACAGTGAAAAAAGGAGCTTCATGACTCCCTTATGCAACAAATTGCCTAGTATAGATTGGAAGAAGGCAAAGGCCCTGGAAGCTTTAGATCAGCCAGTAGCGCCTGATTGGCACTCTGGTGTCACCTGACTTCCCAGGCCTGGAGGAATATAGGCTAGGGTGGTGTAGTGGAAATGCGGAAGAGCCTCTCGAGGAGACAGAATATGGTGTCAATAGTGACCCGTGGCTAAGGCAGGCAAAGGGTTAACCCCAGGGCAATAGGGGTTAGCCTGCACAGCTGAACACAGCCTGCACAGCTGAAGCCACTTGGGAGCCTGTAGTGGATATAAGGAACAGTTGAAGGAAGGAAAGACTGTGGTGTGTGGTAGGAGCAAAGTTTGGTGTGAGTGGAGTTGGAAAGAACGGGCTGACAAACCTGTATATGCCCAACATGCATTGACTATGAGCTTGGATTCTGATTTGGCTTGGTGCAACTTGGACCTGGAGTGACCTGGCATACTGATCATTGGACTGATCATGGACTAACTGAATTTTGGACTCTCATTCTGACTTGGACTTTCTGGGACTGTTGATTGGGGTGGCTGCTATACTTAAAGAGGTGAGGCCAGGTCATGTTATTTCCAGGGCTGCACCAGGGCTGCTTAGAGGGGAAGCTGGTTGGCCTAGTGTAGGCATCAGGACTTCTGGGGTGGCCTGACAGGGAGTTTTCAGAACAGGTGGGGATGCTCCAGGTAGAACTGTTAGAAACCTCCGTGAGTCTAATCTCTGACTAGTGGTGCAGGGAACTCACCAGTTTGCCCCAGCACTGAAACTGGGATGGCAGTGGCAACGGAGAGCAATTGTGTCAATAGTTTTAGCAGCAGTAAAAGTGTAAAAGGAGAACAGAACCAGCTTTGGACTGCTAACTGATCAGAAGAAAGCCAGCCTGGTGATCTGTGCTTGTGGCTAATTGGTAATTTGATCTGCAGGGATAAAAAGCAAAGCCTTTTGCAGCATAGAGATGAGCATCCTCACTCCCTCCTCCAAACATTTCAAGCCACTGTTAAGGGTGCAGAGCAGTGGACCAACTGAAAATGTGGCAACCCTAACTACTGTGTGAGAATGACATATAGTTTGGCTGCTGGTCTTGTGTCTCACTCCAGAGAGTGGAGGGGGGCAGATCATGATCCACATTATGCTTGAAACTCCCTGGGGAGGAACCCCAAAGGAGACCATGAGAACTGGGGGAGTTGGCACAGCTTCCTACATAGCACATGAGCAATGCATAGTGCCACTATCTGATCTGCCATGGCTATAAAGCTGGTAGGGTTGGAGTTCCACCTCTTGGCCCAATCAATGAGCACAGCAATAAGTGGGAAGGGGGTGGTGCTATTTATGCCTCCAAGTGTGACTGTGGTTGCAATCCTATCCTTAGCTGCCTGGGAGTAAGCTCTATTGATCATAATGGGCCTTTCTTCTGAGTAGGACAAACATAGGATTGGGCTCGTTCATTGTCTCTTTATGGAGGAGTTGTTAGTACTCGGTGGCCTCCCAGGAAGACAGTAATATTTTCTCCTACTTGTGTGTAGGTTTACCAGATATAAACTTGAACAGAGTGCTTATCCCTTTAACCAATGTACAGAAGAGGGAATGTAGGCAGGTGCAGCTCATCATGGAAGGGTTTCAAAAGCTGCAGCTGCCAAAATTCCCTCTCCATACAATGATAAAAAGGTATAAGCATTCTGTCCCAGTTTGTATTTGGTAACCCTACTCATGACCTCTTGCTAAGAGAGGTTTAGTGCCGTGTGCCCAGGGTAGGCTTTTGATTATGGGCCCCTGGCCCATGAATTAATGTTACAACCAGCTGTAGCTGTCTAAGGATTTTGCTGTTAAAGATGTCAAAGTTACGATTGCCTAGTTCTAATTCTCATTTCTCAGATAAATTGCTCCTGAGTGAAGACGTTATGCAAAAAATCATAGTGTGGCTGTTGTCCAGTTTTTCTTTCATTAGGTTTTTCTTATGTCCCTGGTTTTTCTTTCATTAATCCTAATACTAATACTAAATCATGATACAAAATATGCTTCTATATCCTTGGATGGACTGCAATCGTTAAAATATATGAACGTACTGTATTACTTATCCGCAAGAATTTTATTAAACAGCGATACCTTGGTGCAATTAAGAATATATATATGCATGGTGTTTATATAGAGGGTAAAATGCTAAGTTGCAGGAGCCTGAGCTTCTGTGTAACCCAGCCCCTCGCCCCCAGACCCATTAGCAGCTTGGAAAGCTGGCTCAGAGGCTTGGGTCTCTGAACCATGAATGGCTCTGAAGTTAAGGGGGAGGGACCACTTCACACAGGAGGTCAGGCTCCCGCAAAACTTAGCGTTTCTCCCCTCTAGGAATGCCAATGAATTCTAGACTGCAATCCTATACATAAGTTTCTAAGAGTAAGTCCCATTGAGCACAATGTAATGGGGCTAACTTCTAAGTAGAAATGTGAATGCTTGCACTCTCTGAACAAGCTGCTCTAGCTTTCCATCTTCCATCCAAAAATATGCTTAGCAATGAAATGCCACATAAATTATATGGTGCAATGACTATTATCATTAATGATAACTAATATTACTATTAGCCACAAAATAGCCACCAAAAGATGTTGAAATAAATTTATTGAAATGATACATCATGTTATGTTTTCTTTTTAGCATGGAACAGTAATATTGGTGTTATTATTCCATAACATGATGTATTCTTCTTTCAATAATTTCAATATCTTTTGGTGGCTGTTTTGCCTCCCTGTCCACATGAGCAAGGATCAGTGCAGCCCACCACTGACTGCATTCTAATTATACTACTGAGGTTTCCATGTTTGTGCTGGAAACACAAGTTGTGGTGTTCATCTGGTGCCTGCAGAGAAGTTTCCCACCTCTTACTCTGACAAAGCTCTGTGTCTTTTAACATTTGTGCAACAGGCGGCAATTCAACAAGTCCCTCTGTCCTCAGACAAGCTCCACCTGTTGATTTTCTACATGTACTGCAGTTTGAAAAGCTATGCTGGAGAGTGAGTGGAGGGAAAGGTGGCAGCCCTGTTTTGTCTGCATTTAATTCCCTACTGGGAAATGAAGTGACTTTGCAACATGTAGATAAATAAAAAAATATGTGAGCCCAAGACAGCAGCTGGTCCCTAATGTGCAGTTGCCTCCCAGTTTCTTGCTCCACACGGAGGTGCAGCTGCAAAGAGGGCATTCGAAATCAGCCTTCATCAATGCTCAAGCACATCTTCACGCACAGGGGTGCAACGCTCTTGCACACTCCCATTCATGTCAATAGGGGTTGCGGAGGTGAACTGCCCACCAGGTGAGAATGTGCCCCAACCTGAGAGCAGCATTGTCACCTCACCCACAAGGCTCCCAATGGTTAAGAACCAACTCCAGCAGCATCCCTGCACAAAATGGTGCAGTGTTGGGAAGAGGGACACACACCCGCCCTGCCCCGCCGTGATTCCCAGATAAACATCTCTTCAAGCACATAAGAAGAGCCCCACTGGATCAGACCATGTGGCTCAGCAGGACTGATGTGCTTGGATCGGCCCGGGCACGGTCACAGTCGGGCTTCCTCATCGTGCTATGGAACAGCATCACAGCCCCTTGTGAGCCCCTCCCCCCCTTCTCTGCGCAGACTGGCAAAGCAATCTCTGTGTTAGGTTTGGAGTGGAGAGACTCAGTCCCAAAAACCAAACCAAACTTGCTGGCCTTGGGCCGGGCACTGGCCACCCTCGACTTGTACGATCTTCCTCACAAGGTTGTTGTGACAGTAACGCAGAGTAGCCTCGATCTGCCCCGCGGCCACTGGAGGAACGACGGGATACAGAAGTGCTGGGGGGGAATCTCCTCCTTTAGGGCTTTTAACAGCTGTCTCTGATTCTTTGAGCCTCTCATCAGAGATTTGAAAGTGCTGCTAGGCTCTGGGGTGGCTTTTTTTACGAACAAGTGAGGCGACTGTTCTTCTGGAGCTTTTCTTTAAAGCTTTTTCTCATTTGCGTTCTTCCCCCAACCCCAACCCAGCTTTGGCCCCGGGAGTCTTGCTGACAACTCGCCTCTCCTCCGTTCTGTTCTAGCTCCACACCAGAGCGAGAGCGAGCGCCTTGGAGTCCGAACGGCTCCACCAGGTCGAGGCAGACTCCCCGCCGCAGCCTGGACGCCACGTCCCCGTCCCCACTTCCCTCCCTTGCAGAAAGGGTTGTGCCCGAGCTTAACCGGGCCGCTTGAGGCGATTCCCCAGGCCGACCACTTTGGACAGCGGGCGGCGACGCCGAGCGAGGGTTTTAATCCAGAGCAAGGACGGAGGCACCGCATCGCGAGCGAGGGCTGCTGTGCTGCGTCCTGCCAGCTGGGGGTGGCTCCTTTGGTAGTCCAGAAAGAGCGAGGGAGACCAGCTGGCTCCAGGGCTGCGGAGTGACCCAGCTGGGTCTGTCCTCTTGGCCTCCAGCCCTCCGGAGAGATCATCTTTCTCTCTTGCTTGCCCTATATAAGCAGGCAGGCAGAAGGCGCGGGGGGCTGGTTGCTGGGCCCGGATGCGGCGGCGGGGGGAAGGGCGTTCGGACTCCTGCCTGCCTCGCCTTCTCTCGGGCCCTGCCTCAGGCTCCGTATCCGCGCAAGGGCAATGGGTCGCTTTGCCAGCGCCGCGCAAAGACTTGCAGCCTTTAGTGGTCCTCCTGCAAAGATCTCTAGGTAGACAGATCTTGCCGTGGAAAGCCGATGGGCTGCAAATATCCGGCGCTGGCGGGATCACGGAAGTTGGCTGCCCAGGTGGGTCTCCCTTCCCTCCCCGTCCACGGTCCGTTTTACAAATTCACTTTCCAGCGAATTTTCCTCCTACTTTCCTCTCCCACACACGCCTTTTCCTATTCAAAGGACAAATGCTTCTGAGGTCTTATTATATCTGATGCTTCCTTTCGTCCCTTCTTTTTTGCAATGCCGCCTTTCAACGGCGGCTTCCCCCAAATTAACCAGGCGAAGCGTCACCACCGCTACTGGTTGCTGCGCTTCCGACGACGCTTCCGTCACCATCGCTGCCTCGTGCCTGCTTCCGACGGAGGTTCGCGGCTTTGCCCGTCAGAACAGGTGTCCACCTGTGCAGGTCACACTCAGTCTAACATGCATTTACTGATGTCGACACACCTTTCCAAACCAATAAAGCCTGCTTGACAGTTTTGTCCTAAGGATGCTGAGTCAAAAGAGAGCCCCGCCGAGGTCAATGGCCGGGACAGAGCCCCGGGCGGCAGCGCATCAGATGGCAGCCCTAGTCACGTCACCTCGTCTTTCAGTCTACAGTTCTAGATTATTTCGTCCAGAGAAGGCGTGGGGAAGCTCGATTTCGTTTTATAAAGAAATAATAATGCTCAAGTTAATGCGATGCCCTGAATTAAAACAAACATCTCAATAAATGAATAGAGGGTAAGGCTGGAAGTGGTCAACGAATATACCATTTTAAATTGAAACTCAATTTCATTTTAATGTAGTAGTTGTGTGAAAAAATCCACGCACAGTTCTTTGTGGTCTTAGGCTATGCTTTTAGGGGGCAGGCAAGAGGGAAAAGTAATTATTTTCCCCTTGAATTAGTTTCCTTTGTATGGCGTGGACTTCCTAAAATATCTCAGATCCTGGCTGACTCGATTCCTTAATAATCAGATTTTTCTGTGATGGTTCTTTCCTGCTTAAAAGGGAAATTATTGTTATTAAACAAATTCAAGTGAGTTCCCTCCTCCCGTAAATATTTGAAAAAGAAATATTTGAAATAAAAATGAATTAAAATGTTTGAGGGGCTGAGTGAGATTCTTTTTTTCTTTTTTTTTTGCTGGTAGTTTGTTTTTCTGAGAGGAGGCAAATGCAACGTTTAAAGGTACACTTTTCTCAATAGGTATATTTTAACATTTGCTTCATTCTTCATTATATGAAAGAACGACTAACAGACCAACGCCTTTCCCTCTGCAATATTAAGCATTAAAAACATGAAGTGTGACGATATAATTATTGTTGGCTGTGGGTTGATATTATTTTTTGCCAAAAATAAAAAAATAAAAAATAAATCCCCTTTCCCGGTTCTCGCCTTAAACGTTCCTTGACCAATTTATTCTCACTCTCTGCTAGTGGAAATTCCTTTCAGCTAAATTTAAAAACAAAACTATGGGTATTTAGGGGGGAAGTTCTCCTGCGCAAACCTGGAATGGGACGGAAACTGCAAAAGGGCGCACCTTGGCAAGCACCTCCCGCTCCGTCCTCATCCACAAGTTGGTTTGAGTTAGGAGTGGACCCCTGTCGCGTTCATCTCCGGTTACTTTAAAAAAAAAAAAGACAAAGAAACTATTCCCCGCTATTATTTTGTTACTAAAGAAGAAGAAAATAGGAAGGGCTCCATGTAGTCAAAATGAAGCGTTGTCCACCGGTTTCCAGAGTGAAGCATCTATTTAAAGACATTCCACTGAAAGTGCTTAACTTGGACTGGATTCTGCCCAGATTTTCATTACCTAGGACAACTGGAAGAGACATTACTCCTCCAGTTCCTGTCCTGGTTTCTCGCGCTGAGGCTCTCTCTCTCTCTCTCTCTCTCTCTCTCTCTCTCTCTCTCTCTCTCAAGAGCCCCTTTCCCAGTTCGAGGGAAGTCCACAAACCTGAATGGGAACGAATTCGAGATCAGCGGGGCCAAATCGGCCTCCTTCAAAGCACAGCACCTCAACTGGGTTGTGGATCGAGCTGGAAAGGCGGCAGTGAGGAGGGAAACCGCGCCGAGAAGGGAAGCCTTGCAGACTGCAGCGGGCCCCTATTTGCTCCCTAGCAAGTATGTTTAGGGTTCGCAGCTCTACACCCATAATCCTCTTTCGTAAAAAAAGGACTTCCCTAAAGTGGAATGGTGTGCTCGTTGCAAAGCAATCAGGGACATTCGCATAAAATATTGAAACATTTCCAACAACTTTTTTGTTTTGCTTTGTTTTTGTAAGGGAAAAAAAAAAGATGTTTAGGGGGGTCTGCTTTTTCCTTCAAACCAAACTTGCTTCACTTCACTAATAAATTCCAAGGAAATCGATGGGACTTGGCTCACACGCAGCGCGATCCTAGGTACGCTTCCTAATCCCGAAAGGGTCGAGGAGACTGGCTCCCTGGTAGGTAGGTGTGGTTAAGACTACAGCCTCTGCTTAGTAGTATGGCTGGGATCGGGGCCTGACTGGAAAAGTTGCCTCCAAAGGCAAAGCGGATCATTCCCGCAGTTTCTGCCTTTGACTTTTCAGATGGTCATCCTTCATCTTCAGCTTTCTCCATTCGGAAGCTGTTGAAAGTACCTTTTGGGAAAACCTGAAAGTGCTTCTGTTACTACTACTACTACTACTACTACCACCACCACCACCACCACCACCACCACCACCACCTCAATAGTAGCAAACGGTTTGTTCTCTCCTTTAGACTGTCAACATGGCTTAGGGTGCAATCCTAACCAAGTTTCCAGCAATGCAGGTCTGAGGTCAGGGCACAAACATTCCCTGACCTTGAGGAGGCCTACGTGATTGCCCCCCCCTTGCAGGATACAGCACATGCCTCTTTGGCACAGTTTTGCCAGTGCTGGAAAATTGATTAGGATTGCGCCCTCAGTTTGTTCAGGGCAATTTACAGTACAATGTCTACTCTGACATGTCTACTCAGAAGTAAGTCCCATTATGCTCAATGGGGCTTACTCCCAGGAAAGACTGCATAGGATTGTAGCCTATATCAGAAATTCAAGCCAGTTCGAGTGAAAACAAGCAGCCAGTTGTTCTCTGTTGCGGACAGTCAATCTCGGATCTCTCGGCCCCGAGCACAAGGTGGAGCAGCTCGCAAGTAAGCAGAAGTAAGCCCCACGGTGTTCGATGGAGCTTACTCCCAGGTGAGTGTACATAGGATTTCGGCCTGAGTTTTTAAACGGCAAATCATCCCATGGCTGCACATAACGTTAAGAGGAAAAGACGGGTTCCGTTTGACGCGGAAGTACTGCATAAGAAGAAATAATGCTAATAGTAATAATGCCTGTAATTGTTTTAAACACTCATAATACTGTCCGTGGCATTTATATGATAGGCGCCTATTTTAACTTTGCAAGCAAGCCAAGAAAAATTACATGGAGGCGTTTCGGAGGAAAAGATTCCAGCGATAAACTCCTGAAGTCTTTCAGAGGAAAGCTTCGAGACGTTTGCAAAGTTCATTCTGTTGCAAAGTGCACGATCTCTCTGGCTGTGCGTTTTCAGAGGCCGCCGGAGCGCGCCCTTCTTTTCTCCCGAGTCACGTCGAGGGACCAACGTAGCTGCCCTCCACCTTGCCCGCAGCCCGACCCCGGGTATCGGTGGTATGGGGCTCTGCACCCCAGAAAAGGGCGCAGGCGGGGGCGCGATCTTTGCGCCGCTCTTTCCCGCCTTGGACTGCAAAGGGCTCAGCGCATTCCGCCGGGTTCCGGCGCCCTTCTTCCAGGGGCCGTTCCCACGAGACGGGCCGCTTCCCCGCGCTGGCAGCGCCTGTGGCGAGCTCGGCTGGGCCCCGGGACCCTTCCCCCGCCCACCTCGGAGTCACCTGCCTCGATTAGCATATTCTCCACGTGACGGAGCTTGTCGCCTCGGCCTGAAGGCAGCTGGGCGCAAAGCGGCGCTCGCAGCTCTCGGAGCCTGGGCCGGCCAAATCGGTGCGGAGGACGGAGGATGGCGAGCACGACCGCCGACGGAAGGCCGGCCGGCGTGAAACGAGACGCCCCTGTCGGCTCTGCGATTCTCGGCCTGCGACCTTTCCTCGGCGGCCGCCGGCCACCCTCCCGCCCCAGCCTGGGAGAGGAGCCAGGCGGGCCAAGGGGCCTCCTCCGCCCCGCCAAAGTCGCACCTGAATCCCCGCCGCTGCCGCCGCCCCCACCCCCGCACACTTGGGGTTGCGTTGTGTGGCCGCCCCTTCAGACGGGCAACCGTGGCGCGGGCGGTTGGGGCGTGTGAGCGTCGCGGCTTCGCGTGTGCCCCGCCGGATCTGCGAGCAAAGCAAGGGGGACGCGTGTCCCACCTGACCCGCAGTGCGTCCCCTGCCCCCGCCCGGAATGCCTGCCTTCACTTTCGCTTCGGAGAGGAACGCTCCGATTTGCCCAGCTCCCCCCTCTGTGGGCCGGAAGAAAGCGGCCTTCCACACAGGAGCGATGTCTGGAATCGCGTGTGCGATCCCCCCCGCCCCCCCGTCTTTCTTTGAGAAGGGAAATGTGGCCCGAAGGCAGCCCACAGCCAGCGGAGGAGCCGGCCTGGCTCTGCAGGGGAGCGGCCGTGGTGGCGGGTGGGAGAGCCCGGCGGGGTGTGTGGGGCTGGTGGTGGGCTGAATCTTCTCGCTCGTGCCTCGTTTACGGGCACGCGTAAACTTTTGACAGGCTACGGAACTGGAGAGAAGCCCACCCCACCCCCACCCCCCAGTCTTCCACCCAGGAGGCAGCAACCATAAAAGTTGTCGTGTTTGCCATTCGGGGCCCAGGGAGTGCGCGGCGGGACCAGGCCTGAGAGGGAACGGGAAGGCCTCGGTTCTGTGCAGACTCCGGGTCTAACCCCGCCGCCTCTGGAGCTGCTCCCCCGCAGCTGCTCCTTCTCTTCTGCTACGGCAGCGACGGCGCCGAGCTGGTCTCTCCTCTTCCTTTCGCCTCCACTCCGAGGAACCTCCGGGCTGCCTCCTCGTTCTTTCCCGAGCCTGTCTGTCCTCCCTCCTTTCCTCTCCTCCAGCTGCTTCTCCGCAGCGCTCCCCTTCCTTCCAGTGCGACCCCCTTCCCAGACCTCGCCGTCTTCCCGCCAGGACACCCGTCTTTTGCCCCCGCAGCCGCCTGAACTTTGCCGGCAGCAGGCGGCTCCTTCCTGCTCCGCGGGGATCCCCTTCTCCCCCCCCCCCCCGTCGCACCAAGACAGCGAGCGGGGAAGCTGCGGGTCGGGGGCAGAGCATAAAGAAGCAGGCGGGCAGGGAGAAGCCGAGCGAGAGCGAAAGGAAGCCGCGCAGCCCGGAGGAGGAAAGCCCCTGGGAGCCCCGAACTCACAGAGCGGCTCCGCTTGCAAGGACGCGCTCCCGCTCCCGCTCTGCCCGCTTCGCTCCCTCCCTCGCCTGCGCCCCCCCCCCGCCCGGTCTCTGCTGCCGCCCCCCCTCCACTAAGTGCACCGCTCCAGCTTGGAAGTGCTGCAAGTCGGGCGGCACAGAAGGTGGCATTTCTCCAGGCAGGGAAGGCCTATCTCCTTCCAACGCCGAGCAGCAGCTCGACCCAAACGCGCGCCAAGCGGGAAGAGAAGATCGGCGAGCCCAGCCGCGGCCAGCGCACAGCCTTCGGGCCACTCTCTCCTGCCGGTGCTCGGGGGCTGCCTCCGCTCGGCCCTCGCCTGTCCTGTCCTGCCTTGCCCTGCCCCGCGCAGCGCCCAGCCGGACTCTGCCTCCTTCGCGCCCCCGCCACGGGCCTTCGGCGCGCTTCAGTTGGCCTCTCGCCTCTCCCTCCTGCTCCACTGCAAGCGGCGGCGACGGCGGCGGCGGCAGCAGCAGCAGCAGCAGCAGCAAGAAATCGAAGGGGTTTGTGAAGAGAGAGATTTCGGTGTCCGGCTCTCTTTTGGTGCCGCTTTTCTTTTCCTTGTGTGTTTTGGGTTCTTTTTGGTTTTTGACTGAGGAAAAAAAATTATGGGATTCTGATGTTTGGCCAAATTCTCTCCACCGTCATGGTACGTGCCGTGGAAATCAATAATTTCCTCTCTGATTAATACTTTCCCTCCAAAGCAGCAAGCAGCAGCGGACAATCCCGCCTTTGTGCTCGGCCTGCCAGCGCTGCCTCCTCCAGTGGCGTCGACTTCGCAAAGTAACAGACAAAAATTAGAGAGTCTCATTGCGCGGGGGGGGGGAGAGAGAGAGTGATAAAAAACATTCTGGGGGCCCCCCCCTAAAAATGACCCCAGTCATAACAAACGCGAGGGGGCGGGAGGGTCACGGCCGGGTCAGAGGGAAGGCTGCCCTCTTCGCTGCTTTAAAACAAAGCGCAAAGGAGGGCCCTGGAGAAGTGGGCTCGGGTCCCTCCCTCCTCCGAAGAACCCCAGATTGCCCCTGCCTCCCCAGACCCCACTTCAACGGGGACAGTCAGGAGAGCGACCAGAACCTATTGACCCCACCCCCACCCCTCCGCTGTCAGGTCAAATGAGTACAGGGCTGCCTTTTCATTTCTCTTTTCCCCTTTTCGTTCTGATCCTTCTTCGGTATCCAAATGGCTCTTCTGGGAGGTGTCTTGAGAATTGCCCCCTCTCCGCAGATGCGCCCGCAGTCGTTTTGCAACAGCTTGTGGGGGTTTGGTTGAAGGTCACCCGGGCTGACTGAAAACCTTCTTGTCCAGGGTAGGCAGGTGGGTGGTGGGCAGACCCAGCAAGGTCTACGAAAGTTCTTCGAGGCGCATTTGGGGTGGGGGTGGGGTGGGGGTTCACCGGCCTTTAGGCGTGTGCTGTTCTTGTTGCCAGCCTCAGCATCGATTTCACTACCATCGTCGCGTTATGATTATCGTTCCGTGTTTGTTTAACACATTTAGCGCCGCGTACTGTATAGCGCTTCACAAAACCACATGGGCCATAGGGACAATCCTCTGCCCGCAGGAGCTTACAGTTCGCACTTGGCCAGTAATGGCAGACAAAGGATGGGAGGGAGGGGAGAGGAGTGGCCAGGACGGAGCAACCAGGGATGAACGTGTGCCGTTACGCGGACCCAGGCTTCGTTCTGCGCGCGCGTGTGCGAGCGATTTTCCCGTTCAGCCCAGGCCCACCCATCTTTCAGCAAGTGCTGGGATTCCTCAGCCGCCTCAAGTGCTCTGCACACCTCTGCTCGGTGTAAACAGAGTAGAGGTACTTTTCGCGGCCGAGCCCACCTCGAAAAGCGACTCCTGCTTTCCTTGCACTTGAGCAAAGACGGATCTGGTCTGAGATCTCTCTCTCTCTCTCTCTCTCTCTCTCTCTCTGGAAGCAGACTTTGTGTTGTTCTGGTGTTTGTTCCCTCTTTCGCTGGCCCGCCTCTCCGCCAAAAAAAGCCGAACAGCCTCAGAGAGGCCGCACGAAGTGGCGAGGAGATAAAGTCCAGAGCCGTCTCTTGGGGCACTTCCAAGAGTTTATTTCGAAGCTGTTTGTGCGTCTCTCCGCACGGAGTGAAACGCAACAACGTTTTAAAAATGGAAAAGGGGGGGGCAGTAACTCGCTGGTCTTTGTAGGCGCGCAGCAAATTCGGGTGGGAGAAGACGCTCAGGCGGAGCCAGCGCGCCTGTGCCTTTCCTCGAACCTGACCGCAGTATTGCGGGACAACAAACCGTTGCTCCAGGATTCGGCGGAGCTCGGGCTAAGGAAGGGGTTAACCCCATTGCAAACCGCAAGGCAGGCTCGTTCGGGAAGTTCTCCTGCGCCAGTGAATGGGAGCCACCTCCAGAGCTGGCGCAGGAGACCTTCCAGGTAGACGGGAGCCAAGGGTGCGGCGCTTGTCTTTTTCTTGGCTAAACTGGCAGCTGCCCCCGTTCTCCAGCAACTTGTCATTTGTAGAAAAGGATTGGGCTCAACCGTGGGTGTGGGTGTGTGGGTGGGTGGTTGGGACTAGTCTCGGAAAGCAACTGTTTGGAGACGGGATCTTTGCAAAGCGCTTTCTGCAGCGTGATCTCGATACGTTCTGCTTTGTGATTTTTTTTTTAAATGTCTCTGTTTGCCCCCTTTGCATTCTGGTCAGGCAGGCAGGCAGGCCTGTTATGTGGCTGGAGGAGATCCCGCCACGGTTCTGCCTGCCTGCTTGGCGGAGGGAGACAGGAGAGCGTTTGTCAAGCTCCGCAGCGGAATGAAATCTCCATTTCACTCTTGCCGGGCAAACTTCCTCCGAACTTCGTGGAAGATTTCGGAGAGATGCGAGGGGCCGGCTCAGCCTAGCCTCCGCGGCTTCTCCGGCCGTCAGCGTGTACGAGACCGAGACGGAAAGAGAGCAATGGCTCGCACAGGGCACAGGGCAGGTTGCGGTGAACCTGGCGCTTGCCTCAGAGACAGCCAAATCGATCCCTTACTGTTTCGACCCCTTACTGGATTTGCTTTATTAAGTGTAATCTCACAACAGCGTATGTAACTCAGTTCTTCCAGCATCAAGGTAGGGGTGTTGTCTGGTTTTCTTCTTATTTTCCTAGGAAGAGCTAGGCCATCGTGCCACGTGACGTGTCCAACTCTGCCATAAACAGAAATGGACTTTTTGTGTTTTTCGAAAGCCTACACTTGCACAAACAGCAATGGACGTCTTTTGCTTTCCTGTACCATTGTATTAAGCTAGTGGAGGACAGGGAGGCCTGGCATGCTGTGGTCCATGGGGTCGCGAAGAGTTGGACACGACTCAGCCTTAGCGACTGAAAAACAACAACCCGTTGTATTATGTGTATGGAGAGAAGAAAAAAGGTGGCTTCTTCCTAAAGGCCTGCTTGGGAATCGCCCTCCTTGAACTCAATGGGCCTTATTTGGAGGGAAACCTGCCATAAGATTGTGTGGCATGAGGAAAGCATCTTTGCGGAATGGACTGACACATCCACTCTCTGAAGCACACCATGGCCAAAAGGAGAAGGGCTGCAGGCCTGAGGCTGGCAGCCAAGGACAAGACCTTCTGAGCACTTTTGCTTCTTCAGTTGGTAAAAAGGCAGCATGGAAACCACATTTTTGACATCAGAATAACCCAAAACGCACAAACCGAAAATAAGGCACCTCTGATCATAGTAGTGGAGCAAGGCTGGAACAAGGTGGCTTCATGCTGCCAAGTTTTGTTTAGGCTACTGGGATGTGCCTGGGCAACAGAATGCAATGGACACTTTTTGGCCAGGAGTTTTAGCTACCTACTGTACTAGCTGACTAGTGGGTGAAGCCTGCCTATAAAATAAGCTGAAGGACTCCCATTCCCAGTCCAAATGCAAAGCCAACAATCACATGCCTCTTCCCCCTGCAGCACTCAAATTATGGAGAAAATGGCAGGGAGCTGACTTCTCCAGTTTTAGCCAAATCAGTGGCGTTTCTACAGGGATGGCAAAGCTCTATGTTTTGCAAGAAGCCTTACCTTGCAGTGGAAATCACTCCTCTCCTGCACCGTTTTAGCCAATCCTCACAGGGAACAGCAACATCTTGGCGTTGCTTACTGGCTACAGCAGCAAGGGAGAGGAGGGATTTACATGACAAGGTAAGGCTTCTTGCAAAACTTAAAGCTTTGCCATCCCTGTAGAAACGCCTCTGAGCCAAATCATGGCTTCCTATAACCTTCAAAAATGGTATGTACGGAGGCCACTGGAAAAAGGTAAGAGGGCTACATTTCCATAACTATTCCCACAGCAGCTCTTCACTGCAGAGCTTAGAATTTTTGCAACAATTTTTGCACAGATCGCCACCATCATAATCATTATCATCATCTTCTTGATTTATTAGTTACTGTTTGTTGGTGGAGGTGGAGAGATAGTTAAATAGCACAGGCCTCACTGCTAGCAAATGGATTGCCACATCTGCTGTTGACTTTGATGGTGGAAAGCCAGCAAAACACAGTACAACTGGCCTACGATGTGTGAATTGCAGAAGGGCTTGTTTGAAGCTCCACACCAGTTGGTGCAAAAATGGTAGACACTGACTCATCTTGATGGGTGTCAGTAAATGCAAAGAGAGAGCAGATTCACAGTTTAGTTGGATTTTTATTTTTGGAATAAACTTCTTCAATAAATCTGCAATGTGTCCTGCCACCCTTTAACCCCAAGCAAACGGTACTTCAATTTTGCAGAATGGTAGAAAAATTCACCAAATCACTGAACCATTAAAAACAAATGTTCAATTCGGTTCAGGTTCATCACATGTTTTTTTTTTTAAACTCTCTAATTCAGTTCCAGGTCAGACATACTTACTTTAAAAAGTGGTCCAAGAACAGACTTACAACACAATCATATATAGGTTGCATGTACAGTAAGGCCCATTTAATTTAATGGGGCATACTTCCAGCTACATGTCTGTAGGACTGCAGCTTTGATGCTTCAGATGCTTTGAGTCAGTTTAAATATATTTCATACATTTTGCTCACAATATAACTACATAAAAATGAAGGGATGATGATGATGATGATGATGATGATGATGATGATGACAACAACAACAACAACAAGATAGCTGTTAAACTTGGGAAAATACTTCTAAACTTTTTGTTTTTTGGAATTTTAAAATTTTTTTTTACAAACAAAATACATAAAACAAGATTTTAAAAAATATACAATGAAACACCATTGAAAGCTGCAATTCTGATTATGAACCACTTATTTTGAAGCTGTTACCAAAAGGGTTTGGTTCTAGTTCGGTTTCAAAGCAACCAAGAGATTCAGGTACACTGACAAAAGTCTCTCTGAATGGGTTCTGTCTGACCTCTTGGACATCTATGATGTCTGTCTCCTGTCATAATCCCTTTTATTTGCAATATGCCCTGCAAAACGTCCTCAACAAAACCAAATCCATTCCAAAAATGTCTCCCAAGTTCTGTGCTCCAAGTTCATTCAGCAAAAGCATCAGTGGAATTCTTACCCTGAGCATTTTTCTCGTAGGATCTCCTTCTAGGTGTCATTTGGTGGAGGAAAGGCATCTAGAGAAGCGGTGGGGGAAAGGTGGCTGTAACATTTTATTGTAGTGATTGTTTATAATATACATTTGTCAAAAACAATGCTGATCCCTTAGAAAGCGAGAGAGGATGTGCATGCGCTTGTGTATCTTTGACATTAGAAGGGATGGCTTTTGTGAGTGGGTACATCTTTAGGATTGTGCAATTCAGACTCTTGTGGAGGCGAAATATTTTGGGCTGATCTCTGTGTGATATGCTATACAATAGCCCAGTCCTACCAAAACTTCCCCATGCCAATGCAACAGTGTCGACACAGGCTATGCTGCAACCTGCAGGGAAGGTTAGGAGGCAGAAAGTCTCCTTGAGGTAAGGTGTCACTCATCCCCTGTCCCCAGGGAAAGCCGCAGCCACCACTGTGGATCAACTCGGACCCTGTGTCAGCTATATAGTAGGTACAAGTCCATGTTGATCCATGTTGCTGAATCAGGCCTGGGAAAGGGGATAGGATACGGCATGTGCTGGCACTGCACCACTTCTGGGCCTGCCCTGCCCATCCCCTGCCCTTATCTGTCACAATGTGCTTTACAGCACGTTTGTGACAGTGTGCACTGGCAGATTGTGTACTCCACCAGTTGCACAGCATGGATAGGATTGGGCCATAAATTCTGCATAAGATGAAAGATGATGACTTAGTATCTCCTCGCATACACTAATTTTAACTTTGCATAGACATCCTATTTGTAGGTTATGTGGCTACAACTGTGATTCTAAGCAGAGTTGAGGTGGAAGTGAATTCACAGACTTGCTTTCAAGTAAGGGCCAAAGCATATATTATGTAGGCTACACGCAAATAATCTCCTGGTTTTTATTTTAATTTTTTTTAAACTGAAAAACAGCCTTGGAGTCCGCGATTATGAGCAGAGAAGCAGCAGAAGGAGGGGTTTCTTCACTCTCCTTACCTGCGATTTTCTACTCAAATTTGCATCTTTCTCCCAAGCTGCTTTTGTATTCACAGAGGAAAAGATAGGGATTCTCCATTTCTTTTTTTGTATGGGTAGAAGAGCAACTACGAGATAATGATTTTGAGCAGAAGGTTGGTTGGAGAAGAAAGGATGAAACAGCCCTTTTCCTGCTGCCAGTCCTTCACTAGCAGCCTCCATTAGCAACTTTTTAGTTTTTTAAAAAGTGAAATCTTTGGGACAGTGTTTCCACGTCTAGTTTGACCCTAAATATACTTAGGATCAAGGTATCAGGCACCTGCTGCTGTTACTGGTTTTACCCTGCCACAGGTCCTGAGGTCCTTGCGTGGGCATGATTTAATCAAAACCCAGAATGAATGCCTGGCTAACTTCTCTTACAGAAAACCCCCAGTACATAGTCACTCTTCCATGGAACCTAGTTGTCGAGAAGCAGCAAAACAGGGCTGTGCTGTCAGTTTGGCTCTTTATCCTGCAGTTGGATGATCTGTTCTTTAGGTCAGTTCAGTGGTTCACAAAATTTTTAGCATTGGGACCAGAGGTGTAGTGTAGGGGGAGGGACACAGGGGCGGCCGTCCTGGGTGCAAAATTCTTAGGGGCGCAAAATTAGCCAGCGCTCCTCATTCCCAGCTAATTTTGTGCTCCTAAAAATTCAGTTAAAGGCTGGGAGAGGTGCACAGAAGCTGGCAGTGCCCTGCCCCCAAGGAGAATGCTGTTGGCATTCTCCTCGGGGGGTGGGGGGGTGGGATGCTACTGGCTTTGGGGGATGCAATACATGCCTTGCTCCCAGCACTGGCAATGTATGCTATGCCTCTGACTGGGATCCACATTTTAAAATGCCATTTTATTGGGACCCACCTACCTTTACGAGACTTTAAAAAGGTGACCCCAAAAGAAATATTTTTATTTATGTATTTACAAGTAATCTTTTATTTATCTACTTACAAAAAATACACATTTCTCATAATGTGGCGGCCCTAAATGAATAGGGTTGAGGGGCTTGGTTATGTGACCCAGCCTTCCCCTGCCCCTACTTCCTGTCATTGATGAACAGAAAAAAACCACACCAGAAAAAGGACATTCAAATATTTTTCACCCTATATTTACACAAGCTTGCAAACTGTGAGAGCCCAGTTCTTTGCAGGGTAGTTAGCAGCTATTTTTGAAAAGCCTCAAGGGTTGTGGCAATTATCTAATCTTTCCATCACCCATGTTTTCATTAAGGTTTCTGTGGGACTCATCAGAAATTGAGTCATGACCCGCCAAGTGGGTCCCAACCCATAGTTTTAGAAACACTGAGTTAGTTGATTTCAGATGGATCATCTGCATGATGATCCATCTGGGTGCAAGGGAGTGGCCACAGGATGCAAGCATCTTGTTGTCTCATGCCTCCCTGGGGCACCTGGTGGGCCACTGTGAGATACAGGAAGCTGGACTAGATGGGCCTTTGGTCTGATCCAGCAGGGCTCTTCTTATGTTCTTATGCATGTTTACCCACTGGAACTCAAGGCAGCAGGGATTGTGGTGATGACTGGTGAACAGCATAGTGGAGATGGCACTGAGAGCAGCAGTGACTCACAGAATATTATCCCCAGAAGGGGCCCACAGGATCCTTGTGGGAGCTCTGATTCCCAAGAATCATGCATGCTGCAAAGGATGTGGCCATTCAGCTCATTCCTATGCATGTTTACTCAGAGTGAGGCCTGATGGCGTGGAAGGAGACTTGCTCCCAAGTTAAGTGTACATAGGACTTCAGCCTGAGTGACACATGTTCTTCTAATGGGCGTGCAGAGTTTGGCTTGGAAGTGGGTCCGTTTCATGGTGAGTGCCGGGAAAAGGCAGACCTTAGTCACTGAATAGGTTTCCTGAAGCCAAGAATTTTTGTTTTTAAAAACAGAACATCTGAATTTGGTTCTGCCTTGAATCAAACATGTTACGTGTGTGTGTGTGTGTGTGTGTGTGTGTGTGTGTGTGTGTGTGTGTGTGTGTGTGTGTTCTTAAAGAGCATTCCATTGGGATCTAGGATTCTGGAGAAAATGGGAATTGAATCCAAAGAGAGGAAACATTTGTTTGCCTCTTAGCAGAAATGCCGAGACGTCTTCGTTGCCCAGGGACCCCCATTTATTTTGACAGGAGCCTTCTCAGCAAGGTGCCGAAAAGCACACAAGCAAAAAGTGACACTTTTTTTTTTTTTGCTTCGCCCTACCCCAGCCCCTTGGCAGGAATTAGTGTGTTTGAATGGAACAAAGTTTAGGAGTGTTGCCATAGTCTGAATGAACTGCAAAAAGTGTGCCGCGTCCAATGGCAAAAAGGTTGTTTTGAAATAGATCTGGCTTAAAAAAAGAAATTCCCTGATTCTTTGAAATGCGTGGCTTTAAATATGTGAAAGGAAGGAAAAATAGAGAAAAGATGTGAAAACGAAGAGAGAAGCTGTAGGGTTGTTTTTTTTTGTTTGTTTTTTGTTTTGGTCTTGTGAAAAAGGAAAGTAGGAGTACCATTCAGCTGGTGGTCAGGATAGGAGGAGAAAGCAGGAAGGCCACGACAGAGCATTTGTTTTAATGAGTCATACAGTGCTGTCTGTGCAAAGTGCTTCACCTGTAGTCCTAAGAGCAACCTTTTAGGATGAATAAAGATTATTATTGCAGTTGAGGCTGGGAGGGAGGGGCTTGTGCAAGTCTCTTTATTAGAATTCGTGACAGAGGCGAGGTTCAAACCAGAGAAGTTCCGATTCACCGCTCAGCCCATTAGGAACAGAGCTGAAGGTCTTGGCAGCCAGTCGTTTCAGCTTCACAAAAAGTGTGAAGGGCAAAACTCATGAAGCAGATAGGCTGTTAGAACAGATTTTTTTTTTTTTTGAAAAACCCAATTATTCAATAGTTGAATAATTTTGGATTGTGGCTCCAACAAGAATAAATTCGAATATCTATGATGTGATCGAGAAACATCTTCAGTAGCAAGACAAGAGCCTATGGGCTAAAAGTGGATTTGGAGAGAGGAGGTTTATGAAAAGCCTGGTACCACGTTTCTCAAGAGATACAGCCCCATGGAGCAAACAGAATGGGATGCCACAACTACAGCTACTTAGGTTTTGCTGTGATATAACTCTAAATCTACTTGTTTCAACTGGCTGCCTTGTGTCCTGAAAGGTCAAGCACCCATGTAACAAGAGCAATCATAGAGACCTACCCTGAATGTCCCATGTCACAATTACATCTGCAGCTTCTATATTCTCAAGAGTATTATTTATCTGGGCCTGCCAATCACTTCCTCTGTTTTTCTGATGAAGCAAGCCCTTGCCCTATAAAAGCTCATGCTGAAATAATCCAGTAGCATCACAGACACAAGATCATACTCTCTTGCACAGAATGGCATTCTTACCGAATGTATGTCAGCTTTCTAAAAATAAAGGACGGGGAAGCAATTGGAAGGAACTACCCTATTGTTTTGTACTCCAAGTCATTGAAGTGGGTTAGAATTTCCACTTTACCCTGTTCAGAGCCCCTTGCAATAAACACTTGCATTGAAAGGTTAGGGTCTGTATATGCATTTATTATCTACAAATTGATTTGAATGGTTATCATGCTGAGTCCCAAGGCCTCTAAACAAGTCACAGTAAATGTTGACATGTGCAACAACAACAAAAAATCCCTAAAACAAGCTACACAATTGCGAAACCTCTCCTGCCATGCTACTTGCCCCTACTCCTGCTCTGGTGCCTTTCAGTTTGAGACTCCTCTCCTTGATTCTAAGCAGACTCCCTTACTGCAAAACTCCAATCCCCTTCAAACTATTTTTCTGGTTCTCATGCCTCCACTCTAGGTTTCCCTATTTAGATTAGAGCAGTGGTATTCAAACTTTTTAGACCAGGACCCATTTTTTAGAATGGCACTCATGTCAGGACCCACCAGAAGTGATGTCATTAACCTGGAAGTGATGTTGTGGCAGGAAGTGACATCATCAAGCAGGAAATGCTGTCATTGTACCATAATAAAATGACACTCCTGAAATGCAAATTGGTATTCTTGGACTATAGCAATTGAACAACCATGAAACAACCCTGACAGAAAGCAAGATTAGGACAAAATAGTATGTAAAAGCATGGAACTAAAAACAAAATTAAAACAAAAACCCTCACTTGAAAATTCAAAGTGTTAACACTCACAAAATGAATATAACAAGAGTAAAGTCTACAGTTTCCAAGATGGCTGCTCCCAGCTTTCCACGACCCACCTGACATCAGGTCGTGACCCACCAAGCAAGCCCTGACCCACAGTTTGAATAACACTGGATTAGAGGGGTACAACATATTTCTCCTTCTAGCTCTTTCTTTATGCCTGCCTATCCAAACTGCTTAGTACATTAGATGTTGCTACTCTGTTTGCATGACTGGGTCGTTCATACATATTGAGGGGTAACTAATCTCTGCACAGTGACCTTGCCTGTGTGTCCTTAGCCCTTTTGCCCGAGAGGATGGCAGAGTTATTTGCCTGGCTCTACTGTTCTCCACAATCTCTTTGCATGGCCACTGCTTTCTTCCCCGAAGCATTCTTGCTCCTAGTCTGAGGTCTGGAACTCTGGTAAGCAGAGCAGGCACGAGAAAGCCAATACCCATGATCAAAAGGCAAATTACTTGGTAAAGCAGGTGGTAATGAGGTCTAGTCATTAATAATTATCCTAACAACAATAACAACAATATTTCTTCTGATATTGCACTATGTATCGTTTCATGTCAACAGCTCCTACAGAATTCTTACTGCTCTCAGGGTAACTAGCTTTAATTAACTCAAATAGGTAAAACGTATTGGGAGAAGGAGGTTGACCACCTGACACTATTATTTTTTTAAGTTGTAGTTGTGATTTCCACTGCATTAGCAAACATGTTTTTGTACATTTGACTTGATTAACCAATGGGAATACAGTAGTAAGCAAATACTAAAGCTCTCTTTAGTATTTAGAAACTCTCTTTGGAGGGATGGTTGAGCTTTCTTACAATTCTTCCCCTAGTGTAACTGCTTGTTCATTAGTTAGATCCAACTAATTGATTGGGGTTGGATGCCTGGAGGTAGTTGTTTTCTCACGTGAAGGGAACCACTTTTCCTAGGGTGAAAATTTATGTCAGAAATATTAGTTTGAAGTCTGTTCAGTTCCCATAAAACTCTCTGGGGTGTGTGTGCATGTGTGCACATGTATGTGTGTGCATTTGCCACTGCCTTTTCAGAACTGAATTTCATGGGATCTGTGTGTGTGTGTGTGGATTTTTTCGCTGCACATGAGACACCTCAAAGGACTTCTCAGAGGCTGGAATATTTAGCACAGTGGAAAACCCAGCTTCCCCCCCCCCTCGCCACTTGGAAAATTTTTAGCAACTAGCAGTTTGGAGAATACCAGCGATTTTTTGTGCAACGGCTCTGAGTAGAAACTGCTACAAGCAGATCCAGTCTTTGTTTTTGAACCAACAGTGTGGTGGCGAAATCTGCTGTGGAGAGAGGAGGACTCTTTTGGCTCTGGTAAGAGAAGGTGGTGGATTTTATGTTTCTTTTATAAATAAATCAAGCCGATGAATGTTGATGGTTAATTCACAGTGGAGAATAGTAGTAGAATCTGCACTGTACAGGAGAGAAAATGCCATGCCTTTAGACAAGTATGACCTGGCTGATATTATTTTGGGTGTGACTAAAGTTCAGGAATTATCTACAAATGTACAGCTTTCTGAAACACTTACATGTATAGATAAATACCTGAAATACATGTTTAAAATATTTCAATGTTTTACCAATTTAATTTTTTAAATGTCTGTAGCTTGCTTATAAAGTAGCATATGACTACCTTGATCCATTTTCACATGAGTACTTGAAATTGTCCAAAGGGATGTTCTCCTTTTTCTGTAAATGCTTAAAAAACAAACAAAAAAACCCTGCATGGTTGAATTTCAGAATTTATGTTTCCTTGCTTGCTAACACTGTGACTTTAACATGCTCCATTCTCATTTCCTTTACTTCAGTATTTGTGATATGTAGATTATTTTGAGTTGCCAAGTCCTTTAACTGTTTGGTATTAGAATATATCCCACCCCACAAAAATGCAAAAAACAAATGTGTGTGGTTGCAGAGGGAAAAAAAATTCTGGATCAAGATTCAGACACTAGAAAGAGATTTCAAAGAATCTAAGGGCACAATCCACCAAGAAGTGGTCCCTTGTGCCGGCCTTGTAGAAATGAATGGAAGCTTTGCAAGCGCAGAATATGCAGTTTCCATTCATTTCAAGGCTGGCACAGGGGCACTTCTAAGTGGATTGTTCCGTAGGATTTTTAATGTGTTTATGACCTTTAACAAATTGTTTCAGAATTTTAGGGCTGAAGGCAAGTACTCAGACTACCAATAACAAATTAGGAAAGTAACCACAAATCAGTGGTCGAAACTCTCAAAAGCCATCATAAAAGAAGTACGATACTTCCAAGTGCTCTGTAGTTCTGGTTGGAGGCTTTCTGGATAAAGGAAATTCTGACAATGCTGGCATATAATGCAGAAGGGGACAGCAATCCTAAGAGTGGGAACAGTGGCATCCAAAATACTTGGATTTTGGAAGAGAAGTTATTTATTTCTTGGAAGAGAAATTATCTATTTAACATTTGCATAGCAAAAGATAGGCAATTATTGTGTGACCGTCAGAGAGGAGAGCTGTTAATTTGTGTAAGGTCCTAGGAAGGTTTGGATGGATCTACACAGGGTCTTGGGCACCAATGACAGTGAGTTTGAACTGGAAATAAAAAATGCATGGACTATCATGGGAGAGAAACACCCATTGGTTTCAAGAGCACATGTGCCAATCTGAACCTACACAGTTTGGAAGTGTTTCACTCTTGTTTATGAAGAATGAAATCTTAACTTTCACTGTAAGCTAATAAGGCTGCAATCCTATACAGGCTTATCTGGAAGAACAATGGGACTTAATGGAAATTACTTTTGTATAGAGAATTGTACTGTTATTTTTGAAACTGTACACATAACAATAATCAGTAGCTCTTATAACAATTCTAGGAACTAGTGGTCTTGAGCAGCGGTGGGATTCAGGGGGTTCGCCCAGGTTCTATAGAACCGGTTGTTAAATGGCCGGGCCCCGCCCACTCGCTTACCTCGGCTGGCTTCGTTGTTTTTTTTTGCGCCGGCTATGACGTCATAGAACCGGTTGTTAATTTATTTGAATCCCACCACTGGTCTTGAGCTAAGCTGAACTGAGCAGGGGAGGGATGGAGCAAGCCAAATGTTTTGTTGTGCAAAACAAATATTTTGAAGACAACCATTGGCAAGTATTGTTCTAAAGTACAGTATTTTGATGAAGAGAACTTACTGAGTCTTAAGGCAATTTGTTGCACACTGATGGAAGCTTGTAGTCATGGATTGCTCATTTAATAATCTTGCTCTTGAGGGTGTTGTGGTTTTCTTTATGGCTGGGCTGCTGCTTCTGTTCTCAACTGCAAGTCAAAGGCAGATGAATGGCAGAAGACTTCAGTCTGAGGTACTGAAGGGTGAAGATGAGAAAGAATGGGGCTTGACATTTTCAGTTCTAGGGGTCCCTTTGGAACCATGGCTACACTTGTAACTGTAGGCCAGAATTGAAGCAGCTGCTGCTGGTCAGTACAATACTGGGGTTTCCTTTCTTCTTTTCTTTGTTTACATTGCAGTGACTTTGCAAAACAGTTTTTTGATTTTCCAGTTGCTAGCCGACATGGGAATACAGGTGCTTCAGAACAGCATGCTGACTAATGTTTAATTATAAATTTATAGTTTAATTACAAAACTGAAAGAACACCACTTTCACAAGCATTAAGAGGCCTAATGGACAAAGTGGCACTTAAATACATTATTTCTGTCTCAAAAAGTAAATGTGAAGAATACTGGTTTTATAAATGAATCAGTATTAGTGATTAAACTAAAAACCAGCTGTGTAAAGAAAAAAAATTACTGGGCATGATCCAGGCCTAAAGGAAGGGCTTTTAAGTTCCAGTGACTTCCATGGGAGAGGTTCAGCAAATGCTGATCTCTATTTCACAAAAATCAGTGGGTCTTACAGTGCAAACCTATGCATGTCTACGCAGAAATGTCCCATTGTATACAATAGGGCATACATTAAGGGAAATGTGTATAGGTTTTCAGCCTTAAAAGTGCTTACCCAGAGGGATCATGTACATATCTTAAAACCACGAGATTCAAATCACATTCCAAATAGCACTCCCTTCCAGAAACTGAACTCTATAAACCAGTGTTTCTCACACTGTGGGTTGGGACCCATTAGGTGAGTTGCTAGCCAATTTCATGTGGGTCCCTACTCATTTTAATGAATTCATTAAATTTTTCATATTAATTTCAGATTCATATTAATTTTTAATATAAGAATTTATGCTACCATGGTATGTGACTTAACTGTATTTGGGGAAATGTTACAGATCTGTACAGTATTTTTAACAGGCTACTATGTATATGCTTTTAACAATGATAGTCAATGGGACTTACTCCCAGGCAAGTGTGGATAGGATAGGATTGCAGCCTTTGCGATGTTTTGGGATTTTTTAAAAAACCGATCAGCAACTGCTTGGTAGGGTTAGGAGGCCTCTTCTTTGTTTTACTTCTTGTAAACTTTTACTTGCTTAGGGCACAATCCTAACCTTGAGTTAGGCCAGCATAGTTAAGCTAGCAAAGTTTGGCTGGCACAAGGGACACCATAAAGTATGTTTGGACCACTCTCAAAGTCAGAGAGGCCAGTATACAGAGGTGTGCCATCCTCCCTGACTACAAGTGTGGCCCTTGTGCCAGCCAAACTTTGATGGCTTAACTATGCCGGCCTAACTCAAGGTTAGGACTGCACCCTTAATTGATTTGATTTTGTCATATGGGACTGTTAAAAAGTTTTCAGCTTGATACTTCTATCCATGGCATCACTTCCAGGTTAATGACATCACTTCTGGTGGGTCCCGACAAATTGTCATTCTAAAAAGTGGGTCTCGGTGCTAAAGGGAGAGAATCCCTTTTGAGAGCATTTGAAAACCACTGCTATAAACCATAACTTGAGCATTTTGGAAGGTAACATTTTGCCATTGATTTCACAACAGGTGAATAGCATTACGAACTGTGTGCATGTATTCATCTGCAAGAAAACCTTTATTATTCATACTTTCTACTCATCTAAAGAGTAAAGTTCTATCACCCCTTTTGGGGAAATACAGCACTTGGGGTTGTATTTATTGTATACAGAGTTTTGTTCTACAGAGAACTCCATATCAACGCAATTCTGAGCAGTGTCAAGTACGTCCAAGTCAAATAAATTTAAAGAATATCCTCCAGGAAACACACACACACACACACACACACACACACACACACACACACCCCAATCAGTATGGCATTTCCCATCTTGACTCAAATGGAGGGCATAACTAGGAATGAATCTGGAGGTCTCTGCCCTGAGGTTGGAGATATTCATACAGAATTGAATTTAGCAATGCATTATGTATATACCTGTAAACCACACTTATGTCAATGTGTTGCTCCTATAAACATGACTAATTTGTATGTTCAGTGTACAAGTATATGTTGTATGTTTTCAAGCTGCATTTGAAAATTTGAATCCTTTGTGTTTTCAGAAAGAAATTGTGTAATGGCTTGAGAGAATGGCAAATAAGTGGAATAGGGACAGTATGGGAGAACATGAGAAGTCAGGAGGAAGGGAAGATTGCCATGAAGGCAGGTGACCAGATACAATGGAGGATACAATGTCTACAGTATACCTTTAACAACTGCATACAAGAGAGAATATTGGCAGGTGCAACTCAACACAGAAGGGCTTAAAAAGCTGCACCTGCTAAAATTCCCTCTTCTTCTTGTTGTTCAGTCGCTAAGTCGTGTCCGACTCTTCGTGACCCCATGGACCACAGCACGTCAGGCCTCCCTGTCCTCCACTAACTTCCAGAGTTCACCCAATTTCATGTTCATTGCTTTGGTGACACTATCTAACCATCTCATCCTCTGCCGCCCCCTTCTCCTTTTGCCTTCGATCTTTCCCAGATTGAGGGTCTTTTCTAAAGAGTCCTCTCTTCTCAGGAGGTGGCCAAAGTATTTGAGCTTCAGCTTCAGGATTTGTCCTTCCAGGGAGCAATCAGGCTTGACTTCCTGGAGGATTGACCGATTGGATCTCCTTGCAGTCCAGGGGACTCTCAAGAGTCTTCTCCAACACCATAATTCAAAAGCATGTATTCTTAGGCGCTCTGCCTTCCTTATGGTCCAGCTCTCACATCCATACATTACTACTGGGAAAACCATAGCTTTGACTATGCGAACCTTTGTTGGCAGGGTGATGTCTCAGCTTTTTATTAAGTTGTCTAGGTTCGCCATAGCTTTCCTCCCAAGAAGCAAACGTCTTTTAATTTCATGGCTGCAATCACCATCTGCAGTGATCTTGGAGCCCAGGAAAATAAACTCTGTCACTGCTTCCATTTCTTCCCCTTCTATTTGCCAGGAAGTGATGGGAGTGCTGGCCATGATCTTAGTTTTTTTAATGTTGAGCTTCAAGCCAATTTTGGCACTTTCCTCTTTCACCCTCATCAGAAGGTTCTTTAGGTCTTCCTTACTTTCTGCCATTAGAGTGGTATCGTCTGCATATCTGAGGTTGTTGATATTTCTCCCAGCAATCTTGATTCCAGCTTGTGAATCATCCAGCCCAGCCTTTCTCATGATGTACTCTGCATATAAGTGAAATAAGCAGGGTGACATTATACAGCCTTGTCGTACTCCTTTCCCAATTTGAAACCAGTCGGTTGTTCCATGTCCATTTCTAACTGTTGCTTTCTGACCCGCATACAGGTTTCTCAGAAGACAGATAAAGTGGCCTGGTACTCCCATCTCTTCAAGAACTTGCCACAGTTTCTTGTGATCCACACAATCAAAGCCTTTAGTGTAGTCAGTGAAGCAGAAGTAGATGTTTTTCTGGAACTCTTCTGTGTAATGGTTAAAAGTATAGGCACTCTGTCCCTGTTTGTATCTGGTCACCCTGCATGAAGGGTGGAAACAGTGAACACTGTTGCCTTCAGTAGGTAAGTACTGCACGTAATCAAGCATTCTGTCCATACTCAGACGGACTAGAAACATGTTCTTTTAAAAGAAAGCAAGCCATGTTCTGTGCCAGACCAGTGCAAAATTATGCTGCATTGGATCACTGGAAACGAACACAGTCCAATCCTATTTAATTCCCCTGTGCCTATGCAGCTTGCGCTGTATCCCACAGAGGAATTTTGCAGCCTAGAAGTTTCCTTCAAGTAAGGGGGCATTTCTCCCCTTGCCCTGGAGAAAGCCCCAGCTGTGGCAACAGGTCTATTCGGACCTAGGCCTGCTAAATTACTGACACTAGTCCAAGTGGATCAGTGTCAGTGGATCTAGCCAGGGAAGGGGAAATGGTGCACACTAGCACTGATCTGCCCCTCCCCATCCCCTTCTGCCCCAATACACCTCTTCCCTGCTCTCCTCTGCCCTTCACCCTCTCCTGTTCAGTGCCAATCTTACCTGGTTTGGCACATGCTGGGCCCTACACTGGCCCCAGTGGGACAGTGCAGGCCTTCCTGCTACTAACTCCTATGCTGTGACAACCAGGTCTGAGGAGAGGAGGATGGAGGCAAAATCCCTGGGGCCTGGGCCTCTACAAAACAACCTATACAGTACAAAACAAATGTATTCAGGGTTGCGTTTCCATCCAGTTTCAATGCACTTTGATTACCCCAATGCATTCTGGAGACGGTAGTTCATTAAGGGTACATGTAAAAGCTTTTAGATTTCTTAACAAACTACCATTCCCAGAATGCATTGGGGAATAGAAGTAAATTGAAAATGGATTAAAGCTAGAGTTACCAGATACAAACGGAGAGTGCCTATACCTATAACCATTGTATAGAAAACGGAATTCTTACCTGAGAATCTCCTGTTCTGGGGATAGGAAGGTAGGGCATTCGTCAACCACATGGGTATGAACTTCCCTTGGTAGAGGCAGGGCTGGACTTCGAAGATGTCTCCTCCTCTTCCTGCGGAAGGGCATCCCCATTGCCCCAGTCTGGTCAAAGCTGGACACTGGAGCCCTCCACCCAGGCGTGCCTTACCAGGCACCTAAACTATAATAAACTGTAACGTTTCCTCTTGCCAAAGAACAGCAAGAAACAAGAAAGGTAATTAACAAGGACGGAACACGGGTTAGGATTCCTTAACTAACCCCAACCCTGAAAAAACCGTCTACATGAAAAAAACGGCTGACACCGTCCCTCCTGCGGCGGGCTAAATGCCCCACCTTCCTATCCCCAGAACAGGAGATTCTCAGGTAAGAATTCCGTTTTCTCGGAGGAAGGAAGGTGGGGCATTCGTCAACCACATGAATACTGGGCGGGAAAGGGAAAGGTGTCAGCTAAGGTACTGCTACGCACTGCAGAACCCTCCTCCCAAAAGCTGCCTGCGCTGAAGCTGTTACATCGACCTTATAATGTCTCGTGAAAGTATTGGGAGACGACTAGGTCGCCGCCCTACAAATCTCTGAGAGGTAGGGAGCCCCCTCGAAAACCGCTGAAGTGGCGCCCCCCGCAGATAATGAGCTGTAATCCCAGAGGGAGCCTGCCTACCCATAGCTGTGAACGCTAAACCGATGGCCTCCTTTAACCACATGGCCAGTGCCCACCTAGACACCTCCTTGTACCCCCGAAAACCAACAAATAGGAAGTCAGTTGACCTAATTGCTTTGGTTCGCTCTAAGTACTGGCGAAGAGCTCGCCTGACATCCAGGGAGTGCCATTTATGTTCTTTGGGATGGCATGGATGTGGGCAGAAGGATGGGAGGACTATTTCCTGTTCTCTGTGGAAAAGTGTATTAATGTTGGGGATAAAGGACGGATCAGGCTGGAGGACCACCCTATCCGAATGGAATACGCACAAATTAGGGTTGACAGATAGGGCCCCTAATTCTGAGATTCTCCTGGCGGAGGTGATTGCCATGAGAAAGAGGGTTTTTAGAGTAAGTTCCTTCAACGAGACAGTGGCCAAGGGCTCAAAGGGGGGGGGGCTGTGAGCCCATTAAGGACTGTGTGTAGGTCCCGATTGGGGAATCTATGCACCACCGGGGGATTGATCAATGCCACACCTCTGAGGAACCTTTTGATATGGGGGTGGGAAGAGATGTTGGGACCCAACCCCGCACCCACGGTGCTATTAATGGCTGAAACCTGCCTACGCAGAGTATTGGTGCTCAGACCCGTATTGAGATCCTTCTGAAGAAACTCGAGGACCTGACAGATTGATGGTTCGGAGGCCCTAAAGCCACGCTCCGAACACCAATGGTGGAATTTCTGCCAGATAGCCCCATAGGACCGTTTAATAGATTCCCTCTTGGAAGCTAGGAGGGTGGAAAGCACCTGATCAGAGTACCCCCATTGTGTTAGAGATTGCCGTTCAGTCTCCAAGCTGTCAATTGTAGAAACTGCGGCTGTGGGTGAAAGATTGGTCCCTGTCTGAGAAGGTCTTTTCTCTTGGGTAAGGGCCAGCCTTTTCCCCTTGCCAGAATGAGAAGGGTGGGGAACCACAGGCGTCTGGGCCGATGAGGTGCAATGAGGATAATCTCTGCCTAGTGTATCCGAACCTTCTTGAGGACCAGAGGGAGCAACTGGACCGGGGGGGGGGAAGCGTAAAGGAGACCCAAAGGCCAGGGACTTTGAATGGTGTCTAGACCCTCTGCCTCCCTGGACAGGGTCTGGGAGAAAAAGTGGTGGAGTTGCTTGTTCTCCTCGGAGGCAAACAGATCCACTACTGGAACCCCCAACCTCTGAATGACCTGCCTGAACACCTCCGGATGAAGCTGCCATTTTGTGTCGTTTAGCCTCTGTCTGCTCAGCCAATCTGCTGCTATGTTTTTGGTGCCTGTCAGGTGTTCCACCCTGATGGACAACAGAAACTTTTCGGCCCACAGAGAGGTTTCGTTCATCAGGGACCTGGATCTTGTCCCCCCTTGCCGATTGATGTGTGCCTTGGCCATCATATTGTCTGTGCACACTAGCACATGGACCCCCTGGAGCTTGTGTTGGAAGTGGAGCAGCGCTAATCGAATGGCCCTGAGCTCCAGCCAATTTATGCTGTGGGTTGCTTCCTCCTCCGTCCACCTGCCTTGAGTACACTCGTTCCCTAGAAGGGCCCCCCCATCCTAGAAGATTTGCGTCTGTTGTTAAAACTATTCTGGATGGGAGCTCTAGACTTGTGCCTTGGGATAATCTTTCCAGGGTCAACCACCAGTTCAGATTCTCCCTGAAAGATGGAGTAAGCGTGAGAAGGCAATGTGCCCTTCGCTCTACAAGTTTGGAAAATGGCAGGAGAAGATGTTGAAGAGGACGGAGGTGAAAGCAGGACCAGGCTACAATGTCCTGACAGGACACCATCAGACCCTGCAGCCCGGCCAGCATCATCAGGGGTTGTCTGTGGTCTGTGTGAACCTGAGTCAACGTCTTGACAAGGGACTCCTGTCTTTCTGGGGAAAGTTGAATTTGGAAGGCCACTGTGTCTATCTGGAGTCCTAGATGGACCAGGACTTGGCTGGGAGCATGTTCACCACGAACCCGTGCTCCCGTAGGCACCGGAGGGTGGTGTTGGTTTCTCTTGCTGCCTGACTCCTCAGCAGGGCCCGTATAAGGACATAGTCTAGGTAAGGAAACAGGGAGATGCCCTGGAGGCGAAGGAAGGCTACCACGGCTACCAAAAGTTTGGTAAAGACTCGTGGAGCCATCATTAGCCTGAACAGCATCGCCCTGTATTGGAAGTGCCTGTGGCCATAGGCGAACTGGAGGAAGTGGCAGTGGCAGTTCAAAATGGGGACATGAAGATAGGCCTCGGTCAAATCCACTGAGGTGAGGAAATCCCCCCAGCTCCAACGCTGTTACTATGGAGCACCATGTCTCCATTTTGAACTTTCGCCTCCTCAGGAAGCGGTTCAGCCACTTTAGATCCAGTATGGCTCGCTTGTCTCCGTTCTTTTTGGAGACAAGGAACCATACTGAATAGACCCCCGTCCCCCTCTGGGATAGCGGCACAGGCTCAATGGCCTGGATTTGTAACAGGTGATCCAATGCTTTGAGCTTTTCCTGGTGCTTTTGGGGATCCCTGGACTAAGGGATTTTCCAGAATCGGTCGGGGGGTTGGCGCAGGAACTCCAGGGCATAACCCTGGGCAACTGTCTGGAGAACCCAGGCGTCGGAAGTAGGTTGCTCCCAACGACCTGCGAACCCCAGAAGGCGTCCCCCAATAGGCCCTGAGTTGTTCACATAAATGGCATCAGGTGGGTTGATGGTCCTTGTTGGACCTGGCTGAGGTGGAAGGATTGTGGTTAGCTGATCTATTCTTGGGGAACGCCCTGCTTCTGTTCCACTTGGGTTTAGATTGGGGAACAAAATCCCTGGCCGTGGGATATAAGTTTGAGGAACGAAAAGACTGATTTTTATTCTGATTTTTATCCCGATGGCAGGACCTTCCTTTTGTCCTTGCTCTCAGCCAATAAGGGTTCAAGGGCCTGGCCAAAAAGCTTTCCTCCTTTGAATGGAATATTAACAACCCTCGATAAGGAGGCGGCATCACCTTCCCACTGCCTCATCCAAATGTTGCGGCAGGCTACAACATTGGCTGCCATAGCCCGGGCAGTGAGTTGGAGTGCATCTAATGAAGAGTCCGCCGCAAAGGCAGCTGCCAGGGAAATCTTTTTAAGGTGGCTCTTAGATTTCTTGGACAGCTTAGGAAAGACAGACATGTCGTTGGCCCACACATACAAAGCTCTCGCCATGATGGAGTTGCAGCTGCGGCTTTTAAGGAGAGGGTAGTGGCTTTAAAGTTCCTTTTAAGAAAGGCCTCCACCCTTTTATCTGTGGCATCTTTTGGACCGCCCTCTCCCTCCAAGGGAATCACTGCCGCCGAGGAGAGGGCCACTACTGGAGCATCCACTATGGAGACAGAAAGGGCCTGCAAAATGTCATCTGGCAATGAATACAATTTGTTCCACAGTTTGGCTTTGTGTTTGGGAATTGTGGGGCGAGCCCATTCAGTATCAAGCACCCTTTGAAACTCGATAGGAAAAGGCATGGTCTCCGGTTTCGGTGGACCCTGGGGAAACAGCTTATTGGATTTTTTAGGTTTTGGGGCTTTCCCATCCTTGGCCTCCTCATCAGGAGATTCATCTAGATTGCGGGCTAAGGTTGCCTTGTTAAGCATTTTTGGGAACAGCTCCAGAGGAAAGAGCCTATCTAAAGGCTGAGTGCAGTACTCCTTGCCCTCTCCATCCCCTGATAATTCCCTTTCCTCCTCGTCAGAGGAGGAAGACAGTGAAGAAGAAAGATCCACCGATTCTTTTCTTTTCCACAAAAAGAAAAGCGGCGATTTCTTTTCTTGTGGGGGTTTCCCGTGCCCTCTGGTCATACTCTTATGCCCTGCTTTGGTTCTCCGAGGGGGGTGATGGGGGGAAGCACTTGAGGAGGAAAAGAAGTCTGAAGCAGCGCTGGACCCCGGCGAACCCTCCCGCTGGCACTTGGATCGGACCTCCGAGGATGCTTTGCAGGCCATTATAATGTCATCTACATGGGACCTAAAGGCCTGCTCCACCGCCTTCTTCACCAACCCTTCGATTGGAGGCTTTAAGGGCTTTTTACCCTTCTTTCCCTTCTTGGCCGTTTGGGGTACATTGGAAGGGTCTACCTCCCCCACCCCCTCCTCTGGCCCCGATCCCAATTGCCCCCTACCATCCTGTACACTCTCCATGTCCCCGGACTGCTCCATCGAGCGCTCTGAGGCCTGCAGTCAAAAGGCGGGAACGGAGCAAAAAAGGCGGGCAAAATGGCGGCCGGGAGCTGGTCTGCTGCGAAAATGAGGCTGATCGGGCCCAGTGCTTACCGCGCTGCTGTTCTGGGCGCGGGTGGCCCGCAGAGCGGGTCCGACGGTCCCCGGGGCTTCTCTGCCGGCACGAAAGCCATGAGGGAGCTCCGGAGAAAAGACGCACGCGAGTGCGCCCTTGCAGTTGCAAGCCTCCCGCTTGCGGCAAAGCTGGGCTGGTGAGGCTGCTGCGGATCGTTGGTGGTGTTGCTGGAGGTGCGCAAAGCATGCCCTCGCGGCTGCTTGCCTCCCACTTGCGGCAGAGCCAGGCTGGAGAGGCTGCCGTGGATTGCTGATCCTGCCCCTGGTCGCGTCTCAATAGCTCACTATGGGAGGGAGGACGGAAGGCCAAGGGCGGGTAGGGCTGGGAAGAAAAAAATATAAGAAAAAAGAGGAAGAGACATTGAGCTCACAGGAGCTGCACATACCAAAATTCAAAAGCTGCACATACCAAAATTCCCTCTTCTATACAATGGTTAAAGGTATAGGCACTTCGTCACAGTTCGTATCTGGTAAAACTGTATCCTGTATCCTAATTAAAGCTGAAGTGGAAATGCAGCCCAGGTTTTCTGCACAAGCACAAACATATATTAGTACAATTCAAAAATGGGAAGGTAGAACTCACACCTTCAGACCAAAACTCCTGGGCCTCAATAGTAGTTCACGTAATTCCTAGGCCTGAACAGTAAGCTCCACCCCTTTTTTTCTAGTTTAGTGAATGTCTAGACCACAGATCAAGTCTACGTGTGTTTTGGTATTGTTTGGGTGAAGTTTACAGTATGGAATACAAATATAATTCTGGAGCACAGAAGAGAAAAGAAAAAGAGAGAGGAAAAAAATGAAAAATTAAAAAGGACCAGGCAAGTTTATTTCATCTGTACTGGGCATTGTTTCAAAATCATCGCATAGTAGTGAGGGAGATGGTCAAAGCTAGTTCTTGGATGCCTCTGCATTATTAGGAGAAAAGGAAAATGAGAACTTTGCTGAGGTAGAAAAAAAAGTGCAGTACATTACTCAAAGTAAGGGATCTAATCCTTTGCTTTGGGCCGGGCAGCCCGACATGGGGCTACTTGATTCTCCACCTGCAAAATAGCTGGTGGAGAGTCAAGGAGTCCCATAGAAGGAGTGTTCCTCCGGGAAGGGAACAAACTTCCCCTTCTCCCAAGGAGATTCCAGCAGCTGCCTGACTTCTGCTGGAGCAGTGGTAGCTGTTCGGGCAGGATTGGGCTGCCGGAAGTGGGGGCCCAATCAGACATCTTGGCCAGGGCCCAATAGCAGCTCTCAGCGATCCTGGTCATAACGTGCACTATGGCACGTTTGCAACAGCCTGCGTTGGTGGAGCCCTCACTCTGCCACCGCAAATGGAGCATAGGATTGTGCTGTAAAGGCATGTGCATGGAAAGGTACTGCTAGTTGGACAAATGAGGTATTAGTTTTCCTTTAATTGCTTAAATGAGGGGTGATGTATAAACTTTATCTGATTATAACTGTTTGATGCAGAGATGGTGTCCATCATGGAAATGGTGTGTTTTCTGCCAAAATCAGTATCCATCCCAAGGTGGCCTAGGGCCTAATCCTATCCAACTTTCCAGAGTGGATGCAGCCACAATGTGGCCATGAGGTAATATAAGGGAACAAATGTTCTCTTACCTTGAGAAGGCCTCTTTGAATCCCAACCCAACCCCCAACCCCCGGATGCAGTGCAAGCCCTGTTGGCATGCCTGCATCGACACTAGGAAGTTGGATAGGATTGGGCCCTTAGACTCCAACATGACAAATGGGAATAGAGGTACACTGCAGAAGGGAAAAGCCTTCATTCCATATAGTATTTAGAACCAGCTGAAGGCATTTTGCCTTCCCTACTAGCTGTGGCATGCAATCTAGCAGCTCCGAATCCCTTACAGTGGGTATAGTTCTTGGATCAATGCACAATCTGAGAGATGCATCCTCTGAGACACCACAAAGGGTCCTCTCAGTCTGGGCGTTGCTTCACTGGCACTCCAAAACTATTGTTACCCCAAAAGCATTGCCTGGGTTGCTTATGCAATCAAACTGGCATTGTCATAACCACAGTGAGTCAATAAGGTGGCTACGTCTCTTATGGGAGCCACAGGGGAGTTGCAGCGTCGTCTTTAGGGAAACCTAGTTCTATACAGTGACCTGGGAGTTGTACATACATTCAAAGGTGAGCCTTTAGTTCTGGTTGCGGCGATATATTCCACTACCCCAAAAGGCAAAAAAAACACTTAAAAAAAAGATATTTAGAGAGCAATCCAGCCCTCCCCTTTGTCCGACGCAAGCCACTTGCATTGGCCAAGTGCTGTCACAAACGTGCCGTAAAGCATGTTCGCACAGTCGCTTCTGGCGAAGGGCCGATGCAGGCAGTTGCGCTGGCTCTGCAGCTCCGGAGCAAGCCCCCAGTAAGCCACTCCTGTGCCAGCCGAGTTCAGCTGGTGCTGGGGCAATAGCAGGGACAGGGGGAACGTGGGAGGGAGAGAGTAGGAGGATGTTCCGATGGGTAGGGTGCCCTGAGGCTCTCCTGATGTGGCCATTAGGCCACATCCAAACCCCCGGTGCTGGGCCACACAGCCCCGATTCCGGCTGCCGCCACGTGCTCAGACTTGCACCTGCTAAACAGCTGGCGCAGATTCGAGCAGCCTCACTGGGACGGCTGGCACCTACCCCAGAATAAGGGGACGTTTGTCCCCTTGCCCTATGGAGGCTCCAGCTTGCTCCCAACCTGCACAGGATATAGCGCAGGCCAGTCGGCCTGCCTGTTCTGGCACAGGTTAGGATTGCACCCTTAAACACACAGTTTGCATAAGCCATAGTCACCACTTTTTGGCCACACATACACATATACAAAGGGACGTAGTGGTGCAGTGGGTTAATTCGCTTTCCAACCGGAAGGTTGGGAGTTCAGGACTGTGCGACAGAGTGAGCTCCTGTTGCTTGTCCCATCTCCTGCCAACCTATCAGTTCGAAAGCACCTAAATGCAAGTAGATAAATAGGGACCACTTCGGTGGGAAGGGAACGACATTCCGTGCGCTACGGCGTAGAGTCATGCTGGCCACATGATCACGGAAGCTTGTCCTCGGACAAAACGCCGGCTCTGCAGTCTTTGAAACGGAGATGAGCACCGCCCCCTACAGTCGGTCACGACTAGACCATTCCATTGCGGGGAAACCTTTACCTTTTTTACACATATAATATACATACGTACATCCTCAGAGGAATGAGCTCAAGAGCAATAGATTCTTCTTGCTTCCAGCTGAAGAATGCTGGTTGGCTGGATCATATGACAGACCTGAAGGCATTTTTCTGCCTTTCTGATGCCCAGAACAGTCTTTCTGCTCAAAACAAAAGAAAGGATTGTGTTGGGTTTTTTTAAGGTCCAAAATTTCTTCAGGTAAGTGTGATAGATTTTTAAAAAATGTGCAGTATATGAAAGCTTACTAAAAGGAGGGGAGGGACAAAAGTCAGTATGGGATTTAGAGCCATGTACATGTGCAACAGGCAACAATCTTCAGTGGAAGCTTACTCTGCAGCAGAAAAAAAAATGCAATGCCTTTTTGTGACAGTGAAGTATTCAGGCTGAAGTATCTAGACAGGCAGCTGGAGATGCAGGACTGAATGGTGAGAGGAAGTTCCCTGCTACTTTCTTTGCCGGACACTCTGGACTCTTTCCACTGTACTTTGAGGGCATCTTAGCCTCCCAGTATGGTGGCCACAGTTCCATAAAGAACACTATGATTCCAAATTGATAAATTAAAACAGAACACTGTATAATAAAAGTAGACATCGCAAAGACATTAATTTGTATTTTTAAATTTTGAGAGTCAAATGTGCAAGCATCTCCTTGCCAGCTCTGACGTTTAAAAAAAGCTTCTGAACAACAAGGGAGGGGGAATTTTGTGCTACTGGTGAAGGTTTGGGACTGGCATGCTAAGAATAAAATCTGCTCATTAAAATAATCTGGAAGGCCCTGGAAATAGCAACTTGCTTGAAGCTACCCAGTGAGTACACAGCTAATCTGTGTTGTAAACAGGGAGCTCATTCCAATAAAACCATACTGCCCCCCACCCCCACCCCGGGTTAGAGCAGTGGTTCCCAAACATTTGCAACTAGCAGCTTCCTTGACCTACTGGCCCCATTGGCCGCCGCTCCCCATTCAGGCTACAATCCTATACATTGTGTAGGATGGTGGATTTTTCATGACAATTCCACAGCTCCCCTGGCTGGTTTCCATGGTACCCTGGGGAGCCACAGTCCAGTTTGGGAACCCCTGGTTTCTGGAGAACCATGCAACAGGAGCGAGGTTCCTCCCTCCCTGTACGTCCACACCTCAGGAAAATGAACAGGACATTACTGCTGAGGCACCTCTACACCCTCCTACCCAGTGGTGTGACAGGACATTTTGAAGCATCAGTTGTCTGCTTTTGGAATAGGAGAGGTTTTTTTGTGATTGGCCAGTTAAGAGTGCCACTTACTCCCACAATACTCAGAAACACTGTGCCTCTTCATCCTCTGCGCACATTGCAGGGGGCCTCTCCTATTGTGGGCCTCTTCAGCTGTTCATGGATTGCCCCCACATTTTGAGCAATTAGCTCCTTTGCCTTGTACAGTCACTATGTCCCTTCTTCTCACCCTGAGAATGGCAGCAGCATGCCTCGTCCTCCTGTTGGGGCACAGAAAGCCCTCTTGCAAAAGCTTCATTTGCTTCCTTTGTTTGGCCATTCCTCGCCATATTCTGGGACTATTTTTCTCACTCCCGCTGCCTTGCTAGTAAAAGGCTTTTAAAATATATATATTTGGAAGGGGAGCAGGGAGAGAGATGAAGGCTGGAATATTTTCCATATGTTGGCCGTGGGATGAGTCTGATTTCAGGTTCCCTTTTCATTCCAGTATACAATCTGGCAGGCACACAATCCTTCTTTGGTGCCAAGTGATATACTGTAAACTTGTGAATTGATGCCGTCTTTTAACATTTGAAATAGCAATGATGTGTTCCATAATGCAGGCGGCGTCCACGTATGTGTATGCAAAAAGAGAGACTTTTTTCCCCCCTTCAAGAGTATGTCACCAGGCACATGGTTTGACTTTTGCATCACACCTCACACAAAGAGCTCTTTTGCCTCATCCCTCAGTTTCTTCCTCTCTCTCTCTCTCTCTCTCTCTCTCACACACACACACACTGTGCAAATGGTGTGTGTGTGTGTGTGTGTGTGTGTGTGTGTGTGTGTGTGTGATGGGAGAGAGGAAGGTGCTGAGGAGGTGGCATAACCAAGTCTCAGACTGTGGGACAGAGCATTACTTTCTACTGATGCTAAAGCTGCAGCCTATATTCAGCACTTTCGTTTCTAGTGCCGACCCCAAGACTAGCAGGCATGAAATTTTATGAGCCCCTCTCCTCTGTCTTACCTGCTTTATGGGGCAGTGAAACTACCCATACTGTTTCTCCATGGCCGTCATGATTGCTCAGGCAGATGAAGCCTTTTCTCTTCCTCAATGCAAAAGTTGTGCCCCCATATCCTTTGGTGACAAATGGCAAGGAATTCTAAAGTGCAAACATTTAGGGCAGCAAAATGGATATTTTGCATAAATATTTTGGCTCTGCATAAAGATAGGAGGGGCTCCTTCCCGCACATTGGACCATAAGGGTAGAACTACCTTTCTCTGGGTTTTGCCAGGTCTGATCCTAAACATCTTTCAGAAAAACAACAACAAACTTTTGTGTTGGAGCTGGCTTTTTTGGTGGCTGAGTTGGTGTGGGAATGTTATGTGCTACTATTATGTTTCAATCTGATTTATTCATGTTACTTGTTTTTTTGTTTATTGTTATGTGTCCAGAGCCTCTGGAATCTGTAAACCAAAAGAAAAAAAAATAGAAAGTGTTCCTGTTAGTATTTTGATCAGCCTCTGGTTTTGCACAAGAATTAGCCAATTAATATAGTTAAAAATACTAACTTAGTTATAGCTACTTGCCATCATAGCCAGGAGTGTAAACACCATCTTCTGAGGCTTGAACTGAAACATGTTCTCCCAGAATTCTCCTCTATCAATGCCGATGTCACTGTTCCCTTGAATATTGAAGAAATATTGTAATAGAAATATTGAAGTGGCATTTATTATTTATTTATGCATGCATTTGCAGCCAGTTCTTCATGCAATACTGTATATCAAAATGGCTTCCAAATATTTGACATCCACCAAAGTGGGGCAGGAAGTAGAGCAAGACAAATGCAAGAACAAGGGGGGGGCCTTGCATAAGGAGCCTAACAGCAGAACCCTCTTGATGCCCTGTCCAATGAGTCAGCATGACCTGGAAACTCATACAGGGATTAGGGCACATCACATGACATACTCTGGCCTTGCTTGTTTGCTAGTTTTCCTGTAGTTTCCTTCCTGCGTGTTTTCCCTCCTACATACCCATCATTACCATGGACTTTTGTGGGAGGTGGAGAGGGATGGATTGCATCCTGGAAAGAGATTTCGTGAATGAGGCCTTGGGAGTCACAGATCATGGGTGATAAGATTGATTTGATGGAGTATTTGCGGAATTCCTTCCCACCATTTTTGAAGTTCAGGACCACAGTGTTGGCCCAAACTGCAACTCCAGCTTCCAGTCCAGCGTGTACCAAGCTGTTGATATGAGCAATAGAAAATTCTCAGACAATACAAAGAATAGATGCTGCCTCCTAAGAGCATTCTTAGAACGGCATCGTTCCCAGGGCATTAAATGTTGCAGTTGGCCTCTTTAAATATAAGAATCAAGAATGCATATACTGTAATGCATACCCCTGCTTATCATAGACTTCTGTGGGAGGTGGAGATGGACGGATTGCATCCTGATAAGAGATTGTCATGAATGTCAGGATTGCATCCTGGTAAGAGATTGTCCTTGGGAGCCACAGATCTTGGATAATTGCATTGGTTAATATGGTGGTTAATATGGACGAAGATCTCAGTGATCCTGCTTGTGACTAGAGTCTGGGTATGTGCTTGGCTGCTAGGCAGACACATTATCTAATCCCACTGAGAACATCAAGCCAGGTATCCCAGATTACACAGTGTTTGTATGCCTTCTTCACTGCATTGAAATGCTTTGTGAATTGTCCTGGCTACTGTAAATGTGCTAGACAAGGCCCCTATTACAGGGACAGCTGTGTTGGAAACTGTAGCAGGAAGGTGTTTTGGATGCATTGGCATACAGAGAGGGTGACTGGGGGGGGAGCTCCAGGCGCCAGACTGGGGGAGATAGCCGCCCAAAATGGCAGTGGTGACTGGGGAGACCCTAGCTGCAAATGTTATTTGGCTAGCGCTGCTTGCAGCCGCCCACAAGAGAAGCATGCTTATTGGTATGATTATATATTCATATTTAAATACACAAGTTGCAAAGTTAGTACAGGTGGGCCTGCAATATCTGCGGACTCAGAACTTCAACGGGAATCCGTGGGTTCTGAACCCACCTGGACCCAGGGCTTCCCCAGGCCTCAGAGTCCTCCGAATACCTTATAAGGGCATAAAAAGGTCTGGTTTTTCCCCAAAACCAGAAATAGCTGTTTTTTGCCCATAATGGGTGGTCATGCGGTCTGAGGTGGTCACGCACGTCTTCTGCAGGCCACAGAACACCCTCCAGATTTGCTTGGGTTTGGAGAGTGGAGTGGCTCTGAATCTGTGGGTTAGGATACCAGTAAATTTTGGCATGTGGGGCTTCCAGGAACAGAACCCTTGTGGATAACGAGGGCCAACATGTATGTGTATTATACATATACGAAGTTCAATAAAAGAAAATGTTCACGGTCTACACTTCTCTAGCCATTATTATAATGCATTTCATAATGGGTATTACTGAAAATAATTTTGTCATTGGGGGGTGCCAAAAAATCTTGGGCCCCAGGTGCCACATGACTGTGGTACACCACTGTTCAGATATCATCTATAATTGCTATAGAGGGGGATTTACCTTATTTCGTGTTCGTATAAGCAAACTTGGCACAAGGAAGTCAGTGTAGTCATCCTGGTGAGAACTGAGAAAATAGCTGGCAATTCTTTTTAGGGCTTGGTTCACTCTGCTTCCCTATCAGTCTGGGAGGATAGACTGAGAAGAGATTGGGGTGGCACATGTCTCGTAATGAGAATTCCTTGCCAGAAGTGAAACGCAGAGTATGTTCCTCTATCTGAAATGATGTTATCAGGACAGCTGTGAAGATAAACAGGGTGACAGAATTGGGTGAAAGAGTAGGGCAGTGTCCTTAGATTTGGGGATCTGACTGCAGTGGGTGAAATTGGCCATTTTAATCAGTCGATACCTACTGAACCAAAAGCATGTTAAGAAATATCAACTAGTCCGAAGCGTTCAAACTGGGAGATAACAGTTCACATTCAAAACAAGTCAAATTTCAAATTCAAAAGTTTGATGAGTTTCAGTTTGCTAATTTCTTCAGTTCCATCTGAAGCAGTGGTGGGATTGAGGGGGAACACGGGGGAACTCAGTTCCACTAGTTAAAATTAGGGCTGACTCCGCCCACTTCACTCTCCCTCCTCCCCCCTCCCAATTCCTCTGCAAAGAGCTTTTCTTCTTGGTTGGCCGGCACTGAGAGGGTTAAAGGGAGCGACTCCGGATTCCTAGGGGGGCGAAGGCAGTGATGTCATTCAGGGGGAACGGACCAGAATGGGCATTCCGGATCCTAACGGGCTCCGTGGCTGGTTCCGGGTTCCTGACAAGTGCCAATCAAAAGTGAGTTCCTGTTCCTAAATCATTTAGATCCCACTACTGATTTGAAGCCATGGCCCTTTGAATTCCAGATTCTGGTTATTAACAAGGGTGAATGTGTATTGCACATGTCTGCTTGCATCTTACATGTCTGCTTGCATCTTACTAACCAATGCTGGAAGACAAAAAACCGGGCAAAATGACTTTTCTGGTCTGACCAGGCTCAGAAGTTCTTATGTACTTCATTTCCTTTGTTTCACTGAGACCTGAGCCATAACACAGTGCATCAGAATTCAGTGCATCAGAATTTGTATTTCATTTTCATTTCATTTTTTTCCCATTTGTTTGGTGGCTTTGTTGCTTTCAGCTTCTCCTTCAACTGTTCAATTCGGCTTATTCATTTGTTGCATTCAGCAAATGCCCATTAAGGCTTTGCTTGTGACGCTCACAGAATCAGCCAGAACATTGTCTCACGATTCTGGCTGTTCAAACCCAGCAAATGTGAGGGCTATTTGAACTCTGCTCAAATCTCCTATTCTACCCCTACTTATATTTGTACTGCGCCTTAAAGATCTTGCTTACCAGTCAGGGCATGTATGGTCCAATGCAGAACATAGACATATTGAGAACTTTCCCACTGGATTGAATTGGCTTCTGTGAATTGTATAGATGTGCCAGTGCCACAAAATGTGGCTCGAGCAGTTATGTCACATTTTTGCACACAGCCCATTCTTCACTCTTACATACAACCACATTCTTTTATTCAAACTGAGATGCCCAAGATAAGATCAGCCTTTTTAAAAAGCTCTTAGGAGATTGTACGACTTATTTTTTCATAGAAGCTAAGATTCTAGGGACACTGGAGAAAAATGTGGGGACTTCCTGGATATGATATAACCACTGGGAACCAGGGTTGGGGGAGATAATTCTTCCTGTTATTTCTCCAGAGCAGGCATGGAAGCTGAGAGAGAGAGGAGAAGTAGTGGCTCAGAATTATGGCACCTGAAGCAGTTCCCCACACACATGCACACCTGTCCCCCAACCCTGTACCTGGGCTGGGGGACACGAGAATCCACAAGAGGCGCTTGTTTCCATGAGTCCTGAATCCCACCACAAATGCCACCTCCTCTGCATGAATGTGCACTTGCACATGTGCTCCCCAACATGGATGGGGGAGGCAAGGGAGGTGAATGAGCCTATGTATCCCCATCCTTATGGTGAGTGCGATGTTCAGATCACCTGCTCTGCACCACTTCTCTTGAGATGAAAAGAGAAGTCAGCACCCCTGGTTCTCACTCATTTCAGAGAGAAGCAGCACAGAGAAGGAAGGCTGCGCATCACTCTTATGGTAAACTCTCAGCAAGGCTTTCTCAGCAAGTCAGAAGTTGATTGGAACCCCCAATGGAGTGGTGGACAGGTGGCCTGGGTGGTGTGTGTGTGTGTGTGTTTGTCCATTTACTGTCCTGTTTGTGTTGTTAGGAATGGAGCATGCAAAAGAGTTTGAAGAAAGACACTGACATGGTTAATCCCCAATGCATTCTAGTGGTTTCCATCACTAAGAGAAACAGTGGTTCTAGCACCATGAAAAGAAGTGGTGGTGATACTATCCCTTTCTAGAGTCTTCAGACCCAGGCAATTATAGGCCAGTCTCAGGTTACTAAATTGGTACAAAATTAGAAGTGCAAAAGGAGGCATTTTTAAACACAGCTCATAATTAGTCCCTGAAATTCATTGCCACAACATATGACGGTCAGTAGCTTGGATGGCTGTAAACAGGGATTGAACAAATTTGCGGAGGGCAAGTCTGTCAGTGGCTACTAGCCACAATGACTATTCTTTACCTCCAGGTTCAGCAACGCTATGCGCTTGAATACCCGTGGCAAAGAAGCCATGGCAGGAGAGAGATATGCCTGCTTACTATTGTTGGCAGCATTGCTGTTTCATATTTTAATGGTTAAAACATTTATATCCTCTCTTCCATCCCATTAGGGACCATCAGGATGGCTAGCAATATGTATTAAAACAATATGGAATGCATGGCAGCATACAAAGGATTTCCAGGAAGTCTCGCTGATCTGGGACTGACCAGATCTAGACTTAAACAACTTCAGCAAGCTAATGGCTTATGTGTCCTCAGATGACGCCCATGCTATCTCCTGTATGGCAATGAAGGGAATAGAGCCAAGGATTTTGTCACAAATTGGCCTTTGCTCGTTCCTAGATACATTCTCATTCAGTGATGGATTGATAGACTTTGTGTGGGAGTCTTTCCATCCCTAGCTCAGAAGCTTTAGATGTAGGGGAAAAGTGTAGATTCTGTGTATGCTGCAATGTGTATGTGAAGAGCACAGGGCAATCATGAAAGCATGGTGGTGTGGTATGCTGTCTGTCGGTGCTACAGAAGGAAGTTGAACCAGAAGTAGTTACTCCTGAAACAAAGAAGTGCTTTCAACGTGGCCTGACTAAACACAAGGCCAAGTCTCAACAAGTAAGAGAGAGGAGGGGCAGGCAGGAAAGGATGATGTGGGAGTTGGCAGGAAACCATTTACAAACATGGGGCAATTGAGCACTTAGCCAGGGGTTTTTGATTCCTCTTTCATTGTAATAATTACAAGATATAAATCTTAGAGCATGCTGGAGATTAACATGGGGCACACTGCACTGCCAAGAGAGAATCAAAAGTATCATCATCTTCCCAGCCATGAGCTGGTATCTAGCCACTTGAATGCATATGTGTTAGCTTAGCTTTTGGTAAGATCTGGCTGAAAGAAAGGAAACAAATTGGTATCTATCTTATCCTCATTTTGAGATGCTGATTTAGTGGATACCCCTTTGGGTGAAAATTGGAGTTAAGAAGATAGTGAAGGAATTTGGGGCTTCTATATGAAATTTTGTTGATTGCACTGAGTTGTGCTTTTGTTGGACTTTTAGAATATTATTGATTAATTTACTTGTATGCTTTGGGCTTTATGTTGGTTTTATGTTAAAACCCGTCACACCACAAGTTGGCAGGATAAAAAAATTAATTTTAGTAGGTAGAAGTAGTAATAGCAATAACTTGGTCAGATTTGTCATATAACCATGACATTCTTGGAATTTTGGATTCCTGTGATCTGCTGCTGCCACTACTACTGCTGCTGATGGTGGTGGTAGTGGTGGTGATTCATGTCCTGATAATCTAGGAAGCAAAAACTTGGTATAGTTAGGGTGCAATCCTAACCTAGAGTTAGGTTGGCACAGTTAGGCCAGCAAAGTTTGGCTGGCACAAAGAATACCATAAAGCGCGTTTGGACCACTCTTGGAGTCAGAGAGGCCAGCACACAGACATGTGCCATCCTCCCTGATGCCGAAAGTGGTCCAAATGGCCCTTGTGCCGGCTCTTTACAGTGGCCCTTGTGCCGGCCAAACTTTGCTGGCCTAACTGTGCCGGCCTAACTCCAGGTTAGGATTACGCCTTTAGTCATCTGCACTTGGCAGTGGGAAATAAGTGACACCTTCCCCTGCCCAAGAATCTTTAATGTGAGGGTGGGGTTAGGGGAACACTGTGAAGCAGGGGTGTCGCTAAAGAAGTGCCGGGGGTGCAATTACACCAGGCTACAAGCTGAAGGGGGGGAAACAAGCTGAGCTTGACACTAGTGGCAAAAATTATGAAAACCTTGGTATGTACAAATAATATCATAGTGTTATATACCATTCAATGCAGGATGCAATGAAACAAATTGAAGTGTAATATCTTCATTCTAACAAATGTTATGGCCAAAAAACAAACAAACCCGAAAATACAAATGTGATGTCACTTCCTGCTGTGACAACATTTCTGGGGCATTGTTTTGCCCTCTGCACCAGCCTACACTTTCATTAGCTACTCCAGTGCTATGAAGGTTTGCCCTTCTACCTCCCTACTCCCTCCCGCAAAATTAAAATGGTTGGTAATGAAACAGCAAGCATCAGTGACCCCAGATTTGGAAGAAAGATTGTAGAGTTCCCAAAAATTGGAGTATGTCATCATGTAAAATCAAAACAATAAAAATCCTCTATGGCTAGCAGTGCTATCCCAAATTGCTTTGGACCCTGGGCCTAACTGGAGCCCCTGAAGACCCTCTAGGCATTATTGCTGCCAATATGATACAAAGGTATGGGTCAGTCTGACCAAGAAGGCCTTCTGAGTGGCATTGGCCCTATTTTCAGGCATCAAGGATAGACCTCACAGGCTGCTTATTTATTATTTCTAGAACATCTACAAAGCTGTACATAAAACCAGAATCAGGGGTTGGCAGCACTGGGCATCTGCTAAGGGCCCACGGCCCACAGAATGGTATTCTGCTGATCCCTGAGGCTACCCCTAGTGCCATAGTCTTCACATGGTGGTGGCAGAAGGTCTGTCTCAGGGTTGCCCCAGGTAAAGAGTCCCATTGAGTCTCTTGACTAGGGTTTTCTGACACTTAAGAGCCAGCGCTGCATCAAAGAACAGAACAGGGAAGCCGAAAAATTCAACACAAACAAGAAGGCCAAGAGACCAGAATGTTGTGATAGTCAAGAAAAGAGATGGTGAGAGCACAAACACGAGCCTGAAATTTATTAATTTTATAGGTTGTTATCTCTATGAAAGATTAAAGAACTTCCTGATGGTTCAAATTGTTTGGCAGTGGATTAGCCTGCCTCAGAAGATGGTACACTCTCCAATGTTGGACTCTTCATTGTTGGAGGTCTTTAAGCAGAAGTTGGGTAGCCATCTGTTGGAGATGCTGTAGTTGTGGTTTTAAATTCCTTCCAACTCTATGATTCTATGACAGTGCCAAAATTTGACTACTGAATACACATTGGAGGAAGAACAAACATACAAAACAAGTGCGGCAGGGATTTATACAGGAATATCTCAAACCTGAGTGACCAAGGAAGACCAACCTCTGTCACTGATGAAAATTACTGTTCTGCACTGAGACATCTGGCCTAGATGCCTTTAAAAGGGGACTGGATGGATTTTTGGAGGAAAAGTCCATCGTGGGCTATATGCCATGAAGGGTGGTGCAACATCAATTCAAAATGCCAGGTGCAAGGGAGTGGCAGCAGGATGCAAGCATCTTGTCTATTGAGCTCCCTTAGGCACCTGGTGGGCCACTGTGAGATACAGGAAGCTGGACTAGATGGGCCTTTGGCCTGATCCAGCAGGGATGTTCTTATGTACTGCAGGACCTGATCAGTTGTCATCATCTCTGTTTGATCCCATCAAATTCATATTCACATTCAAATTCATGAACAAGAAAGGGGTCAAAACTGAACTCCATTAAACTTCATAGAGTAAAGAACATGCTGGGATAAAGAATATGCTGGAAGTTACACATTACCACCTCTAGGTCCTTCATGCCAAACTAAATTGCAAACTCATCAGTGGACTCATAATTACTCAGCTTTGGGGTAGAGAGAGCTCGAGTTTTGCCAGTTCTTGGAGAGAGCCAAGGGGGAGAATATATACAGTTAAGAGGACTCAAAAGCAAAACCTTGTGGGATGCCAACATGTGCGGAACAAGCAAGAGAGAGAGAGAGAGAGAGAGAGAGAGAGAGAGAGAGAGAGAGAGAGAGAGAGAGAGAG
>JAJKFI010000082.1:1693964-1748058 GCA_029204185.1 Lerista edwardsae | reverse complement strand
GAGAGAGAGAGAGAGAGAGAGAGAGAGAGAGAGAGAGAGAGAGAGAGCTATTAACTGAGTGATCTATGTAGTGATTCATGTGAGTCAGATCATCTTCATTGGCAAGGATACTGCAGGTGCTATGACAATCAAATATTTCTTCACAGAGTCTCCTCTCAGTAATTTCTGCTGCTACTGGCTTTGACATAACTCATGTGCTTCCTGACCTCTAATATCATCCTGACAAGAACATAGGATCAGAGGGATTGTGGTAAAGAGAGATAATCTAGGACTTCTGAAAGTAGAGACTGAACCATGATAACAATGCTATTTCAACACAGCTTAAACCATTTCTGGCCAACGCAAAACATCTAAACCAATACTCTGCATGTTCTGCTATATGTCTAGGGTTGATTATTATTTGGGAAGGACTCATCATGGTTCCCTTGGCTACGAAGTAATGGAATGACTCAGAAGATCCTACCTCAGCATAGTGTCAGTGAATGATAAGCCTAGGCAACTATAATGCCACCTCTAAGACCAGCTCAGCCAGAGAGTCTGCAGAGCAGGATCATTGCTGCTGGCTGGTATACCTACACCACCTCCAGCTTCTCGCAAGGCTCTAGCACTAGAATCACCCATTCCAGGTCAGATGAGATGAATATGGGATGACATGGACAGGAACAAAAAAGCTTCACATATCATAGAGAATGACACACTTGTACATACACTGGCTCCAGTCCTTTGCCAGAATTATTCAGAATTGCCAGTCCTCCAGAATTGCTCAATTCTGCCTCTACCCAAAATAAAACAATGCAGGCTAGATAGTGATCAGGGGGGAAAAAAAACATGGCCATCCGTTTGCCCCTGCCTTCCACAGAGCTCACCCTCCAGCCACCCCTCTCCTGAAGCATAAACACTGTTGCCTGAGATGTAAGGGTTAAAACTAAAAAAAATCTGAGGTTTCTGAGACAGAGTGCTGTCAAATGATAGGGCCTGTTGATGTCAGAATGCCAACCTTTGAAAACTGAGGTGGGGGTAAGAACTCTGGTAGTGGGATGGGGGGGCCCAATAAAGGGGCAGAGCCTAAAAATAGCCTAAGGCGGACCTTTGCTGCTCTTACACCTGAAGGGAAAAAAGCAAAAAGTTGGAAAAACAGGATCATTTGAAGCAAACTGTCAACCCTCCTGAGGAACTTTAATTCTCCTCTTTCTCACCATTCCTCCTTTCAGGTAAAAACTGTCCACCCATGTTAAAAAGATTTTCTCCAGCGCCACAACAACCACTGAATACCTTTTGCTGAAGGTTTGGGCCCATGCGGTGGGCTCCTTGCTGGATCCAGTTTAGGGCAAAATCAAGTGGTGTGGACAGGCTTGCTTTTGGGAAAGTGTCCCAAAGAAGCAGCTTCATGTTACCTAAGAAGGCTTGGCCCACATTCTTCAAATGATGGGTCATTCTGGACCTTTGCCTCTGTTAATACTTGAGTTTGCTCATCGCAAAAGTAAGCTGGCTGAGCCAAGCCATTTTGCCTCCTCAGTTGGCTGTCCTGGGCAAACCAAGAAGTGGACCCAACGTCAGCGGTGGCATCCTGGTGGAACAGGCCAGTACGCTGTTCCACTTGTTCCGCGGACGGGCCCAGGCCGCGCCGCCTCTCCCAAGGACGGGTGCGCTGTTTCCGGGCCTGCCTGCCCTCCCTTGCGTCCAAATCGCTCTGAAATGGAGCGATTCCAGGTGCAGGGAGGCGCGGCTGGCCTCCGCCATAGGGGCGGAGGGCTGCCAATCATCCGGGCGTTCCGGTTCCTGGCGTGCCCAGATGACATCACTGCCCAACGTCCTTTGCAGCATTGCAAAAAGGGGCCTGGCCCAGAACCCCTTTGCAATTTAGAGGACACTGGATTGAGCTCTCAGCCTGTATCCAACAAAATCTGCTTCTTTACTGGACCTATACCACAGTGAGCTCGCGTCACTTACGTTAGTGTCAGTCTTCATAAATCACAAAATGGCTGAAAGTGGCTGAATAATACTATTCTGAGCCCTCCGCTCCTCCAGCCCGTAAGCACTGCTCTCTCTTTCCCTCTCTGTTGCCTGTGCTCAAAAAGGCATATGGAGGGGAAACCCCCTTCCCTGTCCCGTCCTGTTAATTCCATATGTGAAACCTTCCATGGCGCAAGAGGCACAATCGTTCTGTTCCTCAGACTGGGCAGGCTGCCACAGCAGGGTTTTAAATTTCGCCGTAACTGGAAACATGGCCGCTGGCTTCTCCTTGTGCCATGTGGGGAGAAAACAGTGGCCATTCTCGGTGCTGTGGGGAATTTTGAGAAAAGCCCAGCACCAGTGCAGAATACACGGCTTCTCCACCCCCCTCCCGCACTTGCCAGTAATTCTGCTGCAGCAGGGGCCCCAAATTTGGCTCCGGCACTTTCCTGTCTCATATGTGGCCAACCTTAATATAACTAAAATGGCTTCCCTTTTAGAGACGCTCACTTTGTGTTGTGAGGGGTGGAAACGGGGGAAAGAGGGTCAGGGTCTGGAACAGTGCAGGGAAGAGGTGGGGTTGGAGTGGGGGGTGCTTGTGGCTGTGGCTCAAGACTGAGGGGAGCTGGCAAAGATGTGTGCCTCTGACTATACCGGCTCCAGCCCTTGCCAAATTTGCTTTCACGTGAGCTCTCGATTCATCCACCAAACCAAAAAAAGATTAAATAAATAAAAGGCCCAAGGCCCCTCCTGCTGCAGTGAAGCTGTACTTGGGGAGTGGGGCGGAGACGTGGCTCTAGCAATGTCTGGGAGTACAGCTTGGAGCTGGCAGGTCCAGGGACAATGAAGCAGACCTTGGCATCAGAGGTTTGGCAGAGAAGTGAGATCGGGTGGGGAAGGGGGGGCTGCACAGATGGTCTTGTCAACCCCCAAAGGGAAAAAGGCTGTGATGGGGGGGTGACTTGGAAAGGGGTTGCTGGGCTCCAGATGCACCCCATGCTATTTGGGGAAGCTGCTACCTACTGACCCTTCTATTTGGAAGCCAGGGTGCGGAGAGGTGGGGAGGGGGGTAGGAGAGCACCACCCACCCTGGCATTTTGTTGTACTGGCTTCAGGAGCACTCCCTGGCATAATCAGGAATGAGGATCCTGGGGGCTCTGGGACAGCTGCCCTATTTAGGAAAGCCAGGCAGCTGTGAAAACTGGGGGACTCTGGTGTGGAGAGTCTGTGCAGGGGAAGGCAGCAGAAGCAACCCTTTTCCAGTTGGCTGACTTGGCGTTTTCGAAAACTGCCTCCGTGGGTGGGGAGCGGGGGATGCACACCTAACGTAGCTAGAATCAGGAAAGAAGCTTTCAGAAAAGTGCTCTGGAAACACTCTAGTATTCTCCTGTGCAGGATCTCTCTTTGGCCCCAAATTGCTAGTGAGATGGGGGACCCTTGAGCTGGGATTCCTACAGCGGCAAGACCTCCCCGCTGCCGGATTTGCTGTGGCTTGAAATTCTGCTTGCAACTAGATCCTTTTGCAAAAACCCAGAAAACAACCTTGGCTGTTTCCCCTCTCATTTGCTTTGCTGTCCTGTGCAAGTGACGTGTAGCTGACTTTCTGCAACCAGGCAGAGGTAATTAAGGCCAACTTCCTCTGGAGCAATTGGATCTTATGGGGTGCCAGAAGGGGGGAATGTATGCTACCCATGTGCTGCCTCTCTCCATTTGCTGCCAAAAAAAAAAAGAGTACAATTTCAAAATGGTAAAATTGCGGGCAGGGCAGTGGGAATGGGAAGATGGGAGGGAATGGAGCCTTGCTTCTCTTATCTCCAGCGGTTTCTTTGAGCTGTGGGCTTTGCTTTGCCCCTTAGAGCTTGGCTCAATCCTGGGTATGACAAGCTGGCAACAAAACCCTGGCTTTCCAAAAATGGTAAGCCAGTCCCCAAATCATAAGCAAGGCCCAGGCAAAATGCCTAAAGTGTTGTGTGTGCTTTTCTTTTGTCTTCATGTCGACTCCTGTTGTGCTCTGGAGAGAGGCTCAGGTGCAATTTTTAGATGTGATGTGTGCCATGGGTAAAGCACTTGTCAGTGTCAGCATTTCACGAGTGCCCCCGTTATGTTTAACTTTTAAGGCACTTACAGTGAATGCTGGCTCACACCATGTAGATCATTAGCTGTACCTAATGCCATGTCCACCTGTGCTAATGCTAAACCCATATGAGTCAGTACACTCAGTGAATGTATGACAGCCAATGTGGTATAGTGAATAACATGTGGGGGCCTGAGTTCTAATCCCTGCTCAATCATGAAACTAGCTTTGTTCTGAGGATAAAATTGAATAATTCCGCATAGAATACCCTGAGCTCCAGGGCCCATGAGAGTAGGGTATAGGCAGTTGCGGATCTAGGGGGGGCTAGGGGGGCATGAGCCCTGGGCACCGTCTTGGGGCCATCTTGGGGGGTGCCAGTGGCCCCCGCAACATTGCGCGGGTAGACCTGGGCGCCAGAGCCCAGGTCTGCCCATTGGGACCAGCCACAGGTAGACCTGGGCTCCCTAGAGGGAGCCCAGGTCTACCCATTAGAAATGACTGTGGGTAGACCTGGGCTCATCTACCCATTGGGACCAGCTGCGGGTAGACCTGGGCTCCGTACAGAGAGTAGGGAGCCCAGGTCTACCCATGGCTGCTTCCAGTGGGTAGACCTGGGCTCCTATGGGGGGGGTCGCATGATGTCACATGCCCCCTGGGGGTGCTCTTCTATTGGGCACCACGGGCACCATTTTGACTAGATCCACCCCTGGGTATAGGGGTAATTTGTACTTGGGCCCAGGAGTGAAAGAAAGGGGCCCCAAAATTTCCTGGGATCTTCATGTTTTCTGATCTCTCCCAGACTTGCTGCCCGCATGGAATGCTGGGGGCACAACATCTACAAGTAGTCCAATTCCCTTTCTGTAGCCCCATTGGCTAGTCTGCATCAGTTCTAGAAAGTTGGGTGGGATTGGGCCCTAATTCTGTTGCATGTCAACTATCATAAGAACATCAGAAGAGCCCTGCTGGATCGAGCCAAAGGCCCATCTAGTTCAGCTTCCTATATCTTATAGTGGCCCACCAGAGCACACAAGACAACAAGATGTCTGCATTCTGTTGCCACTCCCCTGCATCTAGCATTCTGAAGTAGTCTAGTTCTAAAGTAAGGAGGTTGCCTCACCCATCATAGCCTGTAGCCTGTAATGGAGTTTTTCTCCAGAAATCTGTCCAATCTTTAAACCTGCCTAGGTTTAAAGGCGCCTAGACCAGATGCCCTTACCACCTCCTATGGCAAGGAGTTCCACAGATTAATTACCCACTGGGTAATAAAAAGTATTTCCTTTTATCTGTTCTAACTCTCCCACACTCAATTTTAGTGGATGTCCCCTGGTTCTGGTTGTGAGAGAGGGAAAAGAACAGCTTCTATCCACTCTATCCATTCCATGCAGAATTCTGCATGTCTCAATCATGTCCAGCCTCAAGCGACTTTTTTCCTAGACCGAAGAGCCCCAAACGCTGCAGGCTTTCCTCATATGCGCCAGCCCAGTAATCATTTTCATCACTCTCTTCTGCACCTTTTCTAGTTCCATTATGTGTCTTTTGAGATGTGGCAACCGGAACTGTATGCAGTACTCCAGATGTGGCCTTACCATCTATTTGTACAATGTCTTAACCCTCTTTTTAATTACCGCAAGCAGGGAATTGGTCATGTATATTAAATACAGCTAAGTACTAGAATAGTACTGCAAACCAATTATAACCCTAGTTGTACGTTATTGTCCCTTCATTTCTCTGAATGCAGGAGTAGAGAAATGGGAATGTGTCAGCAGACAATGCCTGCCCACCACTGTGCTCCTTGATTATGTCCAGTGATGTCATTCAGGGGGAACGGACCAGAACGGGTGTTCCGGATCCTAACGGGCTCCGTGGCTGGTTCTGGGTTCCCGACAAGTGCCAATCAAAAGTGAGTTCCTGTTCCTAAATCATTTGAATGACACCACTGATTATGTCCCCAACCATCCCCATGCTCAGTACTTGTCTGGAGAATTCTTTTCAGGCTTTAGAATTCTGGCTGTCCAGGTGTCACGTCTGTCACGGCGGGGCGGCAAGATCCCCGGTGAGAGCCGGGTACGAGGGCGGCAACGGGGCTTGGCGGTACTTACGGTGCCTCAGAAGGATGCTCTGGACACCGGCTGTTGGTTTGCCGAGGCTCTTTAATCTGGTCAGTGCTTTTACATTCACCGAGCCCTGTTACTCCACAGGGCTTGCTCACAGTCTGTAGCGAACAGCACCGCGTCTAACGTGCTCACAGGTCTGCTCTTGGCCACCCACGTAGAGTGGCTGGGTCTCTGTCTTCGTTGCCTGGTAGATCCAGTTGGCGGGTGGCCGCTTCCCCAGGACTGGGTCTTGCCTCACTGGGTCTGCTCAGTCCCGAAGCCTTGGCCCATGCAGGGGTGGTCAGGACCCTTGCCGGGGTCCTGTCAGGTGAGGGACCCCTGCCGGGCAGACTGGTCTCCCTTGCCAGAGGCCTTCCCAAGTGTGGGTTCCAAAGCCCATACAGGTAAGGCAGTTGCGAGCCTCCCTGCATGTCCTTTCCCCCAGCCGACTGACCAGCGACTGCCCCTTCCAGCCAAGCCGGGCTTTGTTTTAAGGCCCAGGCTCCACCTCCAGGCCCTGCTCTTTCCTCCCCATGATCTCCCGAGGCTTCCCTTGAGGCCTTCCCCTACACTGGCGTAAGGCCTGGGGCTGGCTCCTGCCCTCCTGGCCATAGTTCTGGATAGGCCCTGTTCTTCCCTGGGTGTAAGGGCCTCCAGCCTCCCATGGTTGGCGAGGCCTCCTCGCTTGGCCCCTTCCCCGGGGCCGGGTGTCTCCACTCCCCGCAAGCCCCCTCTGGCGGTGGTCGCAAGCCCCGGTCCTGTCTGGAGCGACAAGAGGGTTCTAGAACGTAAGAGAACTACTCTCTGGGTTCAGTGTTTGCTTCTGCACACACAGATTTACTGTCGGAGAGAGAACAAGTTCTCTATTGGGAAGATGCAGGGTTTTCAGCGTGCCTGTGGTAGGATTATCTTCCTTTCCCATGCTTGTTGCTTTTCTGATTTATTTTCTGATTGAGGCATGTGTAAGATGCCCAGGATCACCTATCCTTTAAAAATCTGCCCCAATCCAGTGGCATCACTTAGAAGTGCAGGGGTGTGAACTGCACTGAGTGACACCTTCAGGAGGGGTGATACCAGCAGTGACTAAAATTTTGGAAACCCTTTAAACAACTTGTATTTATGAATAATACCATCATGTAATATCACTGAAAAGGCAATTGCATGCAGAATGTAATGAAGGAAACAGTGTTAAATTATCTATTCAGGCATGCCCTGGTATTACCAGACCCCAGACCCCACCCCCAGCGTCGGCCCAATGTCACCAACGCCAACAGGAGGGTGCCAGTCAGCACCCTCACATCAGTGCTGGTGCCATTGGGCCGACACAGTTCTAACTGACTCCCTGACTGACTCCTGTTTTGTTTTGTTTTCACTCCTTTTGTGGATACCTGAAACAGTTAACACTGTGGACTCCTTTTTAAAGATAGGGGAACATCAGTGGTTTTGCTGCAACAAGGTAAAAAAAAAAGAGATTTATTTCATGTCCCCCTATCTTTTTAAGAGGCTTCCCAGTATCCATGGTATCTGTGGATAACTGAAACCATGGATACCGAATCAGTGGATACAGGGGCATACCTGTATTCTACAAGTACGGCCTTTTTATACACGATTTTTTATACACTGATTTGACACAACACTGATGGCCACTGCAAATAAGAACCCCACTGATCTCTGGAGAATGGGAAAAACATGTTCCCATTCTAAAAACCACTTTTCAAGAGAGTCAGTCAGGGAGTCAGAACATTAGAACTACTATTTTCATCTTACTCTGAAACTCTCTCTCGCTGAAGAATGGAATGTGAAAGCGATTAATCACTTCCGAATTCCATTGTTCAGTATGGGTGCAAATCTAACTAGCACCATAACGGCAAGGCCAGTGCAAGTTAGATGTCAGCACCCTGATGGGTTTGCTGGGATCGGCGCCTGCTGTTTAGCAGGTGCAGCTCCAAGCAATGGCCGCATCCTCCCAGGCCACCACCCCCCATTCCCTCCCACCCTCCCGCCCTCCCCAGCCCAGAACCGCTCTTGAGCCAGCTGAACTTGGCGGGCACAGGAGTGACACAGCACGGCCTTGGGCTGCTGCTGCTGCTGCTGCTAGTGTTGCCCCAACATCACCAGTGTTCTGATGGGAGAGTGCCAATTGGCGTCCTCACATCAGCGCTGGTGCTGTTGGGCCAATGCAAGCAGCTAGCGTTGGCCCAAGAGCGCAGTTTAGATTTCACCCTGAGAGAGGATGAAGGGAGGGGCTCACTTTTCCTGGAGCAAGCTGAAAATAGCAGTTCTAATTGACTCCCTGACTTACTCCTGTTTTGTTTTGTTTTAACTGCTTTCATTTGACACGGTTTTTGGTATCAGCGGGGAGTCCCAGAACCAAACCCCTAGGGATACCAACTGTAACCAGAAAAGGAAAATGCAACTGCCTTATGTAACAATAAGTGATTTGTTCATCTAAACTGACCAATGAGACTGACTGTTCTGAGAGCTAATCATGTGCTATTATGAAAAGGCATGGAACCAATCAAGTGTTAGTATGAGTCAGCTGAGCTCTCACTTTCATGTATCAGAGATAATACTAGAACTCTTAAGTCATCAAGTTAGCCACTGTTTTTTTTTTGTTGGTTCCTGATTTGTTGGGTGACTTGTACTGTTATATATTAAAATAAATAAATGAATAATGTTAATGGGGGTTACACCTACCCTAGTGATACCACTGCTTTTAGGTTGTATGCCTAATGTTGTAATTTATTCTGCATGGTCTGGTATGGGAGGAGGTCCAGGGAGACACAGTGAGCTCTCACACCAGGTGACACAAAACCTCTGCCCTAGTCATAATTACTTGGCTCACACCAAGTGAGTGAGCACCTGCAAGCGTGTGAGGGTATGGGGGCGGAGCATGCTGCTGCCTACATGAGTTCAAGTTGGCAGATTCTTCTCTGTTAACTTTGTTGGGAACTGTCTCTTGAATTCCAGTGTTGAAAGCACCGGGCAGTGCAATCCTAACCCCCCCCCCTTAGCGCCGGCACTGTGCTCTTGTGCTGGCCGGACGCTGTCATGAACGTAAAGCGCATCCGCATCAGCGCTAAGGTGCTTGGCCGGCGCTCGTGACAGTGCCAATGCTCGGGTGCCGTGGCAGCGTCGGCCGTGCACTAGGCGAGCGTCAGCGCCGCTGAGTCAGCGCAGGGCCTCCACAAGGCGTTCCAGAGGCGTTCCGGGGGCGTTACTAGACAGCGCAGTGGGCGGAGACCACAGTTATGACGCAGTTATGACGCAGGACGGCTGTAGTGCCAAATCCTAAACCCCGTCCCTGGCCACGGCGGCCTTGATTCGGGCCACTCCTGCCCATGTTCCTCTGTGCCTGCAAAACAGCAGGCGCAGATCCGAGCAGGCCCATAGGGGTGACTGGGGCTTACGCGGATGTAAGGGAAAAACCTCCCCTTGGCCAGCACTTCGTTCCTGCTGCCTCCTAATGAGCCTTAGGATATTGCCCTGCTATGTTGGCCTTACAAGGCCAGCACAGTATAGGATTGCGCCTTGAGTGAGAAAAAGGCAGGTATGGCATATATGAATAATTGTAATATTGGGCTTCATCAGATCAAAATACTAATGGAAAAGAAACATCAAGTCACTTCATGCATGTGGTGGGGGACGTCCAGCTCAGAAGAGCACATGTTGCATGCAGGTCCCTCTGTGCAGAAGGCTCACACCCAGGCGGCAGGGCTAGAAAAGAAACTTTGCCTGAGACCTCTTGAGAGCCTTCTTAATAAGGAAGAATAGATAACACACCTAGGCAGAATAGATCACTAGGCTAGACAGTATTCAAACCGATAGAAGGCAGATGTATATATTTTACAGCTCAAAAGGAGATTGAATTTGCCATTCTCCTCTATCTGAAGATTTTCTTGCCATTCTCCTCTATTCATAGGTTCCCTTTTGATGTGGCTGGAAACTTAATATTCCTTGTATGACTGAACCTGCAAGACAGACCTGGATGGCTTTAAAAAAAAAAACCCCCACACAGTTACTTGGGCAGCAAGAGTGGTTCCAGTGAAGGTGAAAGTGAGCAGAGAGCTAGAACCCAGGATCACTTGCAGTGTGTAGAGGAAGGTAGAACTGCAGCACTTGGAGCAATTGCTCGCTCCAAGAGCAACAAGGAATCTGAGTGCTGTAAGAGATGCCAAGAGATGCCTCTTAGATCTGATAGTTAACCCACTTTAGGGTGGCGAAAGGTCCTGAGTGAACTCTTACAGGTGGTTGTGCTGTGAACTGTCAGCTTTGCTCTTGAGTAAATACTAATATTGAGTAATGGTACTCAAATACTATTGAGTAAATACTCATACTAATATTTTAGTAAGCATTGACATTTTGTCTTTCTGGTGATGGTGGTGGTGGTGGTGGTTCATAAAGAATATTGCTATACTGCCCTTCAACAGAAAGAGTTCTCAAAGCAGTATATGTGCATAATTCTGCTCGACATACAACTATCAGCCGTGACTTGATTGTGGCCATTGTACAAGAATTAAGCACAACTACTAGGTACTGAGCAACACTACTGGCATTGCATCAGTCTGGAATATTTGCATATTGCTTCAAGAGCATGTTAATCTTTGTTGCATGTGAGGTCACCATACCCCTAAGAATCATGTAACTGTTAAGGGACGAAGGAGATCAGACATAGTCAGGAAGAAAGGAACTTGCACAGTGCTAGAGATTGAGTTGATACCGGAAAAAGCAGGATTTGAATCCAGGTCACCTGGATCCCGTTCTGTCTCTTCTGGCTCAGTTAACAAAGCCTATGACCAATGCTGTAACACTCGTCACAAATCACCATTCACATATGTAAGCTCCAGACATTCAGAGGAAAGGCAAAATGCCAGATAGTAGATAAGACCCCAGTATGAGAGGGAAGGGGTTGGTTCTTATTGTGGCAGTCTATTGCTCATAGAGGTAGAATTGGCCTGCCTGCCCTTTCTCTGGCAGCAGGTCCTCAGGTTGTTATTATTCACTGGATTGTCTCATTGTGAGGGAAGGGGGGAGGATTGTTCATGGCCCTTTCTGTGGTGAGTGGGGAAGAGATATCAGTGGTGCCCTGAATAGGAGACAGTGCATTTCATAGACCACCTTGGAGCCGAGCCCTGGCCTGGCTCTGCATCACATCTGGTGGTGATTGATGGCTCTCAGTAATGGAGTGGTGGTAGACACTTGGAGGTTATTTGGGGTTCAAGCTGAGGCTGCCCTTACTGGCAAGATGAAAACTGGCAATAGTTTGTGACCCACTGTGTCTTCCAGTGCCCTTTGGAAGTAACTGAGGACGCAGTTCTAACCTGGAGTTAGGCCAGCACAGTTTGGCCAGCACGAGGGACACCGTGAAGTATGTTTGGACCACTCTCGGAATCAGAGAGGCCAGCACACAGACGTGCTCCATCCTCCCTGAGAGTGGTCCAAATGCGTTTTACAGTGGCCTTTCTGTCAGTTTACTGGCCTAACACCAGGTTAGGATTGCACCCTGAGATAACCTGGAGTTAGGCCAGCATACAGTTAGGCCAGCAAAGTTTGGCGGGCATCAGGGCCACCGTAAAGCACAAGTTCGGCTGGCACAAGGGAGGCTCTCTGTTGGCACTCTTGGGCTGATGCTACTGGTAGTGTTGGCCTGAGAGCTCTAGTGCCAGCATGCGGGTACTGCTTGGTGCTTGGGACATTGGGGTTAGTGCAACAACGTTGTTTCGGCGCTACGTTGAGAGCAGGATTGTGCCCTGAGTCAGGGAAGATGTTGCAAGTCTATGTGCTGTCCTCTGACTCCAAGAGTGGTCCAAACATACTTTAAGGTGGCCATTGTGCTGGCTAAAGTTTGCTGGCCTCACTGTGCTGGCCTAACTCCAGGTTAGGATTGTGCCTTGTGTCTCAGGCTAGTCAAGGCTTCCCAACTCAGTCCTTGCCTGCTTTGTAGCTTTGTGAGAGACCACTCTTTTTAACCTCCTGCTACCAGTGCCCTGAGGCTAGGTTTTCCTAGCCTGAATGTTGATGCATGCAAGGGCTGACTAGGGAAGATGGGGGCGGGCAAAGGATGTGCTTCCCCATGCAGTATTCCTTGTTAGAAAGGCCATCTCACACTTGATTCCATTTTAAGAAGTTACTCTGGACCTTTTGGGTTTGCTCAACACTGTGTAGGGCAGAGGTGGCCAAACCTGCTTAACCTAAGAGCAGCATACTATAAACTTCAGATGTTTAAGAGCTGCAAGAGAGATGTTTAAGAGATGCAGTATTTAAGAAGCATTAAAATTCTTAAATATATGTATTTACCATGGACATTAAAGATGTTTTAATCCACCAGACTCTCAGTTTATACCCAGTAAATAATTATGAAGCTTGAAAATGTCTTATTTATCATTTATATTAATTTACCATGCATATATACCATGTATATTAATTGTGATGCAAAGTGGAGCTCAGCCAACGTATTTCTAAGAGCTACACATTATAAGTCAAAGAGCCATATGTGGCTTGCCAGCCGCAGTTTGGCCAACGCTGGCACAAGGAATTCTCATATCACCAGCATGATATATAGCTAAGTGGATAGTTGTTGGGAATAGGTTAGTGCGCATGCAACATTGTCGTTTGCTGTCGGGTTCCACTCATGCACAAATCCAAATCTTGGGCTTCCACGAGTTTGGGAAGCCTTTAAAAAAAGCCCTGCCCGCTTTGTGTTGGGTGCACTGTAGGAATGTGTGTTGAGCTATTCATAAGAGGTATGTGATTCACTGGATCGACACTGCAAAGTGACAACAGAAAGTCACATGCCAGTCCAACGATCCTACCCTATGCGTTTGCCTACACTACCCACTACTGCCACTGAGTTGTGGCTGAAGGACGGAAAACAAATCTGTCTTTTGTTGGCAACTGTTGCTTGCAGCACTGCTCTGCTCCAGTTGGGCCTGGTTCACACATTATGGACTCATTCTCACTGAAGTGATAAATTTGTGTCAGGGCTCTTCCACTTCAGACTGCAGGCTGGGGACTCACATGCATGAATGTTCTTACTTATACAGACAGACACATCCTAACTTCTCATAGTTTGGGCCTTCAACTCCAACTTTCCATTTCCCTCCTCAGCTGGCAACATTCCCCACCCCACCCTCCACATCCAATCTATAGCCTAAGTGGGAACTGAGAGCATGAAGTTGCGGGGGTAGAATTCTTCTGCTGTCTCACTTGGTGTCATCCCATCCCCCTTCCTACTTACAGCTTGGGACAATCACCGCATGACTGCACATGTCTTTCTTCCCTTTATAGAAACAGATGTCAAAAAGTCTACAACGTCTGGGTGTAGACCACCAATAGCTGGCCTGGTGTCTAGGAAGAAAGATCTCAATGCACCACTGATTAGCTCAAAAGATCTGGGTAGGAGGAGTGGATTTTGGATATCCCATCCCTTCCTGCTGTTTCTTCATTATTTATTAACAGTTTATACCCTGCCTTTCTGGAGCTTAAGGCAGCTAAAAACTGAAAAGTGGTATATAAAGATTCTTCAGATCACATAGCAACCTAAAACAGTGCAATCCCCATTAACCTCAGCAATAACATTATAAATACTTAATATTATCAATTAAGATAGCACCTAAGCAGTACTGAAATGTACAAGAGCAGACATATAAAAACTAGTAAGCATTAAATAGCAGAGCAGCCTTTAGACAGTTTACCACAGACCTCCCTAAAAAGCTGAAAGAAACAAAAAGTTTTAGCCAACACTGAACTGCTCTTAACTCATGAGGGAGGGAGTGTCATAAGTACTGTGTCATCACAGAAAAGGCCCTGCTCCTAGCCAACACGCCCTTAACTTCTGTTAAAGGTGGTTCATGGAATAGAGCCCCTTCAGGGGGTGGGTCAGAATATATTGAAGTAGGCAGTCACTAAGGTACATTGGTTTCTGACCATGAAGGGTTTTAAAGACCATCACCAACAAATTGAATTAGGCCTGTAAATGAATGGGCAGTCAGTGCAGCCACTAAAGCAACAACTTGACAGTCAAACCACATTGACTCATTAATCTCAACAATTACAGGTGAGACTGCATTCTGCAGCAGTTGCAGCTGTCTTCAAGGACAGCCCCAGGTACACCATGTTACAGTAGTCCAGGGCATAGACCACCATGGCCAGACTGCTGACTCATAGCTGACCAGCATCTGGTGCACCAGTCTACACTGGGCAAAACCCACCCAACAAACAGCCACGATTTGTTGATCCAGAAGCAGTTGTGGAACCAGAAGGACCCCCAAGCTGTGCACCAGTTCCTGCAGGGGGAGTACAACCCCACTCAGAACAGCACCAGGCAGCCCAATCAACCATAACTCCCTTGCAAGGCAATGAAGTGGTACAAACACAGCTATTCCACAGGAGAATGTTGGCCTCTTGAGGCCAAAGGAAATGTGTTTGCTTGCCATGGGGGTAGCCCTGCCAGCCCAGTTGTTGTTGTTGTTGTTCAGTCGCTAAGTCGTGTCCGATTCTTCGCGACCCCATGGACCACAGCACGCCAGGCCTCCCTGTCCTCCACTAGCTTCCGGAGTTCGCCCAATTTCATGTTCATTGCTTCGGTGACACTATCTAACCATCTCATCCTCTGCCACCCCCTTCTCCTTTTGCCTTCAATCTTTCCCAGCGTGAGGGTCTTTTCTAAAGAGTCCTCTCTTCTCAGGAGGTGGCCAAAGTATTGGAGCTTCAGCTTCAGGATTTGTCCTTCCAGGGAGCAATCAGGCTTGAGTTCCTGTAGAATGGACCAATTGGACCTCCTTGCAGTCCAGGGGACTCTCAAGAGTCTTCTCCAGCACCATAATTCGAAAGCATCTATTCTTAGGCGCTCTGCCTTTCTTATGGTCCAGCTCTCACAGCCATACATAGCTACTGGGAAAACCATAGCTTTGACTATGCGAACCTTTGTTGGCAGGGTGATGTCTCAGCTTTTGATTAAGTTGTCTAAGTTCGCCATAGCTTTCCTCCCAAGAAGTAAACGTCTTTTAATTTCATGGCTGCAGTCACCATCTGCGCTGATCTTGGAGCCCAGGAAAATAAAGTCTGTCACTGCTTCCATTTCTTCCCCTTCTATTTGCCAGGAAGTGATGGGAGTGGTGGCCATGATCTTAGTTTTTTTAATGTTGAGCTTCAAGCCAATTTTGGCACTTTCCTCTTTCACCCTCATCAGAAGGTTCCTTAGGTCTTCCTCACTTTCTGCCATTAGAGTGGTGTCATCTGCATATCTGAGGTTGTTGATATTTCTCCCAGCGATCTTGATTCCAGCTTGTGAATCATCCAGCCCAGACTTCCTCATGATGTACTTTGCATATAAGTGAAATAAGCAGGGTGACAGTATACAGCCTTGTCGTACTCCTTTCCCAATTTGAAACCAGTCGGTTGTTCCATGTCCAGTTCTAACTGTTGCTTCTTGGCCCACATACAGGTTTCTCAGAAGACAGATAAGGTGGTCTGATACTCCCATCTCTTCAAGAACTTGCCACAGTTTGTTGTGATCCACACAATCACAGGCTTTAGCATAGTCAATGAAGCAGAGGTAGATGTTTTTCTGGAACTCTCTTGCTTTCTCCATGATCCAGCGAATGTTGGCAATTTGATCTCTAGTTCCTCTGCCTCTTTGGAAACCAGCTTGTACCTCTGGTAGTTCTCGATTCACATACTGCTGAAGCCGAGCTTGTAGGATTTTGAGCATCACCTTGCTAGCATGTGAAATGAGTGCAATGGTGCGGTAGTTTGAACAATCTTTGGCATTGCCCTTCTTTGGGATTGGAATGTAAACTGATCTTTTCCAGTCTTGTGGCCACTGCTGGGTTTTCTAAATTTGCTGGCATATGGAGTGCAGCACTTTGACAGCATCATCTTTTAAGATTTTGAGTAATTCCGCTGGAATGCAGTCACCTCCGCTAGCTTTGTTGTTAGTGAGGCTTTCTAAAGCCCACTTGACTTCACACTCCAGGATGTCAGGTTTGAGCTCAGTGACCGCACCATTGTGGTTATCAGGAACATTGAGATCGGCCTTATAGAGTTCCTCTGTGTATTCTTGCCACCTCTTCTTAATCTCATCTGCTTCTGTTAGGTCCTTGCCATTCTTGTCCTTTATTGTGCCTACCTTAGCATGAAATTGTCCTTTGACATCTCCAATTTTCTTGAAAAGATCTCTAGTCTTTCCCATTCTATTGTTTTCCTCTATTTCTTTGCATTGCTCATTGAGGAAGGCCTTCCTATCTCTCCTTGCTGTTCTCTGGAAATCTGCATTCAGTTGGTATGGGTATATCTTTCCCTTTCTCCCTTGTTTTTGGCTTCCCTTCTTTCCTCAGCTATTTGTAAAGCCTCTTCAGATAGCCACTTTGCCTTCTTGCATTTCTTTCCCAGCCCAGTGGGTCAACTCAAACCTGTGCCAAAACCTGGTCTGAAGCCAATTTAAAAGGGATCCAGATAATTTAAGAAGTATCCCCCATGACCCTCTAGAGCAGAGACACTGCCACCAGCTCAATTACTTTGCTCAGAATGTGGAGGTTTGAAACAAGCCGATTGTTCTCTCACACCTTGGGACCAAAAGAGGACCTCTTCAGGAGGTTGCAGTTCAGTGTACTGTTATGTGCTGTTTAGACAAAGCATGATGGCCTGTCTCATCCTGTTGTGCCTTTCTCTCTTCTATGTCCTCTCCTTCAGCCCAGTGGGAGAGGAACCACTTAGCATCATTCTTCATGGCTCTACCCAGTAGTTGGTAGAGAGCAGGGGGTCTTGAATTAAAGATAAGGCATCCTCCCCAGAAGGTTTGTAACAGCAGCAAAGAGCTAAATAAATAAAGAAATGCAAAGCTGACAAGACGGCAGCGACGGTACAAACAGCAGTGGGATGTGGGACTTGGCACTGATGCCATCTGCTGCTGTGTGAACAGCTGGACTGCCTGCCACGTGGATGAGCAGAGACTCCCGAAACAGAATTGGTGGGTGCTGAGGACCAGGGCTTTGGCCTCATTAGCAAGCAGTCCGTACTGGAATGAGACCCCAGCTGGCTCTTCCCCTGCCCTGCCCTGCCCTTCTCTTCACCAGTAGGCGAAGGTATTTGCCCTGCAGTCATGGAAGGCACATCTCTCCTGCCCTCCAGGACAGGGCTATGCCACCAGGGCCTTACGTATATATGAATTGCCTTCTACTGAGACAGGGAACTAGACCATCCAACTCAGTATTGTCTCTATAGTGGCTCTCCGGGTATTCAGACAGGGCCGACCCCCAGCCATACCTGGAGATGCCTGGGATCAAACTGGAGACCTTCTCCATGCAAAGCAGCTGGTCCCAGTGGTGTAGCTACCTATAGGGCAGGGGGCGCAGTGCCCCAGGTGCCATCTTCGGGGTATGTGTGTGTGTCGCCACTGAACCCCAAATTCCAAAAATCGCGTGTTTACGGCATAATATGGTCATTCTGTATACCATTGGATGTGGAATTCCACCCAGAATTCAATGGAGTGTTTGAAACCAGAGGTTAATAGAGATATTAATCTCTAGTCTGTCCAAAGTTATGGCCAAAAGTTAGGATTGCACTCTGAGTAACATTTAAATTTTAAGTTCAGTGATTGACTCAGCACTAAGAACAATATTGCACAGAAACACATTGTGGCTTCTCTATGCCATTACTGATCAAGGTGGTAAAGCCAAATTTTAGATAGTATTTCTGTTCCTAAGGGCCACATCCAAACTCCACCCCCTTCTCCAGGCTGGCACACCTCCCGGCACTCCCACCCCCTGCCCAGAAACACCCTCCCACAGCTCAGAAAATCCCTGCGCCAGCCTAGCTTGTGCCAGCGCTGCCGTGTCCACACAAGTTGCTTGCATCGACACTGTATCAGCAGCACTGGTACGCACATGCTTTACAGCGTGAGCTGACACAAGCCACTTGCATCGGCCCAGAGCAGTGCTTGGATTATGCTGCTAGTGGATTAAGCTGCAATTCTCTACACCAATGTTCTTCAACCTGTGGGTCATGACCAGTGGTGGGATTCAAATAAATTAACAACCGGTTCTATGTCCTTCAGGGCATACTTCAGGGCAGCCGCTGCCTTTCTTGCCTCTCCCAACCTAAAATTAACAACCGGTTCTGCAGAACTGGTGAGAACTGGCTGAATTTCACCACTGGTCGTGACCCCAATGGAGTAGTGAAGCTTCATTTGGGGGTTGTGATAACCTTTCAAAGCTTATGCAAGACCATGCTTGGATCAATTACCAAATTACCCAATCATGGTACTGTCTTATCAAAACTTAAGTCCTGAATATAACCCTGCCCTTCAGCTCTTAAAGCTGGCCCTGCTCAAGCTTCTGCCTCACAGGGTTGTTGTGAAGAAACAGGAGATAGAGGAAAATAAGGCAAATGGGGGCAGATTGAGTCCCAGAAGTGGGTGGCATCAGAGGTGGGTCCCCAGAATCATATTTTGTTTGTTTGTTGGAGTCGTGGCACAAAAAAAGGATGAAGACCACTGCTATGCACACTTTCTTTCAATGAACACAATGGGACTTACTTCTGAGTTGACATGCCTTGGATTGTGCTGTTAAATACAGTAGTGTTCAAACTTCCTGACTCTTAAACCTCTTGACTCTCCCTATCAACCTTTTTAAAAACCCTTCATTTTTTTTAATTTTTTTTTTTTTTAGAAATGCATGCATCTCAAATGTTGTATTGGACTATGAACCATTTTTCACTCACATGTATGTGCAATTTGATAGCATAGTGGCCAGAGCCATGTGGTGGTAAAACCAGGATTGTGAACTAAGAACTCAACCCAACCTCCAACTTCCGCCATGCAGCCCCTCTGCCAGAATGCACATTGCATGCTATGGTGGTGAGGGCAATCAGATGGCAGTACCTCCCTCCCTGAAAGGCCACCTGTTTGCCTGAAGTTATCCCTTGCTATTTTTCAAAATAGTTGAAAAATCGAGGATAGGATCTGGCATGTACTTTTTCTGCTGAGATCCACCCACTCCAGCCTGCTCCTGCCCTCCCTGATCCCCAACCTGAATCTCCCCCAAACCACCCCTTCTGCCACCTTACACCGCGGTGTTGGGCAAGTCTGGTGCACTTGCAGACCTGTTTGCCATTTCCACCAGTGGCTCTGTCATGCAAAATGGCGGTGCGATGTTTTTGCCGTTGCAAGGCCCTACAGCAGGTCGATAGCGGGTCACAACAGCGGGTCGATAGCATGGGCCATAAATACACAGCGGCGTCTCTACAGGGAGGGCAGAGCTCTAAGTTTTGCAAGGAGCCTTACCCTCTCATGTTAATCCCTCCTCTCCCTTGCTGCTGTAGCCAGTAAGCAACGCCAAGATGTTGCTTTTCCCTGTGAGGATTGGCTAAAACGGTGCAGGGAAGGAGTGATTTCCACTGCAAGGTCAGGCTTCTTGCAAAACTTAGAGCTCTGCCCTCCCTATAGAGATGTTACTGTAAATACATTATCATAAGTAACTAACTGAAAGTTATCAGTGTAACCACTAAAAGATAGCAAATTGATAACTTTGTTTCACAATTTCTTACTTATTTATTCCTGTGTATCCCCTGCCTGCTATTTACAGCAACAGCACTCTTACACAGTATTCATTTCTATTAGATGTTCTATTCCTGAGATAACTGCATCACAGTTCTACCAGGTTTCAGATATGCTCACTGCATCTATATAATTTTTAGCAAACTCCGTAGTTCAGTAGTTCTCAAATGTTTTAGCACTGGGGCAGATGATGTCACTGACATCAAAATGACAATCTGTTGGGACCCACCAGAGGATATGTTATTAACTTGGAAGTGATGTCATGGCCAGAAGTGACATCTTCAAGCAGCAAAATTTTAACACCCCCATATGACAAAATCAAATTAAATTAAGTAAGGGGCAGTCCAATCCCATCCTGCCCTGGAATAATCGCTACAGCCACCCATGGGGCTACTTGCATCTGTACCAACAAAACTGCTAGGGCAAATCCGAGCAGCCCAATATAATACTGGGCTGGGCTGGGCTGGCTGTAAGGTGAGTTAGTATCCAGCCTACGTCTCCCAGGCCAGTCCTACCCACTTCTGGGCCGGGTTCGCCAACTAGCCTGCCCTCCTCCTCTGCCTCAAAATGCCCCCATTCTGCCCTCCTCCTGCCCAACCCCTTGTCCTGGCCAACCATCGGCCAGCACAACCTTATCTTGGTCCTACTGGAATGTGCTTTATGGCACATTTGCGGCACTCCATCAGGGGGTCTAGATTGCATCCTAAGTAAATTAAAAGTTAACAATAAGTATGTTTAAAAATGTATTTAAAAGAAGAACCTTCCTAACACTCCCTAGCAGTTACTGATCTGGGTGTGTGTTTTTTTTAATTCCCCAAACATCCCAAAGACTGCAATCCTATCCACACTTTCCCAGGAGTAAGCCCCACTGACTATCATTATTAAAAGGATGTACATAGTAGCCTGTTAAAAGCACAGATCTGTCAAGTTTCCCCAAATGCAGTCACTTGCAGTTATCAAGTCTAATATAGGAAAAATAAAACACACATTGAAATGAATGGGGACTTACTTGAAATTGGCTCGTGACTCACAGTTTGAGAAACACGGCTCTAGTTCATACAGCTAAGCTTCTGCAATCCTCATTTATTGTGGCCCTCTTCAAGTGTCTTTTTCAACCCAATCCTATGGACATTCCCCCAGGCAAATGCAGCAGCACCAGCAGGGCTTGCACTGCATCCCTTGCCTTCCTCCCCTCTCCTTCATTCAGACACCTCTGCTTTGCTCTCATAGCTGTGAATGGCTCTGAAGCAGAGGAGAAGGGACTGCTTTACACAGGTGCTCAGACGCCTGAAAAACTTAGTCTTTTTCCCCCTCTCTAGGAACGTCACTGAACCTCTCTTTATTTCTTAGCTTCTTCTCCTTGAATTCTGTCATCAGTTCTCCAAAATTATCCTGGCCACTCTAAATTGTCTCAGCAATGTGCTCTGCTGCGGTGGCTGCTGTACTCTGTTGTGGTGTCTCTGGGTACTTGGAGGTGGGTTCCTTTCATAGACAGCCCCTATTATATACATCTCTCTCGGCTAGCTGAGGCTGCCTCTTATTTGAGGGTAATTAGACCTGGCCTTTAAAAAGGGTGTGGCAGCCTCACAAGGTCATGAAGTCAAGCCAATTGGCTCACATAACCACTGCCATTCATCCTTCATGGGGGGTCTAAAGGTCACTTGGCCAGCTCAGGTAAGAGAAATATGACCCATTTCAGACTTAGTTTAATTTTCTGTGTACAACCAAACTTTTTATGGAGTTGTATGTGATCAAAGATGGGACGGGGTGGCACAGCGGGTTAAACTGCTGCTGCTGTACTGGGCTTTCCGACCGGAAGGTTGGGAGTTCAAGACTGTGCGACAGAGTGAGCTTCCGTTGCTTGTCCCAGCTCCTGCCAGCCTAGCAGTTCAAAAGCACCTAAATGCAAGTAGATAAATAGGGACCACTTCAGTGGGAAGGGAACGGCGTTCCATGCGCTATACTATGGCGTAGAGTCATGCCGGCCACATGACCACGGAAGCTTGTCCTCGGACAAAACGCTGGTTCTACAGGCTTTAAAATGGAGATGAGCACCGCCCCCTACAGTCGGTCATGACTAGACCATTCGGTTGTGGGGAAACCTCTACCTTTATGTGATCAAAGCATTTGTAGGAGGAGTCTTTGTTATTAAGTGGAAGACCACTGGGGAGGGAAGTGCAAAACCCTTTCTCCTTGGGTTGTTTTTCCATTCAAAATGGGGAGAAAAAACACAGAGGCCAAAGGAAAATGAGCATCTTTTCTGCCTACTGGCCTTCTCAGAATTGTAGCCTCTGCCTGCACTCTTTATTTTAAATTGTCAGGGAAAAGTGATATGCAACATTTCCTGTTTGGTTCTTCGCATAGTTTAACCACAGACACTTGCCTAACGTGTAACTAACCTTAGGGCTGTTTCATACATTTGGCATGAATTAGAGCTGTTTCATACATTTGGATGCGTGCTCCCATCCGAAAATGAACTTGCCTTTTGGTTTATTTTAATTAACGTTAATATTTAGTTGGTAGATCTTTTCCACCCTCAAAATCTTCTTAATGAGGAGAGCCCTCAGCCTTATTGCCATAGTTTTGTATGTGCTTTGTTCCAAGCCACATTCTTCAGATTTATCATGGCCACTCTGAACTGGAATCCTTTCTTCAAGAGTGTTTGCAATCCTTCTTAATTTTATTTCATATCCATATTTCATATATCTATACAGATGGGTTACTGGTGAAAATGTTTATTAGCATGTGCACCAGAATAGTGAGTGTCCTTGTTACTTCTTCCCAGTTTGACAGTAAACCATAACAGATGCTGTCTGAGTAAGATTCTCATACCAGCTCTGTGCCCACTAATTCATCATTCAGTCTAGCTTTCTAAACAGAAAATGCAAGTTGCTTTACAAGCACACTCTATCCACAAGATGCCATTTCAGCTTTGAGTGGAAGTTGCCAGTAGACAAGAAGAGGTTCACAGGGAGGTTCCAGGGGTTTATCTTGAGTATATAGAGGATTGTGGCTGCAATCCTATGCGTGTTTTCATTGAAGAGAGTGGGATTTAAAAGCACAGGATTAGGTTGCACCCACACAACCCGCAGTGTACAGCATGTTAATAGTTTATCAGTTCAGAGCAGAGCTGGATTGGAAACAATGCCCCCTAGAGGTAGAAACCCTGTATCCCATCTCGGTGTGCCCAGTACCAGTCTCCAGCTGAAGTTTCTCTTACTGCGGGCAGCCCAGTTCCTAAACCAAGCCAGCTTGGAATCCCCCTGAGGCAAGTATACAGGAGATAGTTTGAGCATACCAGGACGCTGGTTACTCCCTGGTCCACATCTGTATCTGGACGCAGCCCCTCCTGAGCAAACTTGCAAAAGGGGCGCCGTGACGTCAGGCAGGCCAAGCGGAGTTTCGCATTACTATTAGGAAGCACCAGCAGTATACAGTACATGATGGTTTGCGCAGGACAAGCAGCAACAGGGCACCGTCGGGCGTCGTCGGGGTTCCACTGGCCACGAAAGCATGCAATGGTGTTTGTACATTTTCCAACTGCAAGGAAAGGGAAACTGTGGCGTCCCCCTCGTCTATTGACTAGAGAGCGTCCTTCTCAGAATCTTGGAGGGGTGGGGAGTAGGATGATCGTATTGTTGCGATGATTATCCCCCCTTACACTATCCAGAATTCTCAGAGGGAGGGGCTGAGGACGCACTCCGTTAAGATCCTGCACTGGAAAAGGAGATTTCTTGCAAAAACAGAAAAACAACCCACGAGGTCTCCGGACCATACCGGAGTCAAGCGTGACAGACACCCTGGCACGATTTGCGCAGCAATCCAAGATAAGAGTCTTTGCCCCCCCCCATCAGACGCTGGATTCCGCTGTTCTGCTGCTGCGCACATTTTCTTGCCAGCCATGAATGACTGTGAAGACCTAGATTTCCATCCCATCTCTGACTAGCTTCAGGGCACTACTAAGGCGGCAATTTCCCTATACACTTCCCTGGGAGTAGGCCTCATTGAACACAGTGGGACTGACTTCTGAGTAGACATGCCTAGGATGGCGCTATAAATGCCATCCCCTTCCCCTTTCGGAAACCATATTTAGGGGTCGACGGGATGCTTAGAGTTCTCACCAAGACAGAAACCCCCAGGATTCGCCGAGGGAAGCCGTGATGCTTAAAACTGGCATAGAATCGATATCGGCTTGTCACGTAGAGGGTGACCACAAAGGCCCGAAGCAGGTAATCGCGTCGATTTGAGATTAAAGACACTTAAGCCTGCATAGGGATGTTGTGACCACCCTGCACGTAACACACCACACCGGGCAGATCGTGACTATGACGGTTCCCCATCTATAAACTGAAATGCTGGTTTTTTCCTCCTGGGACAAGAGTGCTTTTGGGGGGGGGCACCCCTCCTTTGTCTCCCCCAGGAGAGAAATTCAGCCAGCTCCGCGCAGGGGAGTTCGACCGGCCTGAGTTTAGAGGCCAAAAGGGACTTCTGCTTCAGTGCCCGGCAGAGTCCGGCTGCCTCCGTGTCGCGGAGTTCCCACGGCAGAAGCCCAAGCGGCCTGTCTTGATCCTGCCCAGCAACGTGGCCGTCACGGAACTCGTACGGAGAAGCCTCGACGGCGGGGGTCTGCCTGGGCGTTGAAACTCGTGTCGCGAAATCCCGGCTGTGGCACCTGGAGAAAGGGGACTTTTTCCAACTTAACTGGGGGCTGGAAGCCACAGCCGGCTTCGGAGTGATAACGGCGCCCCGGCTGGAGCGTGTTCGCGAGTGGCGGGCCGGGCGCTACCCTTTCTAGCCCTCTTTCCTCCCAAAGAACCGAGAGAGCGAAACAGCCCCCCCGCTCCAACCTGCACTTTTGAACCTGAAATGGCAGAGCAACGAGCTCCCCCCGCCCGCCCCTCCGCCTCGCAGACTTGCTGGCGGACAAAGGAGGCCTTTCTAGATGGGCTTTTCCAGGTGAAGCCTCGCTCGGTGCTCCTGGTCTGGTAATTGTAGACGCCCCCCCCCCCCGCATGGGGGAATTATTCGAAGGGGCTGCGGTGAAGAAGAGCCGCACCGGAGGGGGGGCCGGTGGGGGCCCAGGACGGCCCAGGGAACATCTTGCCAGAGCCTCGACGTGATCGTGACTGCCCTCCCTTTCCGCGGCCCGGACGGCTCCCTTTTTCCGTCGGCAACACCGGCAGTTTTGGACTAGAGCGGGGCAGAGGATCACGATGCCGCAGAGCCTCCCGTCGAGGAGGGGAACTTGGGTCGCCTGCCTGTTAAACACCACCGCGGCCCGGCCCTCCCTTCTCTCCCTAGGCCACACGGCTCTCAGGAGCCTGAAAAAGAGCCCAGGCACTCGGAACCCATCTCGGCCTCTGCCCCCCTCAAGTCACCGCTGCAGCCGTCGGAGAGCGAGAGCTCCTTCCTCGCACGGATCCCCTCCTCCAGCACCTACGGAGGCAGCGCCTGGCTCCCAGTTGGGAAGACTGCGGGCAGTTGGGGTCACCCACGCCGAAGCCCTTCCCCAGACTCCCCTTGCGCTTTGCAGGGGTCGCGTCGGGGGTTCCCTCAGCCAGACTATTGGGGGGGGCGGGGCGGGCGGCGGAGCTCCTCTGGGATGTCCTACAGGAAGAGGGTGACACAGCAGGTCATGTCCATTGACTTCAGCCTGGCCCTTAAACACCCAATGCCTCAGCCAAGATCTCTCTCTCTCTCTCTCTCTCTCTCTCTCTCTCTCTCTGCCACGTTCCTTCGCTTTTAAAAATACATCTTTTTAAGCGTCCGTTAGTCGTGTGTTTGTGTGTTCGCGCGCACACACACCTCTAGCCAAAGCAAGATTTCCCAAGGGGAGAAATGTGTGTGTGTGTGTGCGTGCGCGCGCGCGTCCCTGACGAAATGGCATTCTTTATTCCGTGGAGATTATTAATATCAACTGCAAAGGAATCTAAAACTTCCTAGCAGCGGGGAGCGTTTCTGAATGCAAAGCGTGCGTGTGTGTGTTTGTGTTGAGTTGTGTGTGCGCGCAGAGGCGGGAGGGGGGGGGCGAGTGGGAGGGAGCTCAAAGGCTGCACTTTTTTTCAAGGCAAAAGTGTTCTCCGTTCCAAACTTTGTCTAAACTTTCACTTTCAGAGCTCCAAGGCGGGGTTACAGACCAGCATGGAGTAGAGGCAGAGCGAGAAGGAGCCGCAGCAGCAGCCCGAGCAATGCAGCTGCTCGCCCTGTGAACACAGTCCCGCAAGAGCAAAGTCCAAAAGTTACCATGTACTCCCCATACTGCCTGACCCAGGTAACGAACGCGCCCGGCTCGGCGCCGGCGGAGGGGGGGGGCGGGCGGGCGGGCTGCTTGGCGCGGGGGGGGGGGCTGGCGGCGTCCTTCTGGCGGTGTCGCTCCCTGGCTGGGACAAACCGAAAGCTCTCCGCAGTTTCTCTCCGTGGCTTTCTTTTTTTTTTGGGGGGGGGAGGCTGGTTGGTGCATTTGTGCGGGCGCTCCCCTGCCCTCCCCCTCCCTGCCCTCCCCCTCCCTCGCCCCCTCTCCGCGCGCGGCGCTGCCGCCGTTTCGCTCCGCGCGTGCTTGTTGCCGCCGCCGCCGCTCGGAGGGCTATTTCTGGCTTGGTGCGCGGTTTTGGTCGGGAAGAAAGAATTCCTCGCGTCCTTCTCCCTCGCAGTCCTCCCGCGGAGAGGAGGGAGAGCGAGAGCGAGAGCGATGGCACCGGTCCAAGCTCTTTGTGTTGCCTTCTCTGCACATGGGTTGCGGAGTTCAGAAAATGGCGCTTCTCCCAAATTTATTTCAAAAAGGGAACGAGAGCGGGAGGGGAGGGGAGGCAGAGCCCCCCCCCCAGCGAGCGGGCTGGTGGACAGACGGGGTGGACGGAGCCGGCCTGGGCGGGTGTGTGTGGGAGGGGGGCACGCTCGGAGGCGAGGTGCGGGGCCCGATTTCCCCCCCCCCCGGGAGGTGGGGGGCTGCCTGGGGCGCGCGCGCGCGCGGGGGGGGGGAGAAGTTTCTGAAGTTCAGGAGCCATGTCGCTCTTCGCTCCTCGCCGCCTGCCCGGGCAGCGCCGCAGCCGCAGCTTCGAGGTTGCTCTGGGTGGGCATCGGCGCTGCTGCGGAAGGCGCGGGGGGGGGCGGCTCAGCCGGCGCGGAGAGGGAGGGGACTCCTCCTGGCAAAGGCGGCACGGGGGAAGGTGGGGGTGGGTCGACGGGGGTCGCCTGGAAGGTTTCGGCGCTGGTTCTTTTGAACCCCTGCCTTGACTCGAGAGGCTCTCCTCCTCCTCCCGCCGCAAATTATCCCGCTGAAAGTCAACAACCCTCCGTACAGGAGAGGAAAACTTGAACGTGGGCATTTTCGTTTCTCCAGAAGCCACCAGATCCCCCCTGCTCCCCCCCCCGACAGGGCCTAACTTCCCTCTCGAATGGGGACAGGTAGACCACGCCGGTCCCTTTTTGGCACAACGCGGATACTTCTGTCCTCGCCTGTGTGTGTGTTTAAGATCAAACGTTTGTTTAAGGAATGTAGATCGAGCGCAACAGAGAGAGAGAGAGAGAGAGAGAGGGAAAAATAGCGCGGGGGAAGGAGGGGGGAGAAGAGTATTTTTGCCTTTTTTTTTCTGCAGGAAATCTGCGCAAGTGAGAGACTTGGCGCCTTTGGGAAATGCAGCTCCGAACCAGGAGCAGCCAAACATCCTCTTTTGCCTTGGGTGGGTGGGTGGGGGGCTCCACACCCCAAGGACCCCCCCTTTTGGCATGTCTGCCTCGCCTGATCTGAGAAGGGGGGCTGGGAGTGTGTCTGAGCTCTTCTCTCCCTCCCCCCCCCAAACCCCCTTCCTATCTGCAGGGAAAAAAAGTTGGGTTCTATGGAAACTCCTCCAAGTTCTCCCTAGGTCGGAGTGACTGCAGGGACCGCGGAGCGTCTACAGGCGCCCCTGGCCGAGCCACGGTGGAAGAGGGCGACGCTGTGCAGAGTGGGGCTGAGAAGCCTCCCTTTCGAATGCAGAGCCTGGGGGGGCCCCTCCGCTCTGTCCCTCTCGCCCCCCCCCCCCGCCGTTACTTGATCTAATAATGGGGAGACTGAAGCAAAGAGTTGGGCGCCACAGAAATGCAACTGGGGTGAGGGTGGGGGGGGAAGGGCACATAGTAGGCAGTGGGGGAGACCCCCACTTGGATGGAGCAGTGAAGTAATCAGTAATGACAATACACCCATGATGACAATTGGCTGAAGTCGCACTGCAGGCAGAAAGCCGCCCTCTTGCCCGATGCGGAGTCCGCGGAATCGGCTTGAAGCCTGTTGAGTCTCGGCCCCTCTTGCAGCCCAGCTCTCCTCTCGACGGGCCTTCGCTCCCAGCTCCCTTCCCCTCCAGCCAGCCGGCCAGCCAGCCTCCTGCCCGGCGCAGAGCGAGCCTCGCCGTCCGCGTTGCGCGCGCTGTCACCGGGGCAGGGACGGGGCGAGGACTTTCGCCTGGCGCCCGGCTTCGGACCCAGCTCGGCGGCGGGGAGGGTCCTTATCTCCTGGGCCGGGGTCCCCTTTTCGCGCGATTTCCCTTTCCCAAGACAAGCGGCGCGGCGCGGCGTGCGGGGGGGGGGGAGAAACGAATCTCTCGTCCCCTCACTTCGATTTCGCAGCGGGAGGAAAGTTTCGGCGAGTTTCTCGTGACGTTTGGCACTTAATGCCCCCCCACCCCCCGAATGAAAGCCGACCTAGTCGTGAGATATTTTCTGCTGCCCCTCAGAACAGGATTTTATTTTTCAAGCTGACTTGGGCATTTCCCTGGACGCGATTTGCCACTCCGCGGAGGCTGCCTCTTTCAGAGGTCACGATCACTGCGCTGCGGCTGGGAGCGGCGCCCTGAAGTGGCGTCCACTTTCGCTCCTCGCAGGTCTCGTCCCCGAAGGCAGCTGCACCCCTGCGCGGAGAGCGGACAGGCTCGGCTCGAGCTCCTGCTCCTGCCTGACTCTGCCGCCTTCCGGGGATCTCAGCCCCACTTTCGAGGTCCTCCCCGAAGCTCTTTAGCGAACTGGCTGCAGCCTCTGTGGTCTCCGGCACTGAGAGAGGCTCTCAGGCGTACAAGCGGATCATCTACTGGGGGGAAGGGAGTCGTTACGGCCTGGGCGATTATTGATTAGGGAATAGTAATTAGAATTCACTTTTTGATGCTGCGATTATTGGAAGGGGTTTCGGTTATTCCTCAGACTCTATCTGGCAAAGCCCAGAAAAGAAAGAAAGAAAGGTTAGTTTCGTGGTCGAGGAGATTTTTGTTTTTATCACTACTAAGACAGCAGATTTGATTTTCTCTCTCTCCCCTTACACATACTTGCTATGTCAGCAAGCACTTGCTGCTTATTGTTATACAAAGATCTCCAAGATGCAGAAAAATTGCTTATCATACCTGATGGATAGTTTGTAAAACTGTATGAATAAACTCGGAATAGGGAACCAAGGCTTGCATTTCTGTGCCTATATATTGCTCCTTGGCATTCACTGCTGTTAAACATACAAAAAAGTTATGCGTACAAGAGATTCCCAGAGCACATGATTTGAGTGTATGAAATATATTTTTTCTAGAAGATGTGTGTTTCTACACACATTCACACAGGTACACCTGCATAAAAGTGTGCCGTATATTAAATTTAATTTAGAACAACTCGTATGTATCATTTTCCATTTTACAACTGCTGGCACGCTCTCTTACATATTATTGCACACTACAAACAATGCCTATTTTATTTTATTGTACCCAGACATGATTTTCAATGGTAGATGGAAAGTTGCAACATCCACTCCCGCTAGTAAATTCCATCCAAAGTATTGTATGACTAATTAAAAGAGAATTGTGAATGCAACAGTGCAATGATACTGTATAATGTTACAAAATATGCACAAAAACAAAATAGATACACAAAAAGATACTAGTGGATAATTCTATTAAAAAGTTGGCGATATCCGGCTCAGAATAATTTTTTTCTTTTGCAAACTAAAAAAATCTGCTGGTAGCTAGAGGTACAGAAGATTGGTGTTTGTGGCCTACATTTTAAGACTGCTTCATAGTCTCTCCCCTCCCCCGCAAAGGTTTACCTACCTTTTATCTGTTTATATTTTGAGGGGGAAAATAATGCCGAACCTCCAGTTCATATTGCTTTGTTCATTAATTTTAATGCAGTAATTTTAAGCCTATCTAGTTATAAAGCCCTCGGGCAAATATATATTAAAATGTTTAAACATAGCCAAATAGGATTAAAATATAAAAAAATCAGTTTTTTTTAATCAGACCGATGAAAATACTAATTGTTGATATAAGAAATGTACGCATTTTTATAGTATGTGTGGCATTCCACTATGGTGTCAATACAGTAACACGTTCTATGTTTTTGCTATTGGTTTTTTTTTTTTTGGGTGGTGGTGGTGGTGGTGTTGGATGAATATCTATCTATCTTATCTATCTATCCAAGGCCTGTCTGCTGGATGAATTTAAGGAGGTGTTTTTGAAAAGAGACATTTCTGTGCTGGTTGGGTGTTCAGTTCTTTGCTTTTTGTCTTGCCCTTGGGTGGATGCCAAGGCAGAGTCCAGTTTCATTTCTGCCTCTGGGAAGGAAAACCTTGTGCTCCTTTAAAGAGTTGCCCTTTATTTGCGCCTGATGAATTAAACAAACCTGGCTTGATCCATGGCAAATGCCCTCAGCAGATAAGAGAAGCTTTTTCCTTTTCCCTCTTTGAACTGGATTTCTTTTGTCCGGAGTCTTAGGCCTTGTATTTTGTTTCCCTTGTGGATATTCATGACTACCCTCCATATTGCCCACTCCATTCTCAGCCCTGCATGGCACCCCCTTTTCCCAGGCAGCATTCCACTGGTCATGCTGCCTCACACCAGAAAGGGTGGGTGAACTCAGAGCCATGTCCTGCCGTCCATTATGGACTGTGGCAGCTCCTTGTACCAACTGGGTCTGATCATGCCCGTCTATTAAAGAGGCGCTTTGCTTGTCCAGCCTCTACTCTGCACCTGTGTCGGGTGGCTGTTCTTTGCCCAAGTTGCTGGTTTGTCACACATTGAGCTGCAATTACTTCTGTGCGCTAGGAGTCACTTCTTCCTGAACTGGCATTTGTGGTAGAAATGTTTTGTTTATTTTACAGTGGAGGACACTTGCCTCTGTCACACCTCCGTTGTGGTCTTTCATTACTCCTGGCCCCCTTTCCATCTTTTCTAGAAGGTCATTGTCTATGAAGAAAAGTAGCTGAACTTGTGGCCTTGCAGAAAAATCAAGTCATTAACCACATCAAATGATGTTGCAAATATAGAATCAGCCTGCACATTTGTGTGTTTTGTGGTGTCTCTTTCTGTGTGTGTGTGTGTGTGTGTGTGTGTGTGTGTGTGTGTGTGTGTTGTAGGAATTATGTCATCTAGGATGTGATTGTGCAGCAGTTGGGGGTTGTAAATTTTGTATGATTTCAGGCTGCTTTTAAAAATTATAATAATCTCTCTGTTTGCAACTCAAAATAACTGAATGGGCCCTCACAAGTGAACGCATCACACACTATGTATCTATTGTATAAAATAATACATTTTAAAAGTGAGCAGGCATCTTAAATAAATCTGAATCAGAATGAGTAATCAAAGGGCTTGTTTGTATCATGGTTATATTATGTACAGTGATTGTGTATAAACATATTACATGATGATTATGGTGCCTTGTGGGTATAGGTGGGCCTATAAACAACATAAAAGTACATGGATTACAAAGTATACCTGCGAGCATAATGTGGTAGGAATATAATCTACCTAGCAAATATTACTGGTGATGTGTAGTCTTCTATTCCACAAATTCTAACCAGGCTCTAATGAGCTCCTGTATAACAAACCCCACTGAATTTAATAGAGCTATTTTGCTTTGTAAATTGCATTCACTCTTGATGACATTGCTGGTTGTATTTGCTTGAATATTGTGATGGTCAAAGAATGTGTAGTATAAGAATATTGATGTTCAATGGGGCTGACCAAAAACATTTTGTCGCCCAAAGAAGCTGCTTTGCCTAGTTTGAGAGGTACACACTAGGATCCTGTGCAGAGAGTGCTGGCGTGCACTTAGTGCCTAACTGCTCTAGCATCATCAACCCTATTGCAAGCAGTCTTGGGCCATATCTTTCACATGGTTTCTCATTGATGACAGCAAGACATTGCTGTCTTGTGTGACATACTGTGCAGTTGGCCTGACTATGGTGTCTGGCTTCTATGCTTACCTGTACACATTTTTCCTGTGTCCACTAACAGCCAGATACATGCACATGACTTTCCTACCTAGAGGGGGTGGCTCAGAAATACTATTAAGAAACGGACAGTTCATTGTAATTGTCATATCAGAAGATATAGGCCCATGTTTGTGAAATATACCTAACAAGATGCCTTAACACTGCAATCCTTTGCATGTCTACTCAGAAGTAGGCACTATTAAATTCATTGAGGCAGGAGTCCCAGAAAAGCATGCATTTTCATTCTTAAACAGCATTTTGTGTACCTGTTTTTATAATGCTTATGTACAGATGAAAGCACCTGAATAATAGGTAGTTTTTTTTTTAAAGGTCTTGGTTGTTTATAAATGTGGGAATAGATGTCTGACTGAGCCTCAAGAAACTGGTGCTTAATACAAAGGGCTGAAGAGTCATGTATGCCGTAGAATTTCATATTCCTATATTTGGTGGATTTTAAAAATTGAGGTGACTAATTTTAATGGTTCGCTTGAAGGTGCTTTTTTAAATTAACATTTCCAACCCACCCCTTTCCAGTAATTTGGCCTATATTTAAAAAAATCAATCAAATGCATAAATAAACTACATGAAAAGCATATCCAGACAGGTAAAATGAATATTTTCTAGAGTTTATCTCTCCCATTCCCTGCTGATTGACCCCTAAAAACTGACTTAAATAATATGAAGTAGTCCCTTTTTACTCTAGTTTTAAATTAAAAGACAAAACTTTGGAAAATTATATTGTTTGCCAGCAAGGGGCTTGAACGGCAAAAACAAATGAGCTAATGCTGTCGGGCCTATAGCTTCCTCTGGTCCTGTTTCAAGAGATAGTTTGCAATATAAAAATATAAGCTAACCTAGCAGTGCAAAAGATAATTCTATTTATCTGTTTATGAAACCCTCCTCAGTGTAATATTGCACCAAGGTCCTGTAACAAATTTGGAAGAGTTCTCCCGAAACATTTAGCTTGTCACTTTCCCAGTGTAGCTTGTCGCTTTCCCAGTGTAACTGCAGGGTCGATTTTGTGGGTACAGGACTTTTCTTCCTTCTGCCTTATATACCTCCACGAACCTTGCTAGAAGTACATTAGCATTAGAAGTACATTGCATTAGCAACTCTCTGAATGATAACTTTTGAAGTGGTTTATAAAGCTCAGAATACCTGTGATATTCTGGAGCAGCCTGATGAAATTGATCTTCCATCAAGCCTCCAATACATCAATATTCTCTTTTCCTCTTTTCTTGTAGTCCCATACACTACCAGGGATAATTTTATACTAACCTAGCAAATTATGAATTTTATTCACTAAGAGCCCAATCCTATGCATGTCTACTCAGAAGTAAGTTCCATTATAGACTATAGTCAATGGAGCTTACTTGCACGTAAGTGTGGATAGGATTGCAGCCTCAGGTTACAATCCTATCCACACTTTCCTGGGAGTAAGTCCCACTGACTATAATGGGAGTTACTTCTGAGCAGACTTGCATAGGATTGGGCTCTTAATCCCTTGATTTTTTAAAGGGGACTTTTGCCATCTTTATGAAAAAGGGGGCCTAAAATGTCAATATTAAAAATGTTGCTGGAATATAAAATTCAGTTTTTGTGTATAGGCATGGACTGTGAGAACAAGGTGGCAAATTCTTCACTACCATGTAATTTGAAAGTGTCAGGATATATGCAAACAAAAAGCAAAACAGAACAATGCACTGAGCGATAAAGGAGTCTGGAATTAGTGAGCCTATAAATAAACATTTATGCAGTGTTGAAACGAGCATTCAGGTGAGTTTACAAACAATTCATTAAGATATTTATAAACTTTCACAGTTTGGGGCTATCAATAGAAACTTAAATGCAAACTGTAAACAACTTTTCTTGTCATCTTGATGATGAACTGAAACTTCAACAATGGGCTGTTTCATGATTTTTGCTTTTTCTTTTTTCGGGTACAATGAATATGAAAGTTAAGGATGACTATTCTCCTCCACGATTAGGCTTTAAAGAAAAAGGTTTGGGGATTTTCTTAAAAATACTTTTAGTATTAGAAAGCAGTTTCTCAATTCAGTAGGAAAAGAGTGTGTTTTTTCAAAGCAGCAGTTGTATTTGCTTGCATAAGTTATAGATGTGGCCAATAAATCAACATACAGTTAATATTGCAGTGTGCATGGTTCAAGAACAATGCCCTTAATTGTGCAATTTGTACAGAGTATGATGTATTTACGGACATCCAGTGAGAGACACGCGCGTGCACACACACACACACATTTACATATGAATTCTGTGTGTGGAGCAAGCTTGATTCAGTACAAACTATGAGAGCAAAGCATATGTGGAAGTCTGAACAACCTGGATTCTCTGGCTGTGTGGCTGCAACCGTAGAGGCGTGCTGTCTGTATGTGTTTATGTGTACAGTGTAAGAAATCCTGCGTGCTGTATTTTTATCATGGGTTTCTGCCATTTAGGATCATATAAATAGGAATTGTCACAAAACTGCCACCCACAAGTTTTGGAAATGGCCCATTGATTTTTAATAGGATAACTCTAGAGTAATAGTTTGAAGAATCCATCTATAAATAGTAGGTGTTATATATATATATACTCGTGTGTGCACTTGAATATATGCCTTTCAGTGCACGTACTGTAAATTATGGCATACTTGCCTTTGTCTAATTGCATTGTTTTTGAACAGCGTATATAAAGTAAGTTGTGTGTGTGTGCTCAAATTTCTTTTCTTTCTAATCAATACATCATGTTCAATTATATAGACAAACAATCTCCATTTAACTCTCTCTCTCACACACACACACAAACATGCACACGCACACAAACTGAATTCATGTATTAGATTGTATATCCACCCATCTTTCCATGGAGGATCTTGCTGTCCTTTCTAGCTCATCGCAGGCCTGGTGCATTCTGAGCTTCATACACATTTGTATGTATGGATCCTGATTTTGAGGGCGGCTTCCACAGACTTCTGTTGGATCTGGCAGACAGAATGCCAGCCCATATGCCTGAAATCTATGCATGGAGACTTGTTTGTTCGAGCTCTGATTCTCCAAATAACTCATTTATCCAGAATGAGGTCATGTTCCCAAGCGTACAGCAAACACGGCAAGAGGCACTCAGATTATCCCAGCCCCTGCTAATCTTCATTAAATCCACGTCCCCTAATTTTGTTTAGCTAACCATTGCCTTGCCTCGCAGTGACAGTCTCCTCAGCTCTTCATAGTTCTGTGGCTTCAAACTTCTATTGTGTATGTTTTTTGTTTTTTTTACTTTCCCGAACTTTGCTTCTTTAGTTCAGAGATGCCCAACCCCAGGCAGGCCACATTTTCTTGATTGCCTATGGGTTGGGGGGGGGGAATAGCTGGCTAGGGAGTTGTTCCGTTTTCATCCCCCTGTCTAGACTGTATAGACTTTTGCCAAGTGAACATGTTCCTGAACCGACTGGAGCCACCCTTAGGTCCACGGCCTTCATCCATTATGCATTGCTTTTCCATATGCCAGGGAAGGAAGGCCGTCATCACGGGGACAGCAAACCGACCAGTTTCAGGGTCTGCTATGAAATGGCAAGACAAGGTAGAAACCAGCCCCTTGGAGGAGGCTGCAGCTTGGCAATTCTGCATCACTCTTTGCCATTATTCTGATGGTTGCCCCTCATTCGGTGCCTTTTGAGAACGTAGCACATACAGTGTTGCCTCTCCAAATCCCTCTGCAAGGGAGTTGGAGAGACAGAATTAACAGTATGGCATGACCAGGGGATGCCCAATACTGCCATTTGGGCAAGTGAAGGAACATATAGGATGTGATTTCAGCTCCCAAGGAATTTGAGGTAACTGGGACCAGAGCAGAATAGAGGGACCTGCTCTACCCCACTCACCCCCAATCTCATTTTTTTGTGGTATTAGTAAGTGAATTGTGAGTCCTGTAGTGGTCACTGTGGATTAAGAACATAAGAACATAAGAAGAGCCCTGCTGGATCAGGCCAAAGGCCCATCTAGTCCAGCTTCCTGTATCTCACAGCAGCCCACCAGGTGCCCCAGGGAGGCATGAGACAACAAGATGCTTGCATCCTGTGGCCACTCCCTTGCACCCAGTACTCTGAAGTAGCCTACTACTAATGTAAGAAGGTTACAACCCATCATTGCCTATAGCCCACAATGGACCTTTCTTCCAGAAATCTGTCCAATCCCCTCTTAAAGGCATCAAGACCAGATGCCATCACCACCTCCTGTGGCAAGGAGTTCCAGAGATTAACTACCCACTGGGTAAAAAAGTACTTCCTTTTATCTGTTTTAATTCTCCCAACACTCAGTTTTAGCGGATGCCCCCTGGTTCTGGTGTTTTGAGAGAGGGAAAAGAACATCCCTGTATCGACTCTATCTCAAAATGTGAACAAGAGTGTCTGCATGTTCACATTTGGGGCCTTCTCCCTCGTGGAACTTTGTTAGAAGAATAAGACATGGCAGGGGGCTAGCGAGCGAAGGAAGACAGAGAAGGAGCAGACTGGCAGGCTCATTCTGGCAGGCATAAGGAAGCAGGAGCCCCATCCGAAGGCACAGCATTAGCACTGAAAAACGAAACTAGCACCCGTCAGCTTGTGAAGCCAAGTGACATTTTTAACACAGAGCCTGCTTATCATAGTTGACTCAGGTTTAAACACTTTCAATGTGCTCGTCTGCTCTGTCTGGTTCCTTGGAAAGGTTCAGACGGATTCAAAACAAAACAAAATAAAAATGCTGGGAAGCCAAATTTGATGGGGCCTCACGACCGACAAGGCTGCTCTGAGTGACCAAATCTATGCAGGGCCACTTCAGAATCTGTTTGCGTAGCTGGGGACACTGTTTTGCTGCCCTGTGGTGTTCTAGAGCCGCACAACTCCAGGTGCTGCGAAGTGGTGAATGTGCATTTGCCCCAGAAGAGCAGGGTCTGTATGCTATTAGATCTCCCTGGCAGAAGAACGGCCTTTTCAGAACCAGCAGAAGGTCGTTGAGATGGACGTAGATGGAGTCACGTTTTAAACTTTTGCTTTCTGCTTTGAGCAATCTTTACTTACCACCGCTGTCCCACCTGGCATCATCTTGTCAAAGTCCTACGTATTCACATATGTATTTAACAGCCGTGTTTTTCTTCACTGGTTTTTTTTGTTATATTAATTTTTTTTAAGGCTAGCTAAATTATTGAAAAGGACTGGCATTACAAAGAGGAGACAAAAAGTGACAAGCGGTGGGGGCGGGGTGGGGGGGGGCAAGGCTCCCTTAATAATAGATGAGGAGCAAAAGAGCTTTCTTAGAAAAAGAATCGGTCCAAAAGAATTCCTCCTGGAAACAAGAGGGGAATTTTGCTTGTTAACCCCTCCCTCCCTCTTCTCCTTACCCCTGCTTGGGAAGTAGTTAAAAATGCATGGTGCACTAAAGGCAAGAAATTCGGAAAGTGTAAAGCGGTAGATCGCTATAAATTTATAATCTGCACCCGCTGGAGTTTGTATCCAGCGAGGCTGATTTACTGCGTAGATTAGGGCAACTTTGCTCAAATTATATGGCAGCTCTGGCAGCTTCAGGCTCGGTAGTGCTGCTTGCCTCTTTGGAGGGGAGTGGCAGATGAACCCCAACAGGAGAGAATGGATTTGAGAACAAAAGAGGCAAATGGAGCCTGTGCCCAGCAATGAGGAAGCATTTCCTGCCAATCAATACAGCGGCTGATTGTAACAAATCCATTAATAGGAGATGAATTTGCATTGAAACGTTTTTAGTTCTTTGTTCAGCCTTAACGCAGCGTTTTGTGAAATCAAAGGAAGTCTTTGCGTGGATTTCAGGAGTCCCGAGTCCGTCGTCAACGGCATCATGCAATGTATATTTGTTAATGTGAAGGAGGCATCCTTACATTATTGTACAAAGTATTAGGAAACACTTTCCTAATTAGGAAGACACTATTAGGAGACACTTTCCTCTGACCAGAGCAGTGGCAAATCCAGCCCTGTTTCTAACCACAAGAGACTGGGTACATGGGCATTTGGTTGGAATCTCATCCACTTGTTCTTGTCAGATAAAGCAATCCGGTAAGGGCACAATCCACCAGGAACAAACGAAGGAGACATTTGTGTAAGACAAACTCTGCAAACCTTACACACACTTGCCTGGGAATAAGTCCAGTGGAACTCAGTGGGGATTACTTCTAGGATTGTGCTGAAAAACATGGATTGTACTTGTTGGATTGTGTCCCCCGTATTAAGACGATGCCCAATTATGTTTACAGTTCTATTTTTATGTATGTATTAACTTATTGATTGGTGTATATTTATTACCTTATAGGAAGACCGTGTATTTATATATGCACGAATGCAACAGATTTATGAAACACAATTATATGGGTACAGTATGTTTTAAGAAGTAAAATGTTGGTGGGAGGATGAAATTCTTTTTGCATCTAGGCAAGTGCCAAAGGACACTACAAGAGGGAAAGGTGGGATGCAGACATTTTAAGTAAGCAAATACAAACATTGCCATTGCTAAATGTAAGAGGACAAGATTATGCTGGAGGAGAGCTAAACTGGGGTGGTGTTCTGTGTGTGAGGTTATATTTCCTTTCACTAATATTGACTTGTACCATACTCTGACTTTACCTATTGAAATATCCTACAAATATAGTTTCAAGCGAGGCATTTTGATTCACTCCGTATTTTGTTTCACGTCTATCCATCGCTTCCTTTGGTTTCCGTTGAGCTTGTTTGGGTGGCCACCCTGTGGGATTGTGCCCCAAAGTGATCATTTTGGGGGTCTGAATTTCTAAGGGGATTTTTGTTCTTGTTGCTGTCTTCAGCCATTGTCAGAGAGGAAGCCTTGTTTCTTCCAAGGCTCGAGGGAGGCTCGAGCAATGAGCATGTGCTTGTGGCTTTGGCCACTCAAAGAAAGTAGTGCGACCATTGCTTTTAGCTGTCAGTCCAGCTCTTGTGGCATTTCCCTGTCAAGCAAAGGAGAGGACATGCATGCATTTGTGTGTGTGGGTGGCAAAACATTGTGTGGAACTAACTGACAGCAGCAGCTAAAACTGTGGGGTGATAATTTTTTACACGTGTGACACATGGCTTTACTTGAGAGAATGATGCCCTCTTCCCTAATGTATTAGTGCTCAGGATAGGCAAGGAATGAGCATGTCTGGGTGCTTAAAATAACCTTTCTGTTCCTAAGGCTCAGATTAGAGAAAATCTCTCCCATACTTCATTTGTTTTAATTATGTCAAATAGATCAGAACTATTCCCATTTTACAGGTTGGAAGGCAAGGCCGATAAAAGACTTTGCTCAAGACCTCCCAAGGAACACACGTTGAATTCAGATTTCCTAAACCTAACAGGCTTCTGGGATGCAAAGGCCACAATTCCCAACTTACCCTGGCTTCTTCTCTTGCCCCAGACATACGAGATTGAGTGAGTTTATAAAAGCAGGTAACTTGATTACCACGCCCAGTCCAGCTTTGTTTTATGTTGACTGCAAGTTGTCCTGGATTGTCTTTGTTGAAAATAAAAGGGCTGGATATAAATGTTTTTTAAACAAATATGCCCATGAGCTCTGACCTGAAGCATCCAGACTTCAGATCCAGAAGGCTCCAAGTGTGAAGGAAAGATTAATTATGACTGCTCAGGGCTTGGCTTAAGAGCACAGACGCCTCTGTCTACAGGAGGTGAAATGGGGACTGTATACGCCAGTGCAGTGTTTCTCAAGCGGTGGGTTGGGACCCACTCGGTGGGTTGCAAGCCAAGTTCAGGTGGATCCCCATCAATGTATGTATTATTTTTCATGTATTAGACTCGATTGCAAGAAACTGCATTTGGGGCAATGTTAAAGATCTGTACTTTTAACAGGCTCCAGTGTAGCAGGTGGGCCCATGTTTTCTGTTGGTTCAACATTCATGGATTTGAAAATCCGTGAATGCCGAACCCCACCCCCCACCTAGGCCCACCTGGACCCTCTGAACCCGATCGGAGCTGAGCTCTGGTCAGGTCTGGAGGGGTTTTTGAGACCCGCCGAGGCCACACACGACCACCTATGGCCCCTGTGGGTCTTAGAATGGCCTTTTCGTCCCCCAAAAGTCACTTCTGGTTTTTGGTGAAAATTGAAAGTGATGTTTTTAATGCCCTTAAAAGGCATTCTGGGGCCTGGGGAAGCCCCAGGTGGTCGTGCCCAGCCTCTGAGGGTCTCGGAAAACCCTCTGAACCTGACCAGAGCTCAGCTCAGCTCCAGTTGAATTCAGAGGGTGGGGGCCCAAATACCCACATAATTCGGTATTTGTAGGGGTTCCGGAAATTATTATCATCATCATTGCAGATCCCATCACTTAGGATTTCACAGCAGTCATCAATCAGGCCTGACTCTGTGTATGGTTATAAACCAAACTTGGCTTGTTACCAGAAGGAATGTTGTGTGTGCGTGCGTGTGGGGGGGGGAGTGCGTGCTTGTAAGTCCCCAAAGTCTGCAGTTGAAGTTGGTTTGGCAGGAGCGACTGAACTGAAAAATGGTCGTGGGGAAACTACACAATGGGATAGTCCTTTAAGGAGAGGAAGGTTTACAACAAGGTGATGGCAGTTTGGCTGCCTTCCTCCTTCTCTGTGCGCTTTTACATCCCAGTCATCTTGCAGGAACTATTGCCATACCAGAAGTTAACAGAGTGCTATTGGAAACCCCTGGGCATGAAGATTACTCTGGCTCCAAGGGATGATGAATCTCTGACATTATTTCCTTGAAACCCCCCCCCCCACTCTCGCCAGAGGATTCTGTCCAGTAGCTGTTGTTTTCTTAATCAGCATGTTTCAGAATCGGCTCCCTGCTCTTTCTGATCAATAGAGGAGGCTCTGGGTTTTGTGCCTGGTCCTTGGGAAGGCTGAGCAATTACAGCCCACACTCGTTATGCCTTCATAGCAGCCGCTCCTCTCTTTGATGCTTTCTCCCACGTGAAGTTTACTGGTTGATGTCTTAAAGTATTTTTTAAAAAAAATTTTTTGCTACTATTGTGGCTTTTAATAGAGTTGTAATTTTAGGGGTCATTGTTATTTATGACTGTGATTACTCTGATTTTCTTCACATTTGTAGATGAAACATTTGGTGACAGTGTACCTTTTTCCCCCTTTTTTTTCTTTTTTGCATAGAAGGCCCAAAATTCAGTTCTTGGCATTTCCTGGTTAGGCTGGGGAAGTCCATTTTCTGTCTATCGGCAGCTTTCTAGGGTTTCAGTCAGTCAGTGTCAGCAATTCAGAGTGAGATGGACTAAAGGTCTGACTTCGCTCACAGCAGCAACTTGGGTTCAAATGATCGTTCACCATCTTGGCTGAGCAGTGAAAAGGTGACAAAGAACATTTATGAACGATTGGCTATTGCCAGATTGGGGGTTATTATATGCCACGGTTTTGCTTCAGATTCTGTATTAATTCATGTACTCTGTGCAAGCCTTCTACCACTCAAGAAATGGGAGAAATGGGCATTCATTTAGGACAAACTTTCCAGCATGGATGCAGCCACAATGCACCCCCACGATAAGGGAACAAACGTCCTTTTACTTTCAGGAGGCCTCCATGATTCCCCCCTCCCACAAGTTTCAGCACATGCCCTATTAGCATGGCTACATTAGTGCTGGAAAGTTGGACAGAATTGGGCTCTAAATTTATTTTTTGAAGGGTGTGGAACGTATTCACCGCTTTTCCAGAGCAAACGCCACCCAAGGAATGAAGTGCACAAACCACAAAACAATAAACGCCAAACTTTTGTTGTCCCAGATGCTTAGAATTGCTCAGTTTTGAGGGTTGTGCATTTGTGGGTTGTTTTAGAAAATGTGCCTCAACAGAAATACAATATTTATTGCAAAAAAATTTCCTGAATTTATTGAAAGAAACAAATAAAACAGAGTACCACAAATTTGTAATGGAATTATTTCGTGATATTTAGCTTGGTTTCACCTGGAAAATAAGCTTCTTTTCAAAATTTAAGAAAACCCCTTTGAAATTCAGCTAAAAATTTTTTAAAAAATCTTCTCCTTTTAGATTCCCAAAAATACTGATTTTGGTTAAATATTATGTTTGTAAATTTATGATGAGGCAGCACCACATACACACACATCACCAGGTTTTTGACTGGATTTTGGAAACATATCCAGCTTGTTAATATGTTGTCCTCAGGTGTTGCATTCTTTAGCAGTAGGCAGAGAACATAAATAGCATCAGAGGAAATGGGTTAGATTTCTTGACCCTTCCTTTCCCTGCGGACCCCATGCTGTGAAGTCCTGGAGGTGTTAGTTCACTTGCTTCTGGGATTGGGGCCTTTCTGGGTGCTAAGACACATCCAGGCTTCTCATTTGAAAAGACACAATCCTTCCCCTTTGACTATATTTAGGATTAAAGGCTGGTAGATTTGTAGGGTCTTCCATCCCCCAACGTTCCAGGCATGTCACATTATCTGAATGGCAAAGGTTTTTAACCATTTTCTACCAATGATGCCTTAGAGCAACATTGGTAGAAATGCTATCTCCAGTGCATAATTGGTAAAAAAAAGTGGGTTTTAAAATGACAATAACCACCTCAGAATATAGCATTAAAATCTGAGTAAGGGCACAATCCTAACTGGGGTATTGGCAATGCAGCTCTGAGTAAGGGCAGCACATGGCCCTTTGTCACAGCTATGTCAGTGCTGAAAAGTGGATTAGGGTTGAGTCCCGAGTTGCTCAAGGTCATCGTTCTGTGTTTATATAAGGTTAGCCACCTTAGTCACTTGAGTGGAAAGATAGGATATGTCAGAGAGAGATTGAGATTGAGATTGAGATTGAGATTGAGATTGAGATTGAGATTGAGAGAGAGAGAGAGAGAGAGAGAGAGAGAGAACACATTCTAACATAGAATGTTAGAATGTTTTTCTAACATTCTATGTTTTTCTAACATAGAAAAACATGTTATGTTACATGTTAGAAAAAACTAGCTTGGAGCAGTGTTGAACAACAAAAAGACACACATACAATACACGCACACATCACCCACCCAAATAGATAGGTCAGTTCTAAGCAACACAATTGTAATTTTAAGAGGAGTTGCCACTATGGCAGTGTTTCAAGAGAATGGAGAACGACAGCAAACTACATCTACTCACCTGACCAATACTGGCTAGAGACGGGAAGTATAAAGGGACGATTTTTAAGAGGGTGTCAATGTAGCCAGTGAAGAAACTCTGGTGGGGGGCAGCGGCAGAAGACTAGCCTTTGCAAAGCCGCTCATATGTGCCCTGCTCAAGTAGGAAAATAGGAAGATGGGCACAGCTGCTGATGTTCACCCTGACAGGACTGTGCTGACACCTTCTATTTCCTGAGGGGTTTCTCCCATGCTGAATCTACAGTTCACACATGCACAGCAGACATACACTCTGTGCTCCCTGCTTGCAGTCGATGTGGCAGTTGCACCCACAAAGAGAAAGTGGCTGCCTTTTCTTTTTCTTCTCTTTCTCTCTCCCGCCTCTGTTCTTCTGCCGACCACTTTTTGGCTCCCAGTGAATGTCTCCCTCTCCACTCCCACCCTTGTATTTTGGCTCCAGCTTTGGCAGCGTTCAGGCAGAGCCAATCTCCTGACCCCAAGGGGCAGCCACTTGCAGCAAACTTTGTCATTCTCCTTTTTTGGGGTGGTGGATGGGGTGGGAGGGGGAGAGATGAAATTAAGCGGCTATTCTTTGTGGAAATGAGGCGATATTGCGGAGGGTGTTGGCAGAAGTATGGGTTTGGAGAGGGGCTGCTTTGAGTTTCCATTCTGCAGTCAAAATTGTTCTAGCCAGCTCAACGAGAGAGGTGGAATATGGGGAGGGGGAGGGAAGCGATAAGTACGTGTGTGTCTGTGTCTGTGCGTGCAAGAGAGATGGACACCATTGGTGTAGGTGCAGGCGGCTTGGGGGGGGGCAGCTTTGGCATGTGGGAGTGGCCCAACCTCCTTCTCTTCTTTGCAGCCAGAATTCTGGCTCTCTGCCGGACTGCTACAGCTGTGGATTCAGCAATGTGGTTCCAACTAATGCTGCAGTGTGAGGCAGCATTGCGGGCTGTAGGAGCCAATCAGGAGGCAGGATTTAGCCGGGAACCTAGCCCATATGGAGATGGTCATGGAGGTAGGCCTCCTTGTACTACCCGTGCATTTGGATTGGCATTTGCTCTGCAAAGGGTCATGGGGATACAGGCAGCCTTGACGCCTATACAAAAATGGCACGAATATACCAGGCTTACTTGGTGCCAGATTCAGTGTATGTGTCTGCATGTGTTTGTGTGTGTGAGAAAGACAGAGAGATATGCTCTGTTCCTGTTCCTAATGGTCCACACGCACCCCATGTTCACTGCAGCCATTGCCCCATGATTGTCAAATTTTTAATTACACATCCTGCAAATTGTGTGTGTGTGTGTTTGTGTGTGTTGGGAGGGGGAGGGTTCAAACCTTAAATATATCATTGTATATAGTGTAATTCTCCACCCAAAACTACCTTCTGAATACCATATTCCTGAGTTATTTCTGAGATCGACTCTTCCAAATGCCCCTGTCTGCCTTGCCAATTTGTGGGGTAGCCGACAACTCAGGGTGGTGGGGAATAAGTTCTTTATGGCTCACACCAGGGTTCACTCCACCCTGATTGGCTTCTGGGCACAGAAGGGAAGAGTTCTGATTTTGGGTCCCCCCCCCCACTCCGAACTTCAAGCAGGGCATTACTGAGGTAAGGGTAGAAGTGTGGAGGTGGTTGCTGCCAAACTGATGATGTGAGGAAAGCTTTGTTTTGTGAAGAAAGAGGGTGTGTGTAGGGCACTAAAGATGGGAAGGGGACATTTCAGGAGACATTTAGCAAAGAATTTGTGCTTGGCCTTATTTCTCTTGCTGCGCATTTCTGGCAGCAAAGGAAGGCACAGAACTGAATAGGGCAAAGCTTTGATAGAAAAAGCCGAGACCTCTCTCTCTCTCTCTCTCTCTCTCTCTCTCTCTCTCTCTCTCTCTCTTCACGTGGTGTAGCTCTGCTTTTCTCTCTCACATTATCCTATGGAGAGGCTTTTAATATTTTCTTTCATAAACCGAGTGCTTATTTTAAATATCTTTTAGAGTGACAAACCAAACATCTTCAGATCCTTCAAGGAAAATGGCACGTTCAAAGTCTTCCCGTTTTTAGGGTGTTTCTGCGCTGAGGAGGCTCCTCTCTGCATCCACCACTGCTTTCAATTTCGTTCCCTGCATTGTGACTGATTGGCTTGGTTTTCCTTGAGCTAGCGCCGAGTGAGCTGAAAATTTTCATGCCGAAATATTTTTTTGCACAGAAATATAGTTGCACCAAAACCAGTGTTTCTACAGGAAATAATTTATTCTGAGGAACACATTTTAATTTTCTGGCAAGTAACGTTCAAATAAAACCTTCTGTTTTGAATCCAGATTTCACAGCAAAATGACCTTGTGTTTTGGTTTGGTTTTGATTATCAAATGCCACTCGATTTAAAACAAACAATAATGCTTTCTGCTGATTTGAGTTGCGGATGATTTCCACAGAAAGATTCTTTCTTTCTTTCTTTCTTTCCTCAATTTTGAGGTTGAAACTTTTAAAGTCTTTCCGTGCAGCTGGCTGCTGGTTTTGCTTGTCAGGCGGACTGGCTGCTTCAAGTTCCCTGTCTCAGCCACGCCGGCCGGCTGTGGACCTTGGCAGCTAAAATATAGGTCGTCCCGTTGTCCTTACTGTTTGGTGTCCCAGATGTCCAGGAATTTTTCGTCCCATTTGACTCTTGAACACAAGCTTGGCGTGGGATCACTTCCTGCAGTGGGAACCTCTGCTTGGCTCCACTACATCTGACTTGTGCTCCCTGTGTTGCCTCTGAGAATGGTTAAGTACACTGTAAAGGTGAGCTCCATTTTAGGGGGGAGAAAGCCAGGCAGAAAGAAAATGGAGTGCCTTGGCCCATCTCCCACTGTGAACAACTGCCAGAGCTGCTACGGCAGCCCAGTGTGCTGAATGCAGGAGCCTCTTCCTCAAAGTCCTGGGGCTTGGCGACTGACAGAGGCCAGCCCTGTCCCTGACTGGCATGATATCCCCAAACCTTGCAGGCTGCCTTTTTCTGAGGGAGAACTGTGGGGCCCTTGGAGCCGTGGGTGGAGAAGGCAGCCGGCCAGAGCGGCCGTGTTATCTCTGCTGGAGCACTCTCGCAGCTGACCACAAGTCAGGGCTGGCCGTTCCTTAACAAGCTTTCCTTTAATCTAATTACCCATCTATTACCTCATCCTGAGGCTGCCCCTGATTTGCTTTTTCTTCCTTTTCCCTGTACATTTTGACCCAACTTGTAGCAACTTAAGACCAGAATCCCGTTGTAGAAGGGCCTCTTTATACAGTTTTGTACTTACTGTACATGCTTAAAAAGCACACTGCCTTCCCCAAATACTTCCACTTTACCCACAAACAAACAAACAAACAAACAAACATGTCAGTCGTGCTGGATCTTCTTCTCCATCTTCTTTTTATTTTTTAATTTTATTTTTCATTTTTCACATTTTTATACCTCCAAGGTATTTTATACCTTTCACATTTCTTCAAGGAGCTCAGGGTTGTGTACATAGTTCCTTTTGTACTCACAACAACCCTGTGAGGTAGGTGAGGCTGAGAGAGTGACTGGCCCAAGGTCACCCGTAGCTGAGCGGGGATTTGAACCTGGATTGTCCAGGTCTACCTCGAGAACCACTTCACCATTCTGGCTCCCATCTTTTCTTCTTCTTGCTGTTCCCTGCAGGCCAATTGGGCTGGTTCTCATTCTGTGTGGATAGAATGGGGGTGTGGATTGCATGGGAAAAGCAATGCCAGAATTGGGAGCAGAACCTACAAGTGTGATGGCCTGTTCTCATGTCCTCTTCAGCACATGGTGGCAGTAGGAAAGCCACTTCAACCCATGACAAACTAGTCACGGGCAGCCACTGCTACATGTCGGATCCAGCTCATGGCAGACCATGCCAGGTTAGGTGTTCCCCAAAGCTGAATCCCGAGTCTGGTGGAGGCTGCCTATGACCAGTGATTCACCTTGGGCTGGGAATCAATATGGGTAGCCTTTATCTGCAGCCACTCCATGCTGAATGGTCATGAGCATTTTCTGTATCTGGCCTTAACTATTCCATAACTACCACTAAAGTGTCAGTTGGAAGAAGTCTTTGACTTCAGATGTCTGTGATGAAAATCCTACTTGAGGTATGAAGACACTTGATGGTCAGAACTTAGATTTATTGACTCCCTCGGCCTTAGTTCCCCACCCAGACAGTGAGAAGAACAGTGGCTGTGGCAGGGGTAAATAGGACAAGCAGAAGTTAATGGTTCTGAGCCCTGAGCTCCAAAACCAAAATGAATAACCACAAATAGGCCCCACTTTCTTTCTTCATTCTTTTTGAGCCAAACGCTGAATCTCTCATACCCGCTTAGCAAATGTACATGCCTCTTCTGAGAGTTACAAGCAGTTTGCAAGTATTTAGAACCAACCCCCTTTCTTTCAAGGACGTTCTGTATCTCTCCCTGACTAGGTCTACACCTGCAAGGTCAAATATAGGGCTAACAAACCTTGAGGTTGATGTGGAGAATGTTCAGCCCAAGAAGCCTTGGGGCCATGGTCCCAGGCTCTGCTTTTCACCTGATAAAGCATTCTTTATGGACTTTTGAGTTCATGTTCACCATTGCATAGGTCTCTCTAGGCCTTTGGGAACAAAATGGGTTGAACCTCCAGGGCAGGTGCTGTGGACTGACAGTTTGGGCTATACCTAACAGGATTAATGCCCCCAAATGTATGCCCACTTTGCTTAGCACAATGAAGAGCTAAAGAACTCATTAGGGGTTTTCAAACCTCCAAGGCCACGTTTGCAGGTACACTGTGTCAAAACAGTAATGTGCTGTTAAGCTTGAGAACTCAAAGCAGGAAGGAAGGAGGAAAAGTTACCCATGAGCACTTCTGAGGCCTCCAGGACATTTGAGGACATGGCATCTGATTGCTGTTAACAAAATGTGATGCTGTGGGCATGCTTAATTCCTTCCCCTACCTGATGTGGCCCTCAGAGTAATGAAGAGAATGCTGCAGTTTTCTGCTGTCTGCCTTTTTTGGCCCTTTGTCCTCTAGACCAACCTTTTTCATGCCCTAACCCCCCAAAATAAGTAAAGTATGAGATCCTGCCCCCTTCCTGGGACCCTTTCCACTCATCCCTGCCCGCTTCGCTGCCCGTTTCCTATGCCATTACACCCTCCCCGCATTGTTCACTGTAACAAAATATTCTTATTATATTTTTATAATCTATATATATAAAAGAGAACGTGGGTGTGTTTGTGTGTACGTATGTGTGTTTGTGTGTACGTATGTTCCACATAGGCTCCGCAACGCCTGGAGCGATTGACACCAAACTTGGCATGCATACACCTTGCGGCCTGGTGACAAACACTGCGGGGGTCAGACCCCCCCCAGGACCCCCGGGGGTGGGGGTACGCAGGGAGTGCAACGTAAAAATGATCGAAAACGGCCGACATCGGTGTAGAATCTGTCATTTCCGGGGTCGCCGAGATGAGCGGCAATGCTCCCAACGCTGTTTGACTCTGGGTTCGCCCCCCCCCCTTGGCGTGGGGGGCGAGAAGGGGTGCGAAACAAAATGTCTCCCATGCCCTGCTGCAACACCTAGACCTGCTGCACCAGACTCAGCATGTGCAACCCTTCTGGCCTGGCCACAAACACCGCGGGGGTTGGGCCCCCCTAGCGCCCCTGGGGGTGGGGGTGCACGGGGGGGCATGTGAAAATGGTTGAAAACAGCAGAAATTGGCTTGGAATCCTTGGTTTCCGGGGTCGCCGAGACGAGTGGAGACGCTCCCGATGCCATTGGGGTCTGCGTTCGGGGGGCCCTGGGCATAGGGGGTGAGAAGGGGTGCAAACAAAACATCCGCCATGCCCTGCTGGAACGCCTGGAGCGACTGGCACCAAACTTGGCACACGTGTGCCTTCCGGCCTCGCGACACACACTGCGGGGGTCAGGCCCCCTAGTGCCCCCGGGGATGGGGGTATGTGGGGGCCCCCCAGTGAAAATTGTCGAAAACGGCCAACCTTGGTGTCGAATCCATAGTTTTCGGGGTTGCTGAGCCGATTGGTAGAATTCATTCCTTTTCATGTCTAATAGAAGCTTGTGATAAATAAATACCCGGGCAACGCCGGGTAAGGAAAAGCTAGTATTATTATAACTATGGTCCAATCCTATCTGGTGCCAACAGCAGTAAGTCTTGCGATTCACTGCCATAAGTTCTGGTCCAGCACTGCAAAAGCTGTGCTGCTGTTGTGCACTTTGGGGTCACTGACACATATGGCCAGAGGCCACACACATGTGCCACTGGGCCACCAAGCCAACACCAAAGCAGATAAGGTGGAGATGGGAAGGTTCAGGGGAGGATTGGAGTGGGGAGCAGGCTGAAATGGGGTGGTTTGTGGGCGGGGGGGGGGAGGAGGATCTTGCATAGCAAGTTTTCCTATTCCTTTTTTCTTGGCCTGACACAGCCTTTGAAGCTCCTCAGACGTATGCCAGCTAAATACTTGGTGTGGGTCCCATTGATGGCTAGGTGGCTTACAGGGAGATAATAGCATATAGTATGTGCTCTGTTGGCACTGCTGCATCATGCAGGGTGATGGGGGATAGGATTGGGCTGCCCAGAATCAATCAAATCAGCTCAGCAGACAGCTCACTTAGCGCCAACCTGCCACAATGCAGCCACGATGCAGCCCCACAGGAATAAGCATTCCCTTGCCTAGCGGAGGTCTCCGTGACTCCACCACCACAGGATGCAGCACATGCCCCATTGGCACAGCTGTATCGGAGCTGGAAAGTTGGATAGAATTGGGCCTTCAGTCCTTATCAAATCATTAGGCTCAGTTGTCTCATCTGTAAAATCGGCCTAATAGAAACCAACATTTTAGGGGTTCTGCGTAGATGAAAACAATTAAGAACAGTATTCTTTCACCCATCCTTTCACTAGTTCTTTCACTAGTTTATTCCCAAAGTTGACGATGATGAGTTATTCCCGTTCTGTGGGATTTCACTATTGTGAGTACTTTGATGTCACTGAGAAAGTTGACTGCTTCACTCCTCACCCCTCACTTCAGATGAATTATGAATGTTAAACTGTACTAGTCCCAATACAGAACTCTTTAGGAGACTGCACAACTTATTTCTTATTTCATGTATTCCTTTGCTTTTGCTTTGAACCAGTTGCTGATCCAAAAGGGGACCTCTCCTGTTAGTTTATGATTGCCAAGTTTCCTTAGGAAGCTTAAGTGAGGACCTTTGTCAAAAGCTTTTTGATAATCTACATGTGTAACGTCTACCAGCTATTACATACTTAGGTTAGTGAAGCAAGACTTTTCTTTGCAGAAGCCATGCTGCTGCTTCTTAGGTAAGTCTTACTCTTCCATATGTTTAATAATGGCAGCGTTAAGTGTGCTTTCCACTAATTTACCGGAACAGACACTATGCTAATGGAAGTGTAATTTGAATCTCCCCAGGAGGATCCATTTTTTAAAAAAATGCTGTGATATTGGCTACCTTCCAATCCCCTAAGAAGGCAGAAAGTTGCATAGTTTTAACAAAAGGACAACACTTTCAGATACAGTATGATTTCTAAGAACTCCTGCTGAGTGAACATTGTCTAGCTCCAGTGACCTTTCAAATTTTAAATTGTCACTTAACCTAGAACTTCAACTGTTATTTTGATTTGACATTGATCTTCTGATGGCCTCCTCCAAAAACAGTGGTTCATCTGTGGCTAATTTACCTCTCCAGCTCCTTTTGTTGGAGTGAAGACTGCAATGTCAAAACTGTGAAATCTGTGAATAAGCACATTTGCAGCACATATAAAACTTGTAATGGTTGTAATAGGTACGCAAAAGCAGCATTGGTTGGTATGGTGTGCTCATTTCGATGGGAACTACCACTCTTCCACTTTCTCTTCTGCATTAAACAATTATCACTCTTTAAACAAATAAATGCAGGTTAGGCTCAGTGCTGATTTTATCATTCCATATAAAAAACAACAGTACTGCAGTTCTGTATCAACATTCCTACAGGTTGGTAAGTGTCTTGAAAGAAATCTTTTCAACATCCCTGATCTAGATCATTTGGATTTTGCAGTGATGGTGAACTTTTGGGGTTTGCCATGTCAAAAATGCCTAACTCGACTCTACTGGCGTGTCATTCCCCACCCACAATAACAGAGAAAAAATTATTTACATATTCCTTTATCTAAAAAAATATAGTCAAACCATTTGTAGGGCTATGCATTATATAAAGAAACATCAAATCATTACAAAAAAACCCAAATCATTACAAAAACAAACTCTGTTGTTGGGTGTTGGCAAATATTGGTGTGTCACCCAAAACATTGTGGCTTGTCACCTTTGAGACGCATGTCATAGGTTTGCCATCACTGTCTCCTCTGGGGTGTAACTGAATACAAAATTCTCTCTTCCCCTGGAATTGGGAGGGGGCAGCTCTGTCACTACAGATAACCATTTGAATGGCTCTTCAGGGCAGTTTCCTTTGGAGGCTCTGCAGCTGTCCTACAGGGCTGCAGTTGGTACGGAACAATACAATATATTTCTCCATCATCCCACATCTGCCTGTGGTTTATCTGCCTCATACCTCACAAGAAAGAAAGTGGCTTATACTTTCCCACACTCTGGGAAAATAAAATGGTGTGGTCACTTCCCTCCTGCACACTGAAAAATGCCTCTCTCCCCTCCCATTTCTACGGGTACTACACTTTTTTCATTGCCTCAAGCTAGGAAAAGAACCCGCCATTTTAAGAATCAAGGGCAGATTTGCTCCTTGCAGAGCTCACCTGGCTAACATATGCCTAGCTATTAGGAGCAGGGGGGAACAGACCATGTGCAGTGATTTGTTACAGCTCCAGCCTATAGTTTAGGCAGAATTTTCTGTGGTGAGGAAAGGCTGCCAATTGGAAAAGAAACCTCAGAGACCACTGGATTACATAGCCAAGATGATCTGTCAAAACTCGTTTTCTCTCTCTTTTTGTTGTCTCCCTTGTAGCTGATCAGAAGAGTCTCTCTCAAATAAAATGAATATGAATGTTGAAATACCTGCAGGGGGCTATGAGCCCCTCAGATTATTCATGAGAACAAAGTATATCCAGTGGAGGCGTGCGCAACACAGATCACTTTTGCATTTTTTATTAACTCCAGAGGGCCATATCATTGGGAAAACATTTTTACTCTAGTTGTTTTCTAAAGAAAATGTTTTCTTTAAACCTTCTCTTGTCTCTCTGTACCCTCGGTTCTCTCTCTACTCTCTCCATAACAGATCTCTCTGACAGCGCCTCTCCTGGGGACCCCTTCTCTTTTCTCTCTCTGCTCCACACTAGTCTCTCCCAGCATCGTCACAGCTCTGCATCTGCACCTCACATGCCCCATCCCAACCAAGGCTGGACTAGACAGGCCACAGTGGCCTGTGCCATATACAGCCCCGGTTAGGAGGCAGTTGTGGCACAATTCGGAGTCAGGGGATGTTTGTCCCCTTACTCTGGGTTGCATCACTGGTGCAACTGTGAGCAGCCCATGTACGGTTGCCTGGGCCAAGGGGTTAGGATTGGCCTAAGTGCTAGATCCTGGCTCCATGCCCCTCCCTGTGCTGATGTGCCCACAGACCCGCCCTCCCCCACCTCTACCTCCCCTTTCCGCATTCCCCATGCCCTCCCTCTGCCCTCCCCAATATCCTGAGCCAGCCTCTTTATGCCGGTCTTACCTGGGGTCTGCAGGCCTGGGTTATGGCACAGGGAGGCCAACTCATGTCCATGCAGCAGCCTGCCCTGCTCCAGTGTTGTCACAAATGCACTTTATGCAGTGATGTCATGCAGGGGGTACGCGGGGGTACGCGAGTACCGGTTTCTAGGATTACAGCTGGCCCCGCCCATTCGCCCGCCCACTCGTCGACTCCGCCCTCTGCAACGTTTGAATTTCCTGCATGTTTGAGTTGCCTGCATGTTCTCAGAGCCAGGCAGGCAGGCAGGCAGCGAGCAGAGCCTTTCCTTTCCTTGCCACTGAAAAATGAGTTGCTCTGGGGTTTTAACATGATGCCAGGCCTCCTTAACATGTTCTGGGGGTGCTGTGGAATACTGTTGCAACTGTTGGGTCAGTTTAAAATCATCTGAGTCCTCAAAAAGGGCTTTTTTCATGTCACTTCCTGCCACGACATCACTTCTAGCTTATGACGTCACTTCCGGTGGGCAGGTCCCGACACGTGCCAATCAAAAGTGAGTACCTGTTCTTAAATCATTTAGACGACACCACTGACTTTATGGTGCGTTTGCAACCCTCATAGGCTGGCACAAGGGACATGTGCTGGCCTACCATGGGGTTAGGATTGTGCCCTCAGTTTCTCTCCTGACCTGGCTGACCCACAAAGCCACCCACAGTCAAGGGAAGCTGCCTCTGAGGGACAAGAGTTGGGTGGGACACACACGGCTCAATTCTGTTGAATGATTATTGTTTCATAATTGTAAACCAGAAGTGGGTCGCTATTATTACTTTTCTTTATTACAACCTTTGGGGAGCCCCGCAGAGGCTTCTGCAGAGCTCCCTGCACAAACACCAAGAGCCCAGTGCTGTGAATGATAATCACTGCCTCTGTCACCCCAGGCAGTGATGTGATCCTGGGGATCTCATTGCTGCCTTCCACCCTCTTCCGCCCTTTAAAGGATCAGGAGCAAAGGCTTTCAGGCTGGGGCATCACAACACCCTAACTTGAAAATATCTGCAATAAGGCAATGCAGCACTTTTGGGAGCATGGTGTTTGACCCAGTGTATATGGGCTTGTGATCAGTGGATCGCCACCCACAGTTTGGGAAACACTACTCTATAGTTTCCAAAATGGAATACAGGCATGCGCCGGTATCCGACAAGGTTTTTTAGCGACCCAAAGTAAGAACGTAGGAAGATAAGGGGCCCTCTCCCAAAACATGGATAATTGAAACCGCGACTATGGAATACATGGACACAGGGGATTGCCTGTATTCCTGGATATTCATTTCACAGTGTCTAGAAAAAAGAGGCAACAGTTAGAGCATCACACTTGGGTCCAGATACTTTTTCACCACTATTAGGCTTTTGTAGCTGTTGTTCATTATTATTATTATTATTATTATTATTATTATTATTATTATTATTAT
>JAJKFI010000082.1:1667055-1693954 GCA_029204185.1 Lerista edwardsae | reverse complement strand
ATTATTATTATTATTATTATTATTATTATTATTATTATTATTATTATTTTCATTTCAAAATTTTATCATTATTCAAATCAATCAATCAATCAATCAATCAACAGGTACTTATATACCGCTTTTCAACACAAAGTTCACAAAGCGGTTTACAGGCAAATAATAATGATAAAGTTAAATGGCTTTAAAGTTAAATGGTGATATCAGGAGCATCTGAACCAGCTATTTATCTTCCTTTCCCAGATTATTTGTGTCCTTGGAAATTCTTGGCTAGAATGGTTCAGGGGAAGGTTCAAATAGCACTACCTAGTTAGAAACTGACAGATGCTCTGGTCTATTTATATACTTAATTGACAAAACTCCTTCAAATTCTCTATCAAAACTCAACCGACAAAAGCATGGAAATACAAGCAAACCCACCAAATATTATTGGCTAGTCTGGGGAAAAAAAAATTTATACACTTGTAGGTGCGAATTCAATTTTTTAGGAGCCGGCATAAAATGTATAGGTGCCAGCTCTGTGCTAGCTGAATAAATATTTCAAATTCCAGTGTGCCAGCATCCGACTTCTACATACTTGGGCAACTGAGTGGAGGTGGTAGTTAAGTAATCGAATCTGGGCTAGGGTCAGGACTGAGAAAATTTATAGTCTTTCCTCCTCCCTCTGCCACAAATTCCTATTCAAGCATCCTCTTTGCATATCACTGTTCCAGCAGTGGTTTCCTACTCCCTGCTCCACTTGTCTGAATTTTTCTTCCTCTTCCCCCCTCTCCCAGGAGTGGAAAGCACCATTTCAGCATGGAATACACCTGCTAGCCAATGTTGGTGTTGGGTTCAGATTTCTGATGTGGCAATGACAAAAGATCATTACATTGATGTTAGGAGATGAGCAGCAGCTCAGTGGTGGAGCATGTGCTTTTGTGCAGAAGGTCCCAGGTTCAGTTTCTGGCATTGCTAAGGAGGGCAAAGAAAAAGTGAAACCCTAGAGAGTCACTGCCAGTCCCTGTAGACAATGCTGAGCAAGATGCTATGCAAGGGCACGTTCCTATGAGCGTTTGGAATAGTTTCCAACAATGTTTGCAGTTCATTCTAATTATTCAACAGTTGTTGTACCAGAATAATAGCATCAGTGATGTCATGCAGGGGGAACGTGGGGGAACTCAGTTCCACTAGTTAAAATTAGGGCTGACTCCGCCCACTTCACTCTCCCCCCTCCCCCCTCCCAATTCCTCTGCAAAGAGCTTTTCTTCTTGGTTGGCCACCCTCTCAGAGGGTTAAAGGGAGCGACTCCGGATTCCTAGGGGGGCGAAGGCAGTGATGTCATTCAGGGGGAATGGACCAGAATGGGCGTTCCGGATCCTAACGGGCTCCGTGGCTGGTTCCGGGTTCCCGACAAGTGCCAATCAAAAGTGAGTTCCTGTTCCTAAATCATTTGAATGACACCACTGAATAGCATCCAATACAGTCTGGAAGATTTTCTGGTTTGGTGGTAGTGAGGCATGCACAAAAATTCTGCATTGTACCACAAAGAGAAATTGAAGATGGTTGTATCATCCTAGTGCTGGACCTCTGTAGGCAGGATCCTAAATGAGCAAAAATGGGTTAGAAACCACATTTAGTAATTAACTGAGAAGAAAAGCATGTGTGCACATGTGCACACATATACACACACAAATGCACGCACAATTCTTCCCCCTGGAAAAAGGATTCAAGGCCCTTTACAATGGCACCAAAGCTGGGCTGCAGTTGTTCACTTTCAGGCCGCTGCCACAAATGTGCAGTGGTGTGCGCAGCGCTGGTTCCTGGAAGCTTCCGCCGTGATCTCCATTTGGGGGATTTTATGTCTTTTTTCCTCAAGGAGTTGAAACAAGAGCTTGCCTTATGTATTCGTGTGCGTGGTGTATATTACAGAGTGTATTTTATCTACCGAGAGTATTAAAGCAACTTGCTGCTTTGTGAAATGGCTTCATTTCTTTCCCTCTCCCCTCCTTTTTATATACGTAGGGGCGTTTGAAAATGGTGTGTTATTCCCCCCCCCCACAGATTTTGTGATTTAAGAAAGGCCGAATGTGGTGTTATATGTTTTTATTCTAAGTTCATTCCAAATTCTCATTTTTATTAATTTTAAGTGTTTTTAAAGTGTTCTAGGTAGGTGAGATAGGCGATGTACTAACAGCAGATGCGACCCCCACAGTATTATTTCTAATTGGAAAAGTGTCTTAATTTCTGGAAAATATTTTAAATACAAAAATGTGGTATGGTCTGTTTTTATTTGGATATTTTAATCCCAAAAAGGCAGTGTCCTGTGTTTTTATGAGTTTTTAAATACCCCCCCGCCCTAATATATAAGCCCCTCCTGACTAAATTCAGGGTTCATTTGGAAACTGTGAATTGATCTGTGGGTTTTAGCCTGGGGTCTTCATTCTTTACAGATCTGAAAAGTTTTTAAATTGTATTACAAAGGTTTTGTTTAGGTTCATTTCTGAACTGCCCTTTTGTATTCAAATGTATTATGCTGGACAATAAACCTTCTATCACCACCCATATCCCACAATGGCCCTACTTGATTGATTTTGCTGAATCACACCAATAACTTCTTGTGTGGTTTCACTTAGTGCTTATTGTTATTAAGTTCTTGTCTTAAGGCTTGCTCCTCATAGCTGTTCATCTCCTGTGTGGAGGCAGCAAATGATGAATGTCAAAATGTTTTGGTTTTGGTGTGTGTGTGTATGTGTGTGTGTTCCATGAGCACGACGGTGAAAGAGTGGTCTGGGGAAAGTAACTATGGAAAAAGTCTTCCTGTCAACTGCCGGAGTAGGACCAGACAGTCATCAGACCTACATTTTACCCTGATCTATGATGCAGTTGTTGTTTTCCTTTGTCTTTTTCAGGACCCGTCAACTCCTTTCATTGTGCATCCGTTCTGAGTCTGTCTTGTTGGTTCTGAAAGGCAGCTGGGAATTGGTGTTGGTGTGGCATTACCACACTGAGAATTGAAGACAAATGTCCCAGCTTCAGCTAGTTGCGCCACAAGATTATATGCGGATGAAAATCCTGCAAATTGGAGCCAGTTGTGCCCTCCCTGCTCTGGCTTTTCCGATTAGCATTTCTCCTCCTTTTGTTTGCTGGAATGTCTTGTTTCATAGCACTTTCTTAGTATTGTGCCTTCTTGCGGGAGCTGGCAAATTATACAAAAAATTTAAAAAACAAAATCAAGGTCAGCACAGGGAGGGAACAGCTGACTCAAACCCACCTATGTGTAGGCATGGGGCGGCCCAGTTATCCTTGCATAGCCAGTCTGCGTGCAGGTGCTGCTCAAATAACACTTTTTTTTTTCCAGATATGGGATGTGGAAAGAGCCAGGCAAAGTAAAGCAAGTGCCACGTAAGCAGCAGGAACCAAAACGCTACAAAATGTGATAGTTGAGTAGCACTTTGAATCTCAAACTTTCACGTCCAAACACTTTACCCGAAAAGGCCCCCTTATTCTTAATATGAAAAGGTCCATATTCTGATGGACTGATGGATTCATTCATTCCTTTCCATATTAGCCAGGGTATCAAAGTTCTGGCTTGCAAACAGCTATAGCAGTATAAATTTCTGTGTTGGAGACCATATGGCCATTTTCTCCTGGGCTGCAGTTGCTAAACTTTCCCTAGTCCAGATTTTGGTTTTTTCAGGGGTAGCATTTTGGAGGCCGACTGCTGCACATCATTTGCATTATCCAAAAGGAAAACAACAATGTCGCATTTCTTTCCATTGTAGAGAGACATTCCAATCATGCTTTCTGACCCTAACAGACTGCTTCTACGTGGGCAAATCAGTTTCCATTTATTGTACCCCTCTCCCTCCCTTCACCCTGCAAACATAACCACTGAGGTTTCTGTCCCTGTCCCTCATAAACAGCATTTTTAGCCTAGTTATAATACATTTATTAATTCTTCTGGCACTGAGTTCCTCAAGCTAATTGTACTGTCTGTGAAAATGGAGGTACTTCTTGAACAGGAGTACTTATTCACACAGCATAGAATTAGCCTGTGGAACTCATTACCACTAGATGTGGTGGTGGCCATTAGTTTGGATGGCTTTGGACAAATCCAGGAAGGGCAGGTCTGTCACTGGTGCCTAGTTATTATGGGAGATGCACTACGTCTGGGTTCAGTGTTAGTAGGCCTCCCTACCAGTTGCAGGGGAGCACCTTTGGGCTTCCAGAGGCAGCTGGTGGTATTGGAAACGTGTTTTTGTGCTTAAAAGATGCAACTCTTCTCTGTTCTCTGTTATTAAGGACGATCACTTAATAAAAGCTAACTGTGGAAAGTCAGTGGTAAAGGGAAATCTGGTAAAAGACTATAGGCTTAGGCTATAGGCTTAGGCACCTTCATTTTGAAAGTCAACACCCCAGCTTTCTACCTCTGCACCACTTTTCACTTTCAGGTCTTTTCAGATCACAAAGCAGCTACTCAATCATCCTTTTCTCATTTTTAATTTATATGGCTATCAGACAAGGGCTACTGCTTTCCTCTGAAAATTGTTCATTCTAAAAAAAACCAATAACTGTATACATAAATATGCAATGCACTTCAATATGTTTGAGTAATATTCTGTTAATTCTGATCTGATGCACTCTGAATCAACCTGATGACTTGCTTTCAAGATGTTCATGTCTCTATAAGCTGCATAGGGGCCTATAAGGGGGATCTATATGTATTGGAACCTTAATGGGTGATGCACAGACATCGTCGTGGAGTTTGGATGTGAGAAGGCGCAAAGCTGGGTCCCCATCAGAAGATTTCTTGATCTTCTGAAGCTGTCTACTTCATGAGCTCGGTGCAGTTTTGCTCCCTCTTTTGTCAGCATTTTGTGTGAAATAGATTTGGTGAGATTGGTGTTCAGGGGAGTTGCTCAAGGGGAGCAGTCCTGCGTATTGCAGCATGATGACTATAGAGCAGTGGTTCTGAAATAGCAAGCTGTGGCCGTAGGGAGCCATGGGAACCGCAGCCAGTGGCCCAGTAGGTCAAGGGAGCCAGCAGTCAAAAAATTGAAGAACCACTGCTCTATGGCAGGGATCTCCAAACTCAGGTCCGAGGGCCAAATCAGCCCTACCAGCCCTTGGTAAGTAGTGGGGCTGGCCCACAGCAATCTGCCGAGGGGGGATAAATACCTTGTTATCCACTGGGGTTCTGTTCTAGAGCCCCCCCCCATGGATACTGGGGTCACCATTTAAATGCCCTTATATATGATATGGCCAGTGTGCTGACAAGTTTGGAGACTCCTGCTCTAGAGGCTGGGGGAGGAGAAGGGAAATAGGATTGTACTTTAGAGACTCCTCCAAAATGATTCCTGCCCTCTTCTCCCCCTTCATTAACCCTAAATCAGGTCCTGTTCATGTTAATTACTTCCCTGCATTGTGTGCACGTACTTCTTTTCAGCAATATGATTGTGCTCATTCCCCCCTTTTCTCCATCTGCTACTTTGGCGTAAGGATAAATGTGGCTTTCCCACAATCCCTTGGCAGAAAGTTCATGAAAGGGAGATGGGCTATGGATAATGGTGCCAGTTCTGCCAGCCATTTCGGTAGCTAATCCCTAGCATGAATTGGAAGGGCTTCACCTAATCTGTATTGTAAATCCATTTAAAGTGGGGAGTTAAAGTTGTTTGTATTACTTTTGAACACAATGCTTATCACAACTGGGGCAGTAGGGGCACTTCTAAGGTAGGCCGCATCCAAGGCTCCGCCCACAGGCCACGCAGCCCGGATTCGGTTGCACGGTTTCCTTGGCTCAGTGCCTACAATTAGCAGGTGCGGATCCAAGGAACCCTATGCAGGAGGCTGGAGCCTCCCCTGGGGCAAGGGCGCCCCAGGGAAGCTCCCCAGCGCAATTTAGGATTGCGCTCTGAATTCATGAATGATTTTGTCATATGGGGGAATGTTAAAAATTCATTGGCCCCGAATGTCAAATGACCTACTGTAGCTATGCCATTGTTGGGGGAAGACTGCAGACATGGGGCAACAGGAGGGGGCATGCTGCTGCGGGGAGGATGCAGGTTGCCCCCCCCATTTCCCTATATCAAATGGCAGTCTAGTAAAACCTTGTTGAAGCCATTCAAGAGCAGTGTTAGAACAAAACAAGTAGCATTCAAACAGTGAGCCGCAGCCCAGGCATGCCTCTGTAGGAGAGAGGGGGGCACAGAACCAATTTGCTTTGCCCATTTCTTAAGTGTGTTCTAAAGCAATACAGATAACACGATTCTGGGTTTTTGTTGCTCCACCCCAGTTGCTGATTTATTTTGCCGTTACAAAGTGAGGACCTGTCCTCTTATGTCCTCTGTCACTACCCCCGACAGAAATCACTGCGGCATTTCACAGCCCAGCCCTATCCCCTGCTACTTTATAGCATGCAGCTGCACCAATGGAGTCGACGCTGCATTCTCTCTTTGGGGTGGTGGTGGTGGAAAGACAGCGTGCAGTGTGCAGGAGGTAAGTAAAAATACCTACCTTCTGGTAGGCTGCCTGATTGTCTCTGGGTCTCCTCAGACCTGCACCAGCCATTTTGCTAGCACAAGAGTAAGGAGAGCCGGGGGGGGCGGGGGTGTTGGGTTGGAAAATTGGGACAGGATCTGGCAAAAGTGCTGGTACCGGATCCACCCCCTCCTGCCCTCAATCCACATCTGGTTCTTCCCCTTCCCCTCCCAGTTACTCCACCTGCCCTTCCCATCCCTGCCCATGACCCCCTGTGCCAGCCTACTTGCCCTGGTGCTGTCTGGGATCTGCAGCAGTGGGTACCCTTTGCTGCAGCTGCCTTGCAGCAGTGGCCTCAAACGGCCTGGCAGTGGCATGCGCCTTGCACCATTACAGGGCCTTTTACACAAGTGGGATGCTAGTCCTCCTGGTGTAAAAATCCCATAGGATTAGGCCACAAGTCTATGTTCATGAAACAGAAATTGTCTCCCTGTTTATCCTTGCCTTCCTTCCCTTCCCTCCCATTGTATCTCTCTTGTGTCAGTATCTTGATTGTCACCTCCTTGGGGCAGGGTCATGTCATTTGTGAATACTCTGTGTGTGCGTGTGTGTGCGCGCGCGCACATGTGTGCACGCGCGCCGTGTGTGTGTGTGTGCGCGTGTGCGTGTGTGTATACAGGGTGTATAATGTCACATTTATTATGCTATAATTCATGTATAGTATGATAAAACTATAATTCACATGAATGTTGCATATGGTGTACGAAGAAGCAATTGTTTGACCCAGTTAGTTGGTTAGACAAACCAGACAGAACAAATGTTCCCCATTAGTGACTCTAATATCATTGACCACACACACACACACACACACACACAGAGGGGGTGAAGAGAAAGAAAAAGAGAAATTTACTTCTTGGTTTTTTGTTTAGTGTTCACAGTCTTAACATTTATTCATACTTATAATAGGGTTGTTTCAAAGAGATCTACAGAACACTTAGAAAAAATCTAGCTTTTAAAAAGGAACCTTATGGTTGCTTTGAAGCCTATGAAGCCATTTACTGTGTATTATTTTACACCTTAAAACCATGATTAAACATATACGTGCTCCCCACCCAACTTCCTCATCACACAGCACACACAGAATCTTAACTTAAGCAATATAACTGTGGCTTCTTGCTTTTTAAAACCTCTTGTTCTTATGGTCTGGAACAAGATGCCACCCTTAAAACTTTTTGTTCCAGTTCCTTTCATTTCTACCTGGTGCATCACAGCAATAAACAGCTAGCCTTGAGATTCAGCAAGCACATTTCTGCACAAATGAGGCCTGTCTTGTCCATTTTTCAAACAGTCAAAGGCGGCTGGTGAGGGAGGGACTCATGTTACAAATCTGTACTGGGCCTGGCTAAATTATTCCATCGTACTGTTGGACTGTGCAGTAAGATCTTGAGAAAGCATCTTTACTTTACTCATTTATTTAAAATATTTGATATCCTCTCCTTCCGCAGACTCCCAGGGCAGCTTGCAACCAAATTTAAAACAAAAATAAAAAACCTGTAAAGTTAAATAAGGCTACCATATAAGCAGTAGAACATTCAACCTGTATGGTTAAATGTTTGAGTATAAGCATGCTATCCTATCCATGCTATCCTATCCATGGGGGATAGGTTTCTGCCCCCCCCCGAATACATGAAAGTATACCTGCGAGTGGATAAGAGGGAACCTAAGTATAGGATTCTCCCCTGCTTCCAACAAGGTTTTTAGCAGCCTAAAGGAAGAATAAAGGAAGATAAGGGGGGCCCAATCTGTGGTAATTGAAACCACGGATACTGAACCTCTGAATACAGGGGCCCACCTGTACTTAAAAACCCCTCCTCTAGTTGTCAAATGTCATAAAGCTTAGTGCTCAGACAAACTTCACTAGGGAGGACATCCACAAATGGGAAATTCCCCATGGAAACACAATATAGGTCTTGCCTCCATAGACACAGATTTGGGACTCTCGGTTTTAAATGACAGCTCCAGACAGTGACCGAAGAACATTTTCGGTCACTTCTGGCGGTCCCATTGACCAGACCCAGGGATTTGTTTATCTGTAGATTTTGGTATCTGCAGGGGGTCTGGGAACAGTATGACCCATGCATTTTTCTTGTTCACTACCCGCTGCACCTCCAAAGACACCTAAGAAGGGCCTGAGATGATCTTAACATTTGTACAGACCTAATTGGGGTTCTCCTTTTGGTTTACACTTCGAATTGAACCGGAGAGGAGATACAACCTGGGCTCTTCTTGATACGTATGTGCATATCTTTATTTTGGCTGTGTTCCCACACTGGCCAGTGTATAAAATTCCACAATGCCAGAAAAAAAATCTTATGTGATCAGTGAGTGATCCCTCCAATTGTTCTGGCCGTCCATGTCTATAGGGTTGGAGTACTCTGGATTCAGGGAAGGACTTGGGAAGCACTGCAAAAGCAAATAAGTGTCTTGGATGGGATTGCAATGACTGCTGTTAATAACATCTGGCACAGTTCTAGTGTTGTAGTCCATTCCAGAACTTCATATAAATGCAAGAACAGAGGTTAGCACTGCGGCTACACAAAAAGAAGCCACTTTCTTCACTAGGTTTCTCAGCTACTCCAATGCCCTGTTTTCCATCGTGGCCAGCCCCTTGCTTCTTGGTAGCATACAATCAGGGCATGGAGGCAATAGTCTTCTCCTGCTGTTGCTCACCATCAATGGATATGCAGACATACATTGGCTGCTTCTGTACATGGAGGTTTCATTCAACCGTCCTTGCTAGTAGCTGTTGATAGACCTCTCCTCCATGCATATGTCTAATACCCTTTTAAATCTAAAATCAAACCTGTGTACTCACCTAAGTATTTGACAGTCTCTAAAGAAGGTATAAATGACCAGCCAGCCAGGTAGCTCCACTTGCTAACTGTTGGGTTCCTATGTAGCAGACAGGTGTAAGCCCAAGCCCATGCGTATGCTTTTACATGTATATGTATAGGAGAAAGCATATAACTTTGGCACATGACAGTGGAAATGCTTCAAAGAAAAAAATGGCAGGTTAATTAACGACAAGCATCCCTTGTATCATAGAAAGATATTTCTCGCTTTGCTTGTTTCTTGGAAATTCCTTTCTGCACTAAAATCTTTCTAGAGTCTGGGAAGTTAGTGACTTGTATTTCTTTCTATTCTGTAAGTAGAATTCCAGGTCCCTCCAGGTCCTTCTCCTTCCTCACTCCCTTTGACTCGGAGGAGGATGTTGCAAACTGGCCCCTGACCTCATGCTAACATGTAGTTTCCTACCTGATCCCTGTTCCTATCTGACATTGTCTCCCTGTTGGAGGAAGCAGAAGTATCCTATTCACAGAGCCTGATAAACAGGACATTTCCTTCCCCTCTTGCTAGGCATTCCCTTGTTGTTGTTCACTCCTAGTGTGTAAAAAAATAAAAATGAAGGCAACTGGCAGTGCAATCCTATGCATGAGTATTCAGAAGGATGTACAGTAATGTAACTTACTTCCAGGTTATGTACGTGTGTATGGAATTGTAACCTTATAGTCTGCTGAGCCTGTTTGTGGGTTAATGGCTCATTTAAAAAAGAAAAGAAAGAAAACGTACAGCATATATAAATCAGATCTAGGACTGAACATTATATTGGTGCAAGAGAGTTGATCTATCAATGCAGGCAACAGGCATTTTGAATGTCTGACAGACTGATCCTATAGGGGCTTTGAAACAAGGCTCTGAAACAGCTGCCACTGTATTCCCAGGGAGGCAGCCGGAGCTGTCCTCAGGGTAAGGGAACATAGGTTCCTTTATCCTTTGTTGGGCATTGGTAGCCCCTAGGGGCAGTAGTGTCAGCCTACCGGTACGCTGGGCGTGTCTTCCGGGTGAGTGGCAGCGTGATCGCTGCGTTCTGTTGCGTAATGGCGAAAGCCCGCCCGCTTTCGCCGTTACGCAACAGAATGCAGCGATCGCGCTGCTGCTCACCCGGAAGACACGCCCAGCGTACCGGTAGGCTGACACTACTGCCTAGGGGTCTACTTGAATCTGTGCCAGTTCAATCATTCACGCATTGGGTTAGGGGATGCAATGGAGGCTGCTGTACCTGCCCTTCTTCTAGGCCTGAACTGCCCTTGCCCTACCCAAAAATGCCCCCTCCCTGAAATGGAGTATAAGATACAGTGGTGGCTGTGGCTGCCATCCCTGCCCCAGGCCTGAACTTCCTCTCCCTGACCTTTCTCACTCGTAACACCTCCCCATCCTCTCTTCTATCCTCCCTCCCTTATTACCACAGATGGCAACGAACACAAGATGTGCACTGAAGTTCCGCCCCCCTACACTTTGGAAGTTGCTGGTATATTGGCCAATCATTCTGTTTAATCATTCTGTGGAGTCAAAGTTTAGGTTAGGCCAGCAAAGTTGGGCCAGCACAAGGGGCACTGTAAAGTGTGTTGGAGTCTACTCTTGGAGTCAGAGAGGCCAGCACACAAATGTGCACCATCCTCCCTGACTCCAAGAGTGGTCCAAATGTGCTTCATGGTGGCCCTGATGCCAGCCAAACTTTGCTGGCCTAACTGTGCCGGCCTAACTCCAGGTTAGGATTGTGCTCTAAGTCTGATGACCAGGCAAAGCGAGGTCCATTTATGATCTTGTTAATATATGTTTGAGGACTGAACCCCAAATGTTTCATGCCCTCTTCAGGTGGAAGGAATACAGGGTGTTTTGGGTGGTAGTCCCATAATCAGCCATTCCTCCTGGCTGCCTCAGACATGAGACAGTGAGGTGCTTCCATTGGCCTGGCTGGGATCAACTGCCATGTGGCTCCTCCCACAACTGCCTCCATCATCAGCCACTCTATCTGGTCATTATGTAATACATTATAATAGTTGGTACCTGAATGTATTTATTATCCTCTCTGGTTTCTTTTGGCATTGTGTATATTAGATTGAAAGTCATTATTTTATATTGTAAACCATCTTGAGTGTATTGACAGAAAGGCAGTATATACATGCCATAGATGAATAAACAATTATAAATATGGGTGTCTGTATTCATTTGTAGGGCCCAAAAGAAGAACATCAAAGTTATCTTCTTCATGTTCCATATATTAATATAATGTAATGAAACTGCAAGATTTTAGAGACAAATTTGAATGGGGTATTCCTTGATGTACAATCTGCACAAGTTAATTTTTTTTTTAAGACAAACTCAGGGCGCAGTCCTAAGCAGCGCTGGACTGGTGAGGTCGACGGGCCAGCACCATATCCTAGCGCTGCTTAGGACAGGCTGGAGCCTCCCCATGGCATTCGCTCCCTTACCGTAGGGGAGTCTCCAGCCTCCCCTATGGGGTCCTCGGATCTGCGCCTGCTAAACAGCAGGCATAGATCCGAGAAGACCATGCGGCCCGAATTGGGCTTCCCAAATGGGTCTAGGATTCAGCCTTATGGCCAAATCCTGGACCCTCCCATGTCCTGCCCACGTCCCGCCCTACCCGCCTCCCGCCAATCCCCGAACTGCCCCATCATGGTGCCTCCCTTGTATCGGCTGGCTTTAGCCGATGCTAGGGAGGCACTGCGCGGGCGCAACAGGACCGGTGCTGCCTGCAGCACTGGTTGCATTGCCTTAGCGCCGACGCGAGGGTGCCGATTGACGCCCCCGCATCGGCACTAAGCGTGCAGCGTCGACGCAACCCCGTTGCGTCAACGCTGCGCAGTCTGTAGGATTGTGCTGCCCGAGTCTGTCTTTACAATTTATTTGAGGGCACATATGCTAATTATACAGCAGAATCAAGGCACTGAAGTGTGTATCTGTGTTTTCATCATTAGCAACAGTGTGGCTGAATAAGATACAATATCTCCATAAATAGGCCAAAATAGTCACAGAGTTGGTTGTTAATGTTAATTTTCATATCTCTTAACCCTGGAACAAAAGTGGTGGCCTCTGTTAAATGTCTAAGTCTGAGAACAATTTTGTTAAAATTGAAGAGATGAGCTTAGTACACAGAAAACGATACAGTATCTTCATTGTTTAATGCCTCAGTTCTAAATACATGCTTGGCAGAGTATCTGCATGTGACATTGACCTAGTCGGTGCAATACTGGTGTAACATTGTAATGATTTCATAAAGTTGATTCCCCCCCCCATTTCGAATCCTGTTATTATGGCCTTCAAAATAGCCATGTACCAATCAAGGTCTTGGGGAGTCTCTGTCCTAGTTGTATAAAACTGGCCCAGTAAATCTTAGAATCAAGCTGTCAGTTACTATGCCCCGATATCCACTGATTCCGTAACCGGTTTCAGTTATCCATGGATCTATGGATACTGGGGCTCCTATTAAGAAGATAGGGGAACATTAAACAAATCTCTTTTTTTTACCTTGTTGCAGCAAAACCACTGATGTTCCCCTATCTTTAAAAAGGAGTCCCCAGTATCCATGGTTTCAGGTATCCACGGTGGGATCTGGAACAGAACCCTGGCAGATACTGGGGCATGCCTGTACATGCCTCATGATTTTGGCCATAGAACAATCTGTAAAGAAGATGAGACTGGGAGATGGAGAGTGGAAACATTAATCAAAGTATAAAATGTTCAAAGTATCTTGGTCTAATTAATGTTGTGTATATTCATTCCAGGAAGTATATTTCCGCTTTATTTTTGCAGTGTTATAGTTGCAGGGCCATCCAGTGCAGACCAAGAAACATGAAATATGGTTCAGGAGATCAGTATTTTATTTTGCCCATGAAATATTGCTTCTTGTGAGAATTTGGAGTTGTACATTTGTTTCCTTTCTCTCACTACCTAGGAATCTGGCATCTGTTTGAGGGATTCCATTTTCCTTTTTCTCTCTGACTTGTTTCTGGCTATGTAAAAAAGAAAACTTTATCTTTTAATGAGAAACAATGAAAAGGCCATTGTAGCATTTTATTTTTAAAATTTGATTTCTGGCTTTCTATCACTTATGAATACTTGGATATTTGACCTCATTTAAAGGAGAATAGAAAAAAAAAAGTACTGGGAAAGTCTTTTCAGGCATAAACCTGCAGGTCTTGGTTCCAGAAGCTGAACTGTGCCCTAAAGCAAAAGGATATGAGGATTAAATTAAATGAGAATAATTAATTTTGTTGTTGCTGTTGCTGCCACTTAGGCAGGGTCTGACTCTATCTCAAAAGCCTTGCCACAGGCAAATGTGTGGAACATTAGGCACAGCAGTCTGAAATGGTGAGGGGTTCCTTTGTTGTTGTTTCTTGGTAGGTGAAAGGTAGTTTGAAGAGGGAAGGTTAGCAAGTGGAAAAATAGGTATTCAAAGGAGAACAGCAGGCCACTTCTTTGGCTTCGGTGTGACAATCTCAACATTTTGGGGGCTTTGTCTCTTGCATTCTGGGGAGAGTTGTAGTCTTCTGAAATCTGAATGACTGGAAGTGAAATGTATCTCCATTAAATGACGAGGAATAAACCTGCCCGTGTTCAAGCCATGTTATCACTGGCCACCAGTGATAAGGGAGGAGAGAGGTTTTTCTTACCAGTGAATTGGGGGGAAAAACCCAACCTGAATTTCTTCCCCAGTCAGACTCCTAGCGCTTTGAAAAAGCCTTTGGATATGCTTTGATGGGCGAATACTCTTCTGCTTGCATACCAGTTCCTAGGATACTAATGCGAACTAGTTAGGCAGCTTTAGTACTTTGAACTTTTTCCCAATTCTTTTAGCTTTCTTTTGCTTTTCTGTCTTGCTTTCTTAGTCTTTTTTAGACTCTGTCTAAATATTTTCAACTCTAAAATTTTTCCACGCTTGTTCTTTGCTGCCTATGTTTTATTTTCCTTACTTCAGTAGTGTACCATTCACTTTGAGAGTCTTTTTTCAGTACAGCATTGGTATCAGATCCAAGAACCAAGATTAAAATTTATTTTTGGTCTGTTTCGGATTGTTATTTTGAATATGTTTAGAGGCCGTTTTTTTTTTTTAAATTTGGCAGCACACCTGACACATAGTTTCTAGTGAAGAATAGGGGCATTGTTGAAGGAATGCTGGGTTTGGATGTAAGAGTACGGCGTTGAAACTTCCACTCAGCTCAGGGCCAAGATATGGGAAAACCATGAACAGTGAAAGGCTGAGGCTCGGTGGCAGAATGCAGGCCTTGCATGCAGAGGTTCTCACGTTTAGTCTCTGGCATCTCCAGGTGGAACTGGGACAGACTCCTGCCCAAAAACCTACCTGCATAGCTGTTGATAATGGTCTCTCCCCCATCTAGCACCTCCCAATGTCCCCGAGTGATGGGGTAAACTGCTCCCCAGACTCTAACTTCTGGAGAGATACCGCTGGAAGATTATGGTGTAATAATGTGGCTTATCTACTATACAGATATACGAGTTGAGCTTTAGTTGGAGGCAGACAGCATAGTACTCCTAACTGTAAGTAGCAAATTACATCAGATCCCCAAAGAGACACATCTGTACCTGATTTCAGCTCTTAACTCTCTCCTTCCCATCTTTTCCATTTAGTAGGTCTTTCTGCCTTTCCTCAGCCTCTCTCAAGTTGCTGCTTTTGTTCTTTCCTTACACTCATACCTCAACCACCCCCATCAGGTGGAAGTGACTCCATGCTGTCTTACCAGTGGCTTCCACCATGTTCTGCCAGAAACTCCCTGCTGGGCCTCCCTGCGGGCCTCAATGCCCGCACTAGGCTGACTAGTTTCCCCTTTAAGCAGCCTCAGAGATAGGCAAGGAGGAGGAGGTTCCTTCACCCACTGGTTCTCCTCATTTCCAGCAGCCTTGCTTGGATTCACTGGCTGGCCAGCCTCCTCCAGACTGCCTTCATCACCAGCTTAGCTCAAGATACCCTAACATGGCACCACAAAACCCCACCACCAAACAATAGGCAGTCAGCTTACCTAAGCTTCCTGTATCTCACAGCAGCCCACCAGATGCCCCAGGGAGGCATGAGACAACAAGATGCTTGCATCCTGTTGCCACTCCCTTGCACCCAGTACTCTGAAGTAGCCTACTATTGATGCAAGGAGGTTGCACAATCCATCATTGCCTATAGCCCACGATGGACTTTTCTTCCAGAAATCCGTCCAATCCCCTCTTAAAGGCATCTAGACCAGATGCCATCACCACCTCCTGTGGCAGAGAGTTCCACAGATTAACTACCCGCTGGGTAAAAAAGTACTTCCTTTTATCTGTTTTAACTCTCCCAACCCTCAGTTTGAGCGGATGCCCCCTGGTTCTAGTGTTTTGAGAGGGAAAAGAACATCCCTCTATCGACTCTGTCCCTTCCATGCATAATTTTGTATGTCTCAATCATGTCCCCCCTCAGGCGCCTTTTTTCTAGGCTGAAGAGCCCCAGACGCTGCAGTCTTTCTTCATAAGCGGGGTGCCCCAGCCCCATAATCATTTTCGTCGCTCTCTTCTACACCTTTTGCAGCTCTACTATGTCCTTTTTGAGGTGCGGCGATCAGAACTGTACACAATATTCCAGGTGCGGCCTTACCATCAATTTGTACAATGGCATGATAATATTGGCTGTTTTATTCTCAACCCCTTTTTTAACTACCCCAAGCATGGAATTGGCCTTCTCAATTGCTGCCGCACACTGGGTCAATACCTTCATTGAATTGTCCACCAGCACCCCAAAATCTCTCTCTTGAGCTGTCACAGACAGCTCAGAACTCATAAGCCTATAGGTGAAGTTTTGGGTTTTTGCCCCAATGTGCATCACTTTACACTTGGGGTTAACCCTGTAATCCCTGACTGATATGGACAAGAGGCCACTGCTGATACCATTCCCTAACTCCTTGGAGTATCTTCCACCTCTTCCAATACACACCATCAAGACAGTTCAGGGTGATGGATGCCCGTTCAGAGACATTCACTAACCTCCTGGACTTTGAGCCAGTGATCTGCCTATGAAAAGAGTTGTCTGGCTAGCATTAGTAATCATAACCCCAAATTCCTTACAGTACTATGTTTACAGATATTTGTATAGTACCTGTATGTTTTTCACTGCAGACCAACTAGCAGTGGTGCTGGGGAGTAAAACCAGCCAGAAGAGTTTGAGTGGGCCAGGAAGGGTTATTCATTCATTTATTTAACATTTTTGTGTCACCAGTTTAAAAAGTTCCTATCAGCTGTAAAACAGTACTAAATGACAGCTTATACATTCCTACAACAAAATAATAAAATCCAACAGCAAACAAAAAACAGCAGATTAAAATGAGTGAAGTAACATGCTGGAAGGAAGGCCTGGACAAGTACAAAACCCTTTGCCTGGCGCTGCGAAGAATTCAGCACTAGGCAAGAGAAAGCATTCTCTGTGAGAGGTGCCACAACTGAAAAGGCCCTCTGTTTACTACCTCCTTCACTTCAGAAGAGAGCCACAAATAAAAGAGAGCTTAATGGTTAGGCAGACTCATGTGGGAGAAAGCTGCCCTTTAGTGTATCAGGTCCTAAGCTGTTTAGTTCAATTGTGCTCAGGAACAATTTGTATCTCGTGATTAAGAACTGGTGAGCTATGGCCCCTTTCAGTCATGGTCCTACTGTTTTGCGGTGGGCGAGGGGAGGAATGCCCTGGGTGGTGCACTGCTCAAGCGGGAGGAGGGTAGCAATGTGGCGGCTCACCTCTCTGAAAGGTGTGCATTATTTGGCCAGCCCACCCGCCCTCCCTTGCCCCTGCACGGCTCCAAAATGCAGCCTGGCTTGGTGGGGTATGTGTCAGTGGTTGGTGAAGGGGCAGGGAGCTGGCCCAGGGGGTGCCGAGTGTCGACCCGGCCCCAAGGCGGAGCTATTCCTGGATCCTGACCAATTGTATTTTTGGATTAAACAGATCAATCTTCAAAAGGCTGTTCCATGTATAATGCTTTACAGTCGCCTAGTCTGGAGGATACCAGTGCATGTCCAGACTATCTGTGACCAGGGGTTTTGCAGCTGGCACACCAACATCAACTAGTGAAAGGCAGTTTGTGCCCCAAAATCTACTAGCCAGCTTTGTCATGGAGACCCATCAGAATCCCCAGGTTAGGAACTTGATCCTTCATGTTGAGTGCAATTTTGGCCACAGAAGGTTGAATGCCACCGCCACACGCAGAAGGACCGGCCACCAGTACCTCAGCTTCAGTTTGTTGACCTTTGCCAAGTCAACCTTGATTTCAGAAACTGATTTGAAATCTCACTCACATCAGATGAAAATGAGAAGAGCGGGGTGGCAGCAGCATCTTGGTGGCACAGTATTCCAAATCTACGATGTTGGATGGCACAAGAGATGAAATGAAACCCTGCATAGCTGCTCCAAGACCGAGCAGTGCCCCTCTGGCACTACTTCTGGAAATGGCCATCCAGGTAGAGCATCCATGGAAGAACATGTTCCCTACGCCCAGTGGTGTCATTCAAATGATTTAGGAACAGGAACTAACTTTTGATTGGCGCTTGTCGGGAACCCGGAACCAGCCACGGAGCCCGTTAGGATCCGGAACGCCCGTTCTGGTCCGTTCCCCCTGAATGACATCACTGCCTTCGCCCCCCTAGGAACCCCCTAAAGTCGCTCCCTTTAACCCTCTGAGTGCCGGCCAACCAAGAAGAAAAGCTCTTTGCAGAAGAATTGGGAGGGGGGAGGAAGGAGAGTGAAGTGGGCGGAGTCAGCCCTAATTTTAACTAGTGGAACTGAGTTCCCCCGCGTTCCCCCTGCATGACATCACTGTCCACGCCTCCCCAAGTTCCCAACCCAGACAGCCAGTTGGGAAGAAACCCATTGTTAATAGTATCAAAAGCTGCCATGAGGATTAGCAGGCCTCACTCCCCTAAGCCTAGGTCTTCCACCAGGGCAGTCAAGGCAGTTCTAGTGCCAAAACCAGATCTGAAAGCCGATTGGAATTGATTCCAATAATCAATTTTGCATAAGGGTACCTGATGTTAGTTAAATCTGCATACTGCATACTAAATTCTCTGTTATGTTTTGTTCTGCTATAGAAATGGGTTTTTTTATTGTTACTTACTGTTTGTATGGTTGTTTTGTTGTGCTCATACAGATTGCTGTATGAGCACACACTCTTGGTGTATAAATTCTGTATTCAGTCTGTCAAATATTTCTGTTGTAAAATAAAATTTTTAAAAAATTAAGCATCTAGTAAACATGAAAACAGCAACAACAAATGGATTGCTTTGATCCACATTCCCCCTTCCCCCACTGGCAGTTGGCTGCTATAATCTATAATCAAAAATAATGTGCAATTATGCCAGTCCAGAAAATTTTACCTGAAATTTAAAACAATTCCTGGCTCCTCATTCTTCTCCTGTGCAAAGCTAGCAAATTACCCTCCCTCTTGAAAAGGCGAACAATAGCATGACCATTTCTCTACTGCAAGTCAATCACATGATATAAGCCATGATAACTATATGTACATCTGGTTGCCTATCTCTCAATACCAGATACAAGGGATTGGCAACGGCATGGTATCTTGCTGTCCTATGTGCTCTTTGAGGCATCTGGCGCACCACTGGGAGATACAGGAAGCTGCACTAGATGGCCTGATCCAGCAGCCCAATCCTGTGCCCTGGTGGCACCAAAATGTCAAATGCTGTAGCCTGCAGGGCTGGGGCAGCCACTGGAGTCTCCTCGGTGTTAGAGAAAGTTTATGCCCTTACCCTGTGATGAGCTCTGGGTGGCAATGAGTGTCCTTGGATCTGCGCCCGCTATATAGCTGGCGCAGAACCAAGGAGGCCCTTGTTGGGCTTTTGGAGGGGGCACAGGATTAAGTGGCAGACTCTGCCAGCGTCCCCACCTGCCAGTTCTGCTCCCTCCCTGTCTTTCCCCCACCCTGGGAAGCCTCATCGCTGGCCGCAGTAGTGCCAACTCCGTGAGTGCCGGTATGCTGCCAGCACCCACAATAATTTGCAATGCTCAGCAACCACAATGTTGGGCACCCCAAAGAGCAGGGCACCCCCATGTTTGGAGCACACCTGGCCCAGCGGCGAACAGGCCCAGCCGAGGGCAGCATGATCGAGCCAATGAGCTCCTTCCTGAGGCGTTGCTGGCACCTCAGGAAGAAGCTCATTGGCTCGCCCACCCTGGCCTCAGAAGGGGGCGGGGCTGCCTTGCAATGCCTAGTCGTGATGCAAAGCAGCCGCTTCTGAGGCGATTCGCTTGCAAGGCGATTGCCCGCCCTGGTGTTGGGAGCGGGTGCTGGGAGCAGCTGCTTCTGAGGCCGGGGCAATGACAGGGGGCGTGGCCACATCAGGGGGTGTGGTCACGTCAATGTCAGGGCGTGGCTACATAAATGTCAGGGGCATGGCTATGTCAACGTCAGGGGTGTGGTTATGGGCACCCACAATGTTGATGTCAAATCAGCACCCCTGATTGGCCGGTGGTAACACTTACTGCTCAGTGCTCCTCCAGTGTATATTCCTGGCACTGAGGCCCAACACTGACTGCTGTTGTCTTCAGAGCAGGCGTAGTGGCTTCCTGGTGGCGGCAGTGTTCCTTGTGGTACTTGCACGATGGCAGTTGCTGGGGGAGCATGCTGGCTGCTGGCACTGCCTCGGCATAGGATTGGGCCCTACGTCTATCTACCCTGCAAGCAAGACCACTTCCTCACCCGTTATTTGATATTACAGTACTGGTTGTGGATAAAGCTAGCATACATAGACCAGTAACAATTACATATATTATTTTGGATAGCCAAGATAGGTCTTTGGATTTGTGAAAACTGGACTATCATATCTATGCAACATGTTTGGCTCTAAAGAGGGCTGCTCCATAATTACAGGATGACCTTTGCCTTGAGGCTTCTCCGAACACTTTCTGGAAGTGTCCCAAGATTTAGAGCACAATCCTATACTGTGCTGGATTGGCAAGGCCGGTCCAGCGCCAAATCCAAGCACAGTATAATGGAGACTTACTGTTCGCGCCCTTACTGTTGGGGAGGCTCCAGCCTCCCCTATGCGCTCTTCAGATCTCCAAGGAGACCAGCGGTCCGAATTGGGGCCATCTGGCCTCCTGGACGGGGAGCCCGCCCACTGTCTGCCCTCCCCCACCCACAATCTCCCTCCCTCCACCAATCCCATGCCCACCCCAACATGAGCCTCCCTCGCGCCCGCTGGCTTTGGCCAACGCAAGGGAGGCTCGGCGTGGGCACAATGGCACTTAGGATGGCGCCCTTAGTTGGACTAGCTTCCAGTAGGCAGGATAAGCTAAGGATGTAAAATTTTTAAGAAGGTGAAAGGCTGTCTAGATAGTACATTGAAACATTTACACCTGCATTCATGAGGGCTAGAAACACCTTCTTTTACTGACAAAAATGGAGCTGAATTTCTTAGAATTCTGACGATCACAAATTACACATCCTCTAAGACGTGTAATTTATTTTATCATATTCATGACATTCTCATCCATTCAGTTTAGACAGTCACAGCCTAATCCACTGCACCTCCCTGCGCTGAGTTGCAGCAGTGCCAACACGCCATCTGCTGAATCCCACGGGGGAGTTTTGGCCTCCAGAGGTCTCCTTGGAGTAAGGGAATATTTGTGACAAGTCTGGAGTAAACTCATGAGAGCCCAGCGATATTGTTGGCACAAATCTGTATTGACCCATGAAGGTGGATTTGGGCCTGGGAAGGGTGCGGTCAGGATTCATTGGGCCCGGCTGCCAACAATTTGGTTGCTGAGGGGGTCCCAGCATTAAAACAACGGAGAATATTCTGTTAACGTGGGGCCTTCAACAAGGCCCCCACTCCCATAAGTATGTTGTGACTAGTTCTCCCCCTCTATGCCTGCAACCATTGGGCAAACTCTTAAAACATTGCACACGGATATCTTCTTTTTTGAGCCCCCTCCTGTAGCACCACTTAGATATTTCTCCTCTCCACTTCCAGTGCATCAATGCAGGAATGATTTTGCCTTTCATCTACACTTTTCAAGGTTTAATTGCTCCTTCTCCAGCAGTGGAAAGGTTTCTCCCTCATTTTTTCTTTCAAAGTAAGAAGTGTGGCTATCTTCTTGCAGCAAAGATACCTTCCATCTTTAACCCGTAGTTGTAAAATTTGTGGAATCAGCTGATGTTGACGGATATGTTAAATGCCTTTGAGATCGTAATCCTAACTTGGAGTTAGGCCGGCACAGTTAGGCCAGCAAAGTTTAGCCGGCACAAGGGCCACCATAAAGCGTGTTTGGACCTCTCTCGGAGGCAGGGAGGATGGCTTACGTCTGTGTGCTGGCCTCTCTGATTCCAAGAGTAGTCCAAACATACAGTGTCTTTTTAAAATGGTTAGCTGCCTTGGGTCCCCTTCAGTGTGGGAGAAAGTCGGGATAAAAATATTGCAAGCAAACAGACAAACAAATCAATGCAGTACACTACACACTCAGAGCGCAATCCTAACCTGGAGTTAGGCTGGCATAGTTAGGCCAGCAAAGCTTGGCCAGCGCAAGGAATGCCATAAAGTATGTTGGACCACTCTCAGGGTCCGAGAGGCCAGCACACAGGCGTGCACTATCCTCCCTGACTCCGAGAGTGGTCCAAACATGCTTTACGGTGGCCCTTGTGCCACCGTAATCTCAGGTTAGGATTGCGCTCTAAAATTCTGACCTTTTGACATCTTCCTTTAAGCAGGAAATCCTCTGTGTTTTCTCATGTCTGATCTTTGCCTTGTAGTAAATTTTGGGTTGAGTAATAAAAGAATTCTAACCCCAGTCATATAACTACATTTACTTAGGAGCACCTCTCCTTGTCTTCAGTAGCAATTACTTCTGAATACTTGTGTTCAAGGTCTTACTGAGGTGAAGAATGTTTCTCAGCTGTTCCACTTTGGACTGCTTTTGGAGCCTGAGATGACTGAATGCCCCCCTCCTTACCACAAGGAGCTCTCCAGCAGCCTCTGTTCCTGCCCTGGATACGGTGATGGCTGCGCCAACCTCACAGCACCAAAGCACAGGAATTTGGTTAGGATTGGGCTTGTAATCTGAACTAGTCAGGGCCAACCTTAAAAGCTGCAGGCCCCAATTGGAAACATTTTTTGGTGGGACTTCACAGCCATGGTCTGTAGAATCCTAGCGAAATAAATAAAATTTATTAAAAACATATCTCTATGGTAGAATGGAAAGTAATCAGAATGTGCACTTAAAAAGTGCATGTGAGTTAATAGACCCAATGGATCTGGGCACATTTTGATATAAAATTGCATACAGGACTAGAGTAGATTACCCTCCGTGCAGTGATGTCATCCGGGCGCACCAGGAACCGGAACGCCCGGATGATTGGCAGCCCTCCGCCCCTATGGCGGAGGCCAGCCACGCCTCCCTGTGCCTGGAATTGCTCCATTTCAGAGCGATTCGGACGTGCGGGAGGGTGGGCGGGCCCAGGAGCAGCTCGCCCGTCCTCGGGAGAGGCGGCGCGGCCTGGGCCCGTCTGCAGAACTGGCGGAACGGCATACCGGGCCGTTCCGCCAGGATGACACCGCTGCCTCCATGAGGCCCCCTGAGTAGCAGGGCCCAGTTGAGATCAGTTGGTCCAGTTGACTTAAAGCCAGCCCTGAGAGTGGCACACCCAAAATGCACATTCAGCCACTCAAGGAAAAGGACTTGGTTTCTGTGTTAGAACAGGTTTTGTATAAAACTTAAAATAGAGTAATTCCTGGACCATACATTGTTTTGTCTAATCCTGGGAATTTAGGAAGGAAGATTTTAAAGACTGTTTTGTTTGCAGGTCTGACGTGAAAAGCCAACACAGGGTCAGGGCACAAACCAGAGCCCTGCAGCATGAGCGGTACAAATGTACCACTCGGGCTGTTGTTGTAAAAGTGTCATAAAGCATGTGCCTGGAGGCGGCAACACGATGTTGGCGAGAAGTAAGGTTACCCCTCGCTGGCATTGCAGGGATTCTGGGCGGGGCAGGAGGGGGTTCCTGGGAGGGGGAGGGGCAGAGTGATCTCGTGAGGTGGTGGGACCTGGTGGTGGCTTTCACCGCCAGATCTTATCCCCGGCAGAGGCCTGGGCAGCCCGACACAGGGCTGCTAGAATCACCACTGGCAAAATAGCAGGCAGTGAGCTGATGAGCCCCATTGTGGCCGGTGGGGCTTTCCCCGGGGAAAGGGGACAAACATCCCCTTCTCCCGGGGAGACCCCAGCAGCTGCCTGGCTTTTGGCTACCACTGTGCCCACGGTGGCCCGGCAGTTCTGGATTGGGCTGTCAGTCTGTTAAGGTGACATTAACATCTCTGCAGCCAAAACAGGATGCATTTTGAGTTCTTAACATGGACTCAGACAATGGCCTGACAACTGCCTTGACACACCGCCTGAGTAGTCAAGCTTTCTGTAAATGTTGTACAATTTTAGTTAAAAAGTCCAATGCAACTGAGATATTACACAAAAATCCTCTGAAGTTCACCAGGGCGTCTGGCCAGTGCATTGGCTGTATGCTTTGCGCCGTGCAGTGCCTTTCAAATTCCTTTTTTCGGGGAGGGGGGAAGGTTTAAATCTGCAACAAAGACTTCTTTCGTCTCCAAACCTGGTCGAGCTGTCAACCTTTGCCTTGCCCAAAATCCTGCTCTGCTATCTCCATGCTGATTAGGTTAAACCAGACATTTCCCACTTATCCAAATCCCTCTCAGTTTGGCTCTTCATCTGTCTGTATTATTATGTATTTTTATAATTCATAGGCAGATAATTTTCCTGCCATTGGAATGCTTATGATATTCCAAGTTTTGAAGAACAAGAGGGTGAAAGAGATGGGGGCAGGGATGTTGAAGTTATGGGTGGGGAAAGGTTAGGTGAAATGGTTTTGGATGATCCTATTTGACCTTTATTAAGTTTGCTTTTCAGTGATGACAGAAACTTCTAATATTACCTTTTCTTTAAAATACGTATTTCACAAACCTGAGAGTTTATTAGTCATTGAAGAAACCCCAGGACCATCACTGGAACTTTATTTGATTCACAGGAAAAACAAATCCGATTAATGTTTGGATTATCAGATTCATAATGCTATGTAAAATAGCCTGAACCTCTCGATCTGCACTGAAGCAGGAAAGTGCGAGTGCATTAAATGTTTCAGGAGAGAGTTTGAACCCCACGGTGGCACTACCTTTTATTGTCACTTGCAAAAAGAAATAGAAATACTATTTAAAAGATTCAAACTGTTGCAGCAAAACCAAGAGTCTTGTGGCCCCTTGCAGACCGATAGATTTCTCGTGGCATCAACTTTCTCTCATAGATTAGAGTCTTTCCTGCCAAAGAAGTATGGTATTTCAGAGATTAGAATGCTCATTGGATGTGTTTGCTCTTACCGTCTCCGTGTTTCAGTTCCTTTTCCATTTATACGTTACGCTTTGGCTGCCATGGTTTTCGTTTTAAGACATTGTCATTTAAGTATGTATATTTCTGTCTTTCTTTTTGTGCTTGCTGTGAGATTGTACTTGCTGAGTAATCTTGTGTAAGATTTTATATCGCTCAAGCATCTTTATACCTAAGCAGAAAAACTGAGGGGAGCATTCTGCCAAGGAGGGAACTGTGTCCCCCTTTTTGTTCATTATTGATGTAATTGATAATTGGAGAAAAGACAGATCCCGTCCCTCTATAAGTTACCATTTTGATGCAGAAGCTGTGAATGACATTCTTTTTTGGCATTCTACAACAGTCCATGTCAAATTGGATTTTCAGGTTGCCATAGCTGTACCCCAGAAAAGCCAAAATTAGCCCCCAGAATTAGCCTGCATTTCTGCAATCGTGGTATGACTGTCACAGGTGCCAACAGAACAGAACCCATGATTCGCAGAATGTGTTCCCTCTCCCTCAACGCCTTTAACACTTTTGAAAAATTTTTTTTTAAGGTTTTCAATTTTTGCTGTTAATTTGTCTTAAGTGGGTGAAAGTGTTTCCGCGTATCTGCTTAAATATCCCTTTGAAAAAGGTTTAATTAAGGAGTGAAATTGCTTAGGCCAAAATTGACTTATCTAGTCAGTTCAGAATAGTGGGGCTGGGAGATCTGCTGCAGTTAGGAAATCCAATTGAACAAGGCTGCAGAGAATGTCCTTCATTAGCTATCTGAGTGGGTCTCCCTGAGCAGTCCTTTCTCTGGGGAAGTTGTTGAAGATGGAGCCTAAGAGCTTGGGGCTACTTGTCGAGAGTTCCAAAGGTGTTGTGGCTTCCATGTAAAAACAGAAACATGACCTGGGGAATGAAGAACAGAATAGATGGTAAATAGGGTGTTCGGTTTAATTTTCATGTTGGTTTCTGTTTTGTATAGTTAAACATTTTGCCCCTGTTAGAGCTTGTGGGATTGTGGCAACTAAAAGTGCAAATCAGTCAGTTAATAAATGTCATCTGATGGTCTAAGATTAAACTGGTAAATATGTAATTTTAATATATAAAAATTAATAATATATAAATAGAATATACATACACACATAAATAAATAAATAAATAAGATATGTATAATTATCAAGCGCCAATGCTTAATCAGACTAGTGCTGGAGTAGTCCTAAGAGGAAAATTACTCCCATTGCTCTGTCTGCCCACAGCCAGAGATTAGTCCTTTTCACACAAATATTTGAAAATATTATGTGTAAATGACCATATGTATTGTCTTTTTTATTCACATACCTAAAGCAACAAAAACATTGGTGCAGCCATTCACAGTATGTTTTGCCTGCTTTTCTGATACAAATCTTAATTCCCATGTTGAATCAAGTAAGGGCGCAATCCTAACCTGGAGTTATGTTGGCACAAATTAGGCCAGCAAAGTTTGGCTGGCACAAGGGACACTGTAAAGCACATTTGGATCACTCTCGGAGTCAGGGAGGATGGCTGGCACGTCTGTGTGCTGGCCTCTCTGACTCCGAGAGTGGCCCAAACATACTGTACAGCGTCCTTTGTGCCAGCCAAACTTTGCTGGTGTAACTTTTCCCAGCCTAACTCCAGGTTAGAATTGCTCTAAGTAATTCTCATGTGAGCTCACAATCAAATAGATATGCATAGACTTGCAGTGTGAATGGCCTACCAAGTATTCCTGCAGCTAGTTGTGATGGTTGAAAGTGAAATTTCGAATTGGTTCTTTTATACCTTTTTTGATCCATTAAGCATCATGATGGAGTGGCTCCCATATTCATTCAGTCCTAGGTTCCCTACCCTCCACCGGGCCATTTCGTCTCCAGTTGATTCCAACTCACAGTCCCCTACATTGACAATAATATTCTTTTATCCTGGTCAGTAGGCCCCTTGCTATCCAGACCTTGGGCTCTCCTGTTTGCACAGTTGGTGGTAGGGGGAGCATCTAATACTATTGGCATTGATACAAAATGCCTGTATTTTCAAAGAAGTTGCACAACCAAAAACTGACAAGTAGATGCATCCACTAGTTAACTTTCAAAGACTTAAAGAGTGATTGTGCCAAACCAAACTGTGCAAAGAAAGAAAGAAAGAAAGAAAGAAAGAAAGAAAGAAAGAAAGAAA
>JAJKFI010000082.1:1650325-1667045 GCA_029204185.1 Lerista edwardsae | reverse complement strand
AAAGAAAGAAAGAAAGAAAGAAAGAAAGAAAGAAAGAAAGAAAGAAAGAAAGAAAGAAAGAAAGAGAAAGAAAGAAAACCTCTGAAGCTTCGCAAACTACATATTTCCTAATGACCTGTTTTGGGCATTGTAGGAAAACTGTCTTCCTTTTGCACTGAGGAGTGCAATCTGAATCAGCTATACTTGAATATCCAGTAAATGGAGGTGACGGACGAGGAGTATTTCTTACTTCTTAACTAGGATACATCCTACCATAAACTGGAAAGATAAAGCTGAGTAGATGCAATAATGCAAGCATTCACAGGCATGCTCTAACCACCTCTACACATTGCTCTATGCTACATTCTGCTGCTGGGCTCAGTTCCTAACCTAACTTGGTAGAGTTTTATGCCACTATAGGTTGGTTTTTGATGGTGATGGTAAAACAGCGAGGTTTGGCCATACTTTATATAAACATCTAAATATCTTTATTCAGCACAAGCATTTAGGATTGCAGTGCATCTGCTACTGATTTTGGAGTTGTGTTCTTGGTGTGGTGGCCTAATATAATGGTGTGTAACTTTGTAGTGGTTTAAAATGTCCATTTGCTGGAGTATCTAGGCTCTAAATCTGGCTCCTAATATCGTTGAAGTCATTGTGTATTTATGTAGGTGTCATCAAGAGCCGTACCAAAAGTAGGTCTTTATAAGATGCACTTTGGCTGAACAGCAAACCCGGTCCTCCTAAGCTAAGGGCACCAGTTCTGCAAGAAGGCTGAGCAGTCTTATTCAGTACTAAGTTCATCATCAAAGAGGCTCTCAATCTTGCAGCCTAAATCCAGGTGTTGAATAGAGCTCTGGTTACATACAGAAGACAGGATTGGATTAATTACCTGGGAGTCACAATTTCAGCTATTCTTTGTTGCAGTGATTTAGAATGGTAGAAATAAGAAAGGGACTGCAAGCACATTTTCTCAGCGCCTGATGATTTCTTCCTCTAACTCCCAAGAGCTTGGTTCAACATTAAATTATGGTGTGATTTGTAACTTAAATAACAATCTCTTGATTCATTTACCCTTGCCTTTTCCACCGCTTACGCTTCAACCACCAGCAGGTACAGATTACTGTACTATAGAAGAAGGAAATATGAAGATAAACTTTACTTAGTGTTTCTCGCCATGCCCAAACACATATTTAGCTAGTACTGCTGTTTTCTTTCCCATTCTGTGTATTGTTTATTTTCCCTGCTCAGACAGGGAAAAAAAAATATTTGAATGCGACCTCCCCCCCACCTTTTTTTGGAAATAGAAAATGGAAAAGGCTAGTGAACCATGATTCAAGAGGCTGAGAGGGAGCTTCTTTCTTTCCTAGCATTAATTAACTCAAGTTCGTTAGGACGTTGAGTCTGCTGCACAGTTTTCTCTTGTTTGTGCTAAATCAGGTCAGAGAGGGAAAAACTTTTCAGGCAAACGTTGTGTGTTAATCCAGCAGAATGAAGAGGGGAATCAAACTGAGATAACCATTGCAGGAACTATATTGGTCTGTGGGTTTCATTGTGTAATATGCAAAAGGAGGACGTAAGACACGAGTGAACAAATATTTCCTATGGCTGTGAAAATAAATTCTGTCTCATTCTAGAGTGGATATTTGATGCTTGCTTTGGAGCTGGATTGGGCTGGCATTCTGACTGGGAGGCCGTGTGCTTGAAGCCGGGGAACAGTGCGAAAATCAAATGGAAAAAGGTTCTATAGTGGAAGACTCTGTGCAACAATGACCACAAAGTTGCTGACCACAAAGCCCCAACCCATGGCTGAAGGAGTTGTTTTGCTTCCAGTGAAAAATTTGTTTTCTTGGAATTTCTGTTGTACTTGGGTGTTTTTGTAGAACTCCACTTAGTGTGCTCAAATCACAACAGGTGTTGCGAAATCCAGTATTTCATAACTCTTTATAATAATTGAAAGGCAAGTTGCACCCCCTTCAAATTCTGCACCCCATATTACATTCTCTGGAGTGAAGCCAAGCCAGACATAAGGCCCACTGACTCATTGTTACCCAAAACGTTCTCATTTCAGTACTCTAGATGGGGAAAATATCGGCAGGGGCAAGCCACAGGCTAATACGGGCGTAGGTCTCGCTAGCCCCGTGGAGAGTGGAAATTTATGTGCTATTCATTCACTAGGGAAGTAGTTTGCCAGGGTGCTACTGACTGTTTCTATGACAACCCCAAGAAAGCTTTACACATTGCTCTAGTCGCTGGAAAAGAGTGAAAGTGAGAGAGAGAGAAAGAGAGAGACTCCGCAAATGAAAAGACAGAAAAATAGACGCAGAGTTGGAAAGTTTGCCTTGAAGTACGTAAAACTCATAAACTCACCACCAGTCTTTGGGGGGGTCTTCCTTCTCACCCCCATCTCCACCCCATGGGACTGCGCTGTACAAGAAAGAAGTTCTTTTGCAGATGAGATTCTTAAGCATTGCCCAGTTGAGCCCAGCTCCTTGTCACCTGGAATTCAGGAGAGAAATGCTACCTTCAGTTGTGAGGGCAAAGGGAAGAGGGCATCTTTGGTGTTTTCACGTAACAGCCAAGTAAGACAGACAGAAACATTTCAAGCTCTGGAATTTTCTTTTTCATGTTGATCTCTGCATACTTCTTATTTTCTTTTCTGAGCTTTTCCAGGAGCCATACCCTTCATCCTATCTATTTACCTCCATACTTTCTTTCCTGAATGCTGTTTTTTTCCCCATACCCTTATTTCCCTTTCACTCTCCTAACAACTCCATAACTTTCCTGCTTTTCTATGCTTATTTTTTTCTGATTTGTGTGTGTGTGTGTGTGTGTGAGAGAGAGAGAGAGAGGGGGGGGGCTTTCCTAAAACCCTATTTGCCCCAGCTTATTTGTGCAGAGTATAGCCTACAAAATGAATTAAATAAACAAATGCATTAATGATTACACTAAAATAAGATTTCATTTTCTTCTTTCAGGCCAAATTATGCTCATGCAAAATCTTCTGCTTTTAAACACTGATTTGAGATGCTCACATAAATAAATAAATAAATAAATAAATAAATAAATAAATAAATAAATGGCTTGCCAGCCACTACTTATAGTGGGTTGAGTTCCGTTATAAGTGAAATCCCAGCAAAGGGGGCTGATATTTTTCTTTGAGGGAGAGTGTGGTTCTGCTTAGCTTGGTTGCCCCAGAGTGTATGCCCATTCTTGAAAGTGTCTATCAGAAAATCCTAAAGATCAGAGTCAATGTTTTCCAATGTTGCATGCAGTTCAGCCGCTCCCATTGGAATCCCTGGCAGCGGGTGTTGATACTTGACCGTCTTTCACAATTGTTTCTGTTGTGTTCCGTATGTGTTAACATTCTTATTAAAAGACAAATGTCTCAATAGCCTTCTTAGTAACTCTGGTGTACCACAGTAGAAATAATCCTGCTGTTGTCACTTTTATATGAGCTTGTACTGATTATTATTATTATTATGACGATTATGATAAATTAATTGCTGTATTGTATAATAACGACTTTCCTGTCCATAGCAGAAATTCAAAATGCTATATGTGCTGATTCCATAGATACCAAATGTGAATCTAATATACAATTACATGTGATGCTAATTTAGTGTGTCACTATGCAAACAGAAAAAGCCTGGTTTGTCTGTTGTAACCAGGCATCATCGTATTATTGACTGATGCTGTCGGGGACGAACCAAATATACAACCAGCCCAAGTGGTTGCTTGGGGCAACAATATTTTTAGGGGTGTCAGTAAAGCAGCGTGCAGCCCCAGAAGCATGCCCTAGGAACCCCTGCCTTGTCTCAGAGGGTGCTTAGAGAACAAACTGAACAACGCAGCTGCTTAGGCAGCTGTAGATGCTGTCCAGTATCTGGGCATTACTATTTCTGCTGGCTAAAACACCCAAGCCTATCAAAGCATATTAACTGTCAGAGACGACAACAACAACAACAACAACAATAATACTAGGCAATAGTCGAGTAGAACTGGGAAAAAATAACAAAATACAAAAATCTACAAATATAAAGGCTGTGGCAGAAGAAGACCAAAATGGTCCCAGTAGTGATTGGCACCCTCAGTGCAATTCCAAGCGCCTTGAAGAGCACCTTAGCAGCACAGGAGCCATAGAAATCACCATCAATCAACTGCAAAAAGTGGCTTTTCTGGGAACAGCGCACATTTTGCAATGCTATGCATAACAATAAAATAGGATAAGAGCTCGGCATCCCAGGTCCTTGAGAAGGACTTGATGTCTAGATAAAACAAACCAGTCAATAAGATCAATCTGACTGTGCAAAAATAGAACAACAACAACAACGTGTCACAGTCAATGGTCCTTGGGAAGGACTTGATGCCTAGATAAAACAAACCAGTTCATAAAACCTTTGTAACTGTGCAAAAATCAATAATAATAATAATAATAATAATAATAGTAGTAGTAGTAGTAGTAGTAGTAGCTACAAGTCCTGAGCTTAGCATTTATTGAGCGCCACCTAACCAAGGATCAAGAGACTATAACTGATTGATTTATAATTTGAAAAGTTGACCTTATGTTTCTCTGAGCTTCTAATTGGTGCAATTCTGATAAGGTCCATACTAGAAGTGGCTGATAATTTTCCTTTGCTTTATCCTTTTCCCATTTTCTTCATTGATTATAAATGCTCTTTGTAATCTAGTCTTCGTACATTCTCATGTGTGTCGATGAAGTTAGTATTAAATTAATTTTAATTTGCGGCGACTATATTCCCCTCCCCCACTGGAAGGGTTTCAAGAGTTTATAGACCCAGATCATTCTATATTTTAGTTCCACAACAAATCTTAGTTGTTTAAAAGTGTTAAATCATGTCTGAGGTACATTTTCTTCAAGAAAACACAGTCCCTTGAACGGAAAGATCCCATGCCTAAAAAATTGGGAATCTGTACATTCCTAGGTGACAAGGAAGTGAGAGGTTTAAATGAGTTTTAAGTTTCAATGACAGACTTTGAACATTTGGGCGGGGGGGGGGGGTAGGGAGAAGGGCAGGAGTTCATTTTTCCTTTATCTCTTTTCTTCTACCTTCTTCTGCTTCAACTTACACACTCCCCCCTCTTGACACAGATATCGAAAAATAATCTCCAAGCTTTTGTGTCTGGATGGAACTCTTCCACCTCAACTGCCTGCCTGCGCACCCACCTTTAATCTGCCTGATGGAGGGGAAGGGGCAGGCTCAGGTATTACCTAACACTGCTGTGGACAGATCACCTTTGTCTACAGTCCTCTGGGGGTTTGTCGCTAAGGTCACAGAGAGGTGTGGGGAGGCCTATGTTTTTCCCAAGCAGACAACATATTTATGAGCGGTAAGAGGTCTGAGGGCCCTGCATCCTGCTTTTAATGCAGCTCAGCTGGCTGGTGCCAGATTTGGGGGGGGGAATGGGGAAACAGCCATTCCCCTCCCCAATCTCTAGCCAAGCGAGTGATGGTGGGGGAAGCCTCCACCCTGTGATTTGCAAGCACAAATCCGAGAGCTCTGATTTAGCAGCCTGCTTAGTTGCTGGAAAGCTGGCAGCCAGGCCTGGCGCTGGTAGAGGCAATGGGGAAAGGCTCAACTCGGTCTGCCTTTTATGCCATCTCCACATACTGCCCCTCGCTGTAGTGTTTGGCTTGTCAAGGGCTTCAGCCACGCAAGCAAAGTTAGAGGTGTTCCGAGGATGAGGGGGATGCAAGGGGGAATATGCCGCCTCATTTTCTTTGGCGGGACTAGAGCCCTGGCTTGTTTGTCTGCTCATCCTCTCGGAAGCAAGCCCCTCTGTTGTCTCTGCTCGGCAAAATTGGGAGGTGGGGAATTGGAAAAGGGTTGGCTGGCATTAGAGAAAGAAGCCAGCAAGGGGAGCTTTCTCGTCTGATAAAGCCACTAGTCGGTCTGCTATTGTTTCCTTCCGAACCTTCTCCTTAATTGTCCACGGACAGGAGGATGGTACTTCAAAGAAGTTCAACAAAGGCACACTGAAGCCACACCCTTTTCTGTGCCCTTTTCTCTAGAGCCTTTTAATTTTCTTCCATGATTTAATTCCTTTTCTTTTTTTCCCTCCTTCTTCATCTATTCCACCCTATAGTGCTTTTCATTTCTATTTTCCTTTCTCAACCATGTCTTTGTTATCCATCACTTTTTTGCAGTTTGGTGGGTGACCTTTCTTTTTCTACTGTACTTGGACTTTTGTTCTTTTTGTTCCTTGCTCTTAAAATGAATGAGGTTTTTTTTTTTTAGTTTTCTGACTTCCTCTTAGTTGAGCATGCCGCACAAGCAATAATAATCAGGCAACTTTGAAGATGGGAGAATTTCACATAGCTGAATAATACTGAATTTCACATAATTCACCAAGCTTTCAAATTAGTTATATTTTGGCAATCAATTCACATTTTTGGTGTTTTGATGTATAATTATTTGGGATTATAGGGATTTTGCTATAAATGAATAATCCCAAATGGAATGGCGGTCCAGTTCCTCTAAATTGCAATTTACATTTTTAGAAACTAAAGGGCTGCATAGTCCAATCCTGTGCATGTCAGAAGTAATTCCCATTATGGTCAATGGGGCTTACTCCCAAGTAAGTATGGATAGGAGGCAACCACAGCTAGGGTGGAGATGGCTAAGGGCCATATCCTAGCCAATTTTCCAGCATCAGTGCAGCAATGCCAACAAGACATGCACTGCATCTTGCAGTGAAAGGGAAGTCACAGAGGCCTCCTCAAGATGAAGGAATGTTTGTTCCCTTACCTTGGGGTTGCATTGTGGCTGAGTTGGCACTGGAAAGTTGGATAGGTGGGCCCTAACATTCCTAGACCAGAGAGAAGGCACAGGCAGATGTGGCTTGACCAAAAGCCCAGTTTGCTGAGAAGAGAGGTTTGCTGAGGCCTATAACAAGCAGCACCAAAAACTTTCCAAGAAACAATCTCTGTACAAATGTTGGGGCTTGTATTTGTTAGGGGGTGTATTTATTAATGAGATAATTAACTGAAAAAAAATGATGCCCGTGTTTTAACTGCATGCATGTTGAAAGAGGGAGTTGTCATTTTGGAAGGATATTTTTTTCTGTCTTTTTGTACAAATAGTTGGGGATAGAAAGAGGATGGAAAGAGAATGAGATGGAGAGAGAGAAAGATGGAACAGCTGCTTTTTTCTGAGGCCTTGTGGGACTGTCTTGGGGGGGGGGGAGTGGGTGGATGCTTGGATATTTATTTATTTAAAATATTTTGCCAGTCGCCTCCTTGCCAAAACCTGCTGGCCAATAAAAATTACATTGCGGCTGGACTTTGCTTATTCATTAGATATGAACTTGTCGATTTGGCAAATTGTTTTCAATCTCTTAACTGCACAGTCTCTCTCTCTCTCTCTCTCTCTCACTCTGTGCCACCCCCTCCCTGATTCCTTCTCCGCCAACCTCCCCCCCTCCCTTTCCCTTTGATGCAGCCATTGGCTGCTCCACGATGTGTCTCCTTGCCAAATAGGTGGATCCTCCTTCTCTCTCTCTCTCTCTCTCTCTCTCTCTCTCTCTCTTCTGCTGGCATTGGCACAGGCAAATGGTTTGGGACTGAGCATGAAAGGAGAAAGCGAGCGAGCAAGAGAGTTTAAGAGGAAAAAGGGAAAGGAAAAAAGGGGGGGAAACAACAACAACCCAATCCCCCACACCCCAGCAGTTGGGTTTTGCCAGCAGCCGATCACAGCTGATTCCAGAGCGGAGTCTGTCCCTTTTCCCCCAGACCTGCGATCACCCCTATTCTCAGGCGGAGGGAGCCACATCTAAGTTGCATCTTTGCGTCTTTGCCAAGGCTGTGAAAGAGCTTCTTTTTTTCCCTCCTCGCGCAATTCCCCCTCCTGATCAGTTGGTGCTGTTCTCGTGTTTTTAATTTTTTTCCTCGTTCTTCCAGATACTGTTTTTTTTTTCCCCTTTAAGAGACATTTGGCATTTTTAAACCTGTTTTGTATGTGTGTGCGTGCGTGTGTGCGTGAGTGTGCACGCGCACAGGCGGGGTAATGTTGATTTATTTCCGTCCTTTGCTGATGTTTCCATTCCTAGCCTGCTTTTTTCAATTTTGAAACCTTCTTTTTTGTTCTCCCACTCTTTTTTATTAAATAAGACTTCAGCAATTTTGTTAACGGTTTTCCGTGGAGCGTGCAGCCAACAATGGCTTTCCGCCTAATTTAGGAAACATCCTGCACTCTTCTGTGCACTTTTACTTTCCTCCTCGTTCTCCCCTCCTCCCTCTTCCACCTCGCAGCCCCTATATCCTCCCCCCCCCTCCACACTCCGCAATTCTGAGCCCAGAATTTCTGAATCGGGGGCTTAGCTTCGCCGGGATGAACCAGAGCAATGGTAATTATTTCAGTTTTTGACTCCCCCACCCCAGATGCCTTTAGCTTTAGGGAAATTTTGATTTTTTAAAAAATAAAGTCAGAAAGCCCCTTATAATTACTCGATTAGATAGACATTTGCTAAAGCTTTGTGTCCAGCAATGGAGGATCATAGCCAATTTTGTCTTTAATCCCAAACATGGTCAAACAAACTTTGATACTTTTATTTTTTTAAAAACCCACATTTTACTTCCATTATTTTATGCTGATGTTTTTCCATAAATTTCTGTTCTGGTAGCATTTTGGAAACATTGTTATTACCCCCCCTTTCTCCAAACATTCCTGCTTGGCATATCCCTCTTTGGGTGTTGTGTTTTATCATGTTGCTGGGTTGATCACATTCTTCGTTTGCCTTCGTTTACCTTAATTTTTCTCAGTTCCCAGGGTTCTTTTCTTTGGCATCATATAATTGTCGGTATTAAGGCTGATTCTTCCTCCCTCCGGTTTTCGTCTTCTAACGTTGTTTTTCTCTCTCCTTTTGTTTTGCACCCTTTCTTCTTGTCCTGTTCTCTCTAGGATGAATTCCACCCCTTCATTGAAGCTCTCCTTCCTCATGTCCGTGCCTTTTCCTACACATGGTTCAACCTGCAAGCTCGGAAACGAAAGTACTTTAAGAAGCATGAGAAGCGGATGTCAAAAGACGAGGAGCGCGCTGTGAAGGATGAATTACTTGGTGAAAAGCCTGAGATCAAGCAGAAATGGGCGTCCCGGCTGCTGGCCAAGCTACGCAAGGACATCCGCCCGGAGTTTCGTGAGGACTTTGTCTTGACCATCACGGGCAAGAAAGCACCGTGTTGCGTCCTCTCCAATCCAGATCAGAAGGGCAAAATCCGCAGGATTGACTGCCTGAGGCAGGCTGACAAGGTTTGGAGGCTGGACCTAGTTATGGTCATCTTGTTCAAAGGGATCCCTCTTGAAAGTACTGATGGGGAGCGGCTATACAAGTCGCCGCAGTGCTCAAACCCAGGCCTTTGCGTCCAGCCACACCACATTGGAGTCACAATTAAAGAACTGGATCTTTACTTGGCGTATTTTGTTCACACTCCTGGTAGGTCCTACAAACACCACCGCTCGCTATTGTTTTGTGTGTGTGTATTTAATTTTCAAGGTGGCTGTTTTTTCTACTGCATTTGTTTTCTCTCTGTGTGTTCCCTTTCATCTATAATTAACAAATTGCTAACTTCAGAAATGCAATAGGATGACCCAGATGGCCTCAGTAGTTTGAGAAAAGTTGCTGTGGCAAGTGGCCTTATTGACTTCCTGTTTCTCTCCTACTTGTGATACCTATAACTTCCTATGGTAAAGCAAATCCCTTTCCTTGCAAACCGAGTAGCATGGAATAAGAATATTTGTGTACATACCAGAGTACTTACAAGGAAAGGATGTTAATTTTATGAGAATTTGGCATTAAGGAATACAATACATTCACCTTGAGGTGAGGTTTTTGCTTTTGTTTGCTTGCTTTTGCCTTCCCCCCCAACTCCTTTTGTAGACTTGATTTAACATATCAATGTTGCCTGTGACTTGCAAGCCACAAAATGCACAAACAGGCACTCCTGGACAATTTCTGTGCAGAGTATGGCAGTGTTAGAGCAACAACACTGCATTTTCAATGTCTCTTGTCCCACGCAGGAACAAGTTTCTCAAGGGAGAGGGGAATATGGCAGAGATGGCTAAAGACCATTTCTTTTGTTTCCATGTCCCCCTTTTCACCCCCAACTCTACTGTGTTTATGTGTGTGCGCGCGCACACATGTGTGCTTTTTGTTAATTTTATTTTTTTTATATTTCTTTTGCTTTTCTCTTTGTTTTTCTTCGAGTTAAAACAGAAAATGCGACTTTAAGTTTTAGCCTTTACCCAGATACACCCAATTTGCTGTAGGCTTAGAAATCCAAATGGGCTGGCAGCAGCGGGCTATTGTGTGTTTACCTTTTTGCTGCACCAAGTTGTAAAGAAAGGGATCTACCCAATTTTACCTCTCTTCATCTTCCTGTGGTTACTCTCCTATTTCTCATTTCTTTTTCTTGTTCAAATTCTTTTTATCTGAGAAGTCAAAGGCCTAATATTCAGACTTGTTTTCCGAGCTGCCACTTCCTTTCCTGTTGCACTTTTCCTTGTACAATTATGCGGAATGTAGGATCACTGCAAATCACGACTGGGGAAAATGTAGCGTTTCTTGCCCCCTCATATATTATAGCGCGGTTTGCATTTTTTTTTAGTTTCAGTCTAATAATATTGCCAGGAGTCTTTTCTCCTTTTTTAGAATGTGCCCACCCAGTGTGCGTGCAGCAGCCTCTGGACAATGTCAGGAGGTTCATCTCAGCGCCTGCGGATGGCATTACTGGCACACTCATATCATCTATTCTGCACATCTCAGGGCACTTCCAGGCTTGGCAAGTAAAAAACACCATTCTGTACTCTGTATCTCTTTTTTCCTCTTCTTATCTTCCTCTTCCAGCACAATCCTATGCATGTCTATTCAGAAGTAAGTCCCATTGTGTTCAGAGGGGCTTACTTCCAGGAACGTGTGTATAGGATTGCAGCCTTAGTAAAGACAAAACTAGGCCCCTGGACCTTCTCAGACAATTTCACATTTACCCATTCTTAGCACAGAGATTACCCCTTCTCTTAGCATAGCATTTTATCACATGTAGAGGCATGCAGAATCTCAGTTTGGGCTCAGACAAATTCCAGTTCACGTTCACACAAACTACATTTTCACACACCCAAGCGCATATGCACAAAAGTATGCACCCATCCATTTATTTATTCTTTATTCAATTTTTACCCATGTCTGTCAGCTCATCCCAGGGACCAAAAGGCAGGCCCCCAAATAACGATAAAACCTCTTAAAAAACAAACAAACAAAATTTTAAAATACATTCAAATTCAGTTGCAAAACATTAAGACGGGCCAAAAGTATCACCCCTCAAAAGATATCTCCTTCAAATCCCAAATCAAATCTTACAGTGGTATATAAACTTCTAAACAAGCTTCTAGCATCACAGTTTTTCTTCATTGCTGGCAAACCAACTGACTAAGCAATTAAAAAGTGTAGTCTGATCTTTAAACTGATCATTGTGTCCACTATTATGCTTATGTTCACATACTTGTGTGCACCTTGTATGCATGCACCTGATATTCAACATGTGTATGCGGGGACTGTACAGGCTCTCTCTCTCATTGTCCCTCCTACCTCCCCCCCCCCAAGGTTTAGGCGAGCTATCTAAGGTAAGGCTATCTTGGTAGGGTTCCTTCTGCTATAAAATGCTGCAGGGGCAGAAGGTAACGAACTTATTTTGAAACACCCAGGGATTTAACAAGAGATGGTCAGGGTAAATGTTAAGAGCCACGTCAGTGAGAAGAACTAAATTCATATGTGTAATATGGCAAGCAAAAGCAGAACACCACTTCCCAGGGGATTTTCTAGTTATCATGGCAAGCAAATTGTCAAAAAACGATGAAGATAATGCTATGGCCCCAAATGCCAATCTGGTTTTTCTTCTGTTGACGGGAGCATCAGATCTAAGAAAGATGACTTCATCTTTTTATAAAGCCTCCTTTAAAGTTCTGTGCTCAGGTGTCAACAACTACGTGAGGAAATGTGATGGCTCATATAGTTTGGTGGTGCCAGTGCTAACGAGTGTGAGTTTATTTTTGCAGGCCAAGATTTCTGATAATAGGTTGCACAGTTGGGGATTCTTGTGCTAGTGAATTCTCACAGAAACCTTTTGGTACAGTGTTGGTCCTAGGAGTGGACCAATGCAAAATGGAGGTAGGGAATTGGATTTATCCAAAGATGCTGACTGGGCAAGGGCGGAAACGGGAAGCTCTATTGAGATCCGCTAAGGGAAGGGTTTTCTACATTCTACAGTCTAATGAAGTTTGAAAGCCTTTCTTGGACTTAGGTCTACAAAAGAAAGCCCAAGTTTAAATGCATTCTGAGCAGTTCTCATGCCATACTATCAGCCTTTCTTTATGCTGGCTTTTGTCCAGAAATAATTTTGCATTTTTTTGCTCATTCTAAGGGCAAGGCCGCACATTATGCGGAAAATGCAGTGTTTCTAATCCTGTGTTCTCCTCGCAATCTATTTGCTGCGTTAATTAATTAAAATATTTCTATTCTTCCTTTCTATTAAAAAAAATACTCCTAAAGCAACTCTTAATGTAAATGTCAGTGGGGGTGGGGGGGTAGGAGACACTTGGAGGGAAACATCCATGGGTAGTTTGTCCTTTCTCCTGCCTGTTGGTTTTCCCCAGTGAATTTCCCACCTCCTACCTCCACATCGATTTTAAATAATTTTATTTGCCATGGTCCGGAACCAGGAGTAAAACCACCTAGGGGAAAGCAACACCCTTGAAAGGGGGATTTGCATTATGGGAGGTGGTTAAGTCCGCTTTGTTCCCTCCTACAAGGGCTCCACATTTGTAGTTTCTCATCTAATGTGAATTTGAGAACATTTGTTTGCCAAGATGATGCAAAGTTTGACCCTAAAAGGTGGCAGCATTATCTATCTAGTTTTGGCTGCAATCATCAAAATTGACAGCTTCTTCCTTAATAGGCTCCCAAGCTCAGCAATAGCCTCAGTTGTATGAAGAACCATTGTGCAACATTTTAGAAGAATAATGTGGAGATAACAGCCTGACAGAAATGCCAACTGTCATAACTTCATCACAAGTATTTGGCATGTCTCATTTCAGCTGCAAAAATAAAGGAAGTTCTTAGCTTTTGCTGGCGCTGGAGAAAAGCTTTTATGCACATCTCTTATACACAGCTCTTAATTACCTGTGAGCTTTCCCCTGCAGTGGCGGGGTAGTTTTAATTGGGAAAACGGTGCAAGTGGAAAAAGATCCAGTCCATTCAGGGCCCTCCCACTGCCGCTCTTAAATTTTTTAACAGCCTTGAGAGATCCTCCCACATCACATCCAGCTTGGCCCTAAGGCTGTGCACGGACAATTATTTCTGTGGAACAGTGGGAGTGACTGCCCCCTTATTGTTACTGTAGTACTAGACCTGAGCCTGCAATGGTGTCTTGGTAATTGTACAAATAGAATGGAGGAGAGTGTGGTGAGGAAAAGTCTGTTTCCTAATTGCCTCTGCGTCCCTTAGTCCCAAGCAAGCCAATGAAGTGAACTTTACTAGAACTGATTGCAATTAGCTTTTGGCCAAGTTAATTTTACTTCTAGGAGAAACTTTTCATTTTTAAAAACGTGTTGCATGAAAGTATGTTTCAGTATTCTCCCTTTTTTTCACACACTAAAATAAACAATAAAAGATGCTTAAACCCTTCTTATCTAGAGGAAGTACGTATCGCACACATCATTTTATAAATTGCCCTTGTCAGTCACACCCATATGTACATTCATCTATTGCCACAGTTCTGGTCAACCTTCTGTCAGCTTGTTTTTGGCTTTTCTGGGTACAGCTTGAAGCGGTACGAAAATCTGCAAAAGCAGTTTTACCAGAGCTGCCCCAAACCCTGACACCCAAAAAACACGTGTTCCGCAGAGAATGACAGCTCATCTCCTCTCTGAACAGCTACGTTCTGTACATAGTCTTAAAAGGCTTTATAACTAGAAGATAAATGACATTATTTTCTTTGGAGAACGGAGTCAAAGAACAATGGTTCCTGATGGCTTGATTGCTACCTTAGGAGCCCATTTGCTGCATGGCTATGGCTGGGCAACAACTAGGTATCCTCCAGTAGTAGAGACACTCTTTTCCAATGCTCTTTGGGTTTTCTACCTCAGGTTGTGTAATCCATGAATATGAATATATTATTTGTTTGTCTCATTTCTGTCCTGCCTTTCTCCATGACATGTACCCAGGTTGGGCTACAAATTCAGAAAAACAAAACAATGCAGTCATAGTTTAAGAAAGATTTAAGCGTGTACAATTGCAATGCTGAGATTCAGAGCACAATCCTAACCTGGAGTTAGGCTGGCACAGTTAGGCAAGCCAAGTTTGGCTGGCAAAAGGACATTAAAGAATGTTTGGACCACTCGCAGAGTCAGAGAGGCCAGCACAGAGATGTGCGCCAACCTCCCGGATGTTCCAAACGCGCTTTATGGTGGCCCTTGTGCCGGCCTAACCCCAGGTTAGGATTGCACCCTCATATTAATGGCCCATACCTATCCCTTGACTTACACAGCAGAACAGAGTTCTGGCATTGTAAAAGGTCATATGGCGGTGTGTGCCACCAGTGACCATTTGGGACCCACTGCATTAGCGGCAGGAGCCTGCTGCTGGAGCCAGTGACGTGCTCTGGAGCAGGTATTCCAGCTCAGGTGGAAGATTGTGGGTGGGGAGGGGATGGAACCCAGTGTTCTGGAGGAGGGACCAGGGACAGGGAGGAGGTGGAAAGGGGTAGATCTGGTGGCAGTGTCACATGCTGGATCTTATTCCATCTTTTGGAAACCTCCCCGCCCATTTTCCCTCCTCAGACATTACCACTCAAATAAATGGTCTATGTCCAAGAAGACCCATAGGCAGCCCTAGGGTTTAGTAAAAATATTTGTACTGCCTCTTCTGTTTGTCTCTGTGTGTTCACCCCATCCCACTCCAACTGTAGAATAGCATGAGCACTTTTTTTTTTTTGGCATGGCTGCATTGGCACCAGCGGCAGGGATTTGACTGGGCCGTTAGTTTATTGCTCAGCATTCACTGCTATATGAGCCGCCACCTTTACAGCTAATGTATTATTATGTGAGATGCACTACAGTGTTGAAGAGCTGTGTATTTTAGGCTGGGCCCACTGCAGGGCTGTTTGAAAGAAACGTCAGAGTTCTGAGCACAAATGCACTCTGCCATCCAACAACTCTATGTTCACAGCTAGATGGGCAGAAACTTAAAAACAGTAGATAGTAAAAACTAGTTCCTAATAAATAAATAAATAAATAAATAAATAAATAAATATATATGCATGCAGATATCCAGATATCCAGATATCCATACAACAGCCCTATAAGGTAGTCAGCATTATTTACAGCAATATCTTGCACTTTCATCTGGTTAGGGACCCCAGCATGGATGAAAGTAAAAAAAAAAAAAATGGAGGAATGTCAAAGCAGAGCCTTATCTAGCTTGCAAATTTATTTTGGCTGGCGAAAAACATAACTATATAACACATAGTTTTGCAAATGCATGCAAAACCTAAGGAAAAATAAAAATAACATAAGAATATAGAAGATAAGAACAACTGTAAAAGGTTGGATGCAATTGTACGAAAAAGGAATGCACATAGGCAAAATTTGAAATATGGTTATAATAATTGAAAATGGCTGAAAGAGGAAAGCAATGAAAGTCAAGCGGATGAAAATCAAGGTACTGCTGTACCTCCACATTTTGCAAGTTTGTGAAATTGTGGCTTGCCCAGTGTGTTCATGACTGAGATGGGATTTGAATCAGCAGTCTCCCACCATGCAGCTTTCCCTTGGCCATGACACTATACCATCCGCCTAGTCTCAGCTCTCAGTTGTCAGTTCCTAAGCACTTCTCTGGTCAGATAAGGCTTTACTGCATTTATCTTTTGCAAGTAATCCTGCAAATTCTGAAACAGGGCAGTCATGCACTAGCCAGTCCACATGCAACAGAGGAGGATGGGTGGATTAGTGTGGCCTGAGCAGGCACTACGTTGAGGAAAGAAACATAGATCCCCTGCAAATATTAGCAAGTGCTTCATCTTTGTTGTGCTATAAATGGTCTGGAAAGGCCCTAGAATATCTTTTTGCTCAGAATTTGGCCAATACTCCTGTGTCTTGTGAAAAGAAAGCAGCCTCTATAATATGAATTGCTGGGAATTTTACAATAGGCCAATACATGGAGCAAGATGGGCACCGAAGCTATCAAAATATAATTAAATCATGCCAGATCCCCAAATTTGGCCCAGGTGCTTCTTGGTTCAGTGTGCAATAATTATCTGCTTTCATGACACACCAGAGGATTGGATCTCCTGATTGGAGGATTGGAGCCTGATTACTCTCCTGCCTTTTGAAAAAAAATTGTCCCTCCTCACCCATGACGAGAAGGGAAAATTAGTATTTAAATATCTACTGCAATACTGCATATATATTTCCACCGCATTATAAGTAGTTATTAACAGGTGATTTGCACTGAGTTGTACAGACAATAATTTATGAAGAGCAATTGCCTCACAACTGCAGTTGTTTTTCCTAGTTCCTGAAGAGAAAGTGGCAAATGAAATTCCCTAAACTAGTTTGCAAGCAGCTTCTAAATTAGTTAACAAAGAAAGAAAGAAAGCAAGAAAGAAAGCAAGAAAGCAAGAAAGCAAGAAAGAAAGAAAGAAAGAAAGAAAGAAAGAAAGAAAGAAAGAAAG
>JAJKFI010000082.1:1566312-1649848 GCA_029204185.1 Lerista edwardsae | reverse complement strand
GTAGTAGTAGTAGTAGTAGTAGTAGTAGTAGTAGTAGTAGTAGTAGTAGTTATTTTGTTAGCAGTATTTATACACTGCTTTACTACAAAAAAAGTTCACAAAGTGGTTTACAGACAGAAGCAAATGATTAAATGGCTGTCTGTCCTAAAAGGACTAATGGTACAATCCTAACCCACTTTCCAGCACTGACATAGCTGTGCCAGTGGGGCATGTGCTGCATCCTGCAGTTGTAGGACAGTCGTGGAGGCCTCCTCAAGGTAATGGAATATTTATTCCCTTACTTCAAAACTGCATTGCCCTTAATCCTGTACTGGAAAGTTGGTTAGGATTGCACCCTAACTTCCTTAGTCATGACTAACTTAGGACACAACCCATTGTCTGTCTATAACTAGGGAGGTACTTGAACCAGGAGAGGGGTATGTGAGAAAGTACTGTGAATCATAAATCTCTGGACCCCAAGGATATGGTTCAAAAGAAAGGTTTATTGTCATATTTGCAAATATGGGTGGCAAGCAAAATCCAAAACAGAACAAACTGCGTACCACACCTTGTACAAAATGGGTGCAACAATTTATACTACTGAGGCGGAGTTTCTTACTGTATTTTCATTGGTTATTTCCCAGTCACCTGGTAGCACTCATGTAGAATAATTACTTCCCCACTTCCCTTGCACATGCTTTTACCCAGGATGCATAGGGATGGCTATTACGCTGACTCAATGCAAGTTTCACCCAAGGTTACAGCTGTGTCTCTCTGAGAACTTTCTTCCATGTATCAATTTAGGAATTCACACTGCCCGCCTCTTTTACCAGTCAGGCCTTGCCTGGGCCTGAAACATCATTAACCACTTGTTTCTCTCTAGAGAGAAACAGTAGGCCTTATAGTTTAGTGTTGGAGTTCAAAATTCCCATGGGTTTGTATGACTATCGATTTCATATCTCACAGTACTCTTGGATTAGGTTTTTTGGTTGCGGGTAGGGTGGGGGTGGGATGTCATTGAGCCACAGGAGGTATAGGAATTTGGGATAAGATCCGCAGAAGCCTGTGGCACCTAGTCTGTTGGAGAAGGTGAGGTTGACAGACTGATTTCCAGCATCAATGGAGAAAACTCAAGTCACCTTGACACTGCTTTTTTCTTGCCCATCAAGGTAATGACTGATGTAGGTCCTTTTTGAGATCTTTAAATGTTAGATAGAATTAAAATAGAGTTTACGCTCTTAGAACCTGGAGTTAGGCTGGCATAGTTAGGCCAGCAAAGTTTGGCCGGCACAAGGGACAGCATAATATATGTTTGAACCACTCTCAGAGTCAGAGAAGCCAGCACACAGATGTGTACCATCCACTGACACTGCAATCCTATACACACTTTCCTGGGAGGAAGCCCCATTGAACACAATGGGTCTTACTTCTGAGTAGACATGCATAGGCTTGCACTGTGAGAGTGGTCCAAACTTGCTTTACGGTGGCTCTTGTGCCGGCCAAACTTTGCTGGCCTAACTGTGCAGCCTAACTCCAGGTTTAGTTAGGATTGTGCCCACAAGTCACTTACTTTTTTCTGTTGTAATTCCACCCATGATAAATTAATTGCCAGCCCTCCAGGGCAACAAGTGGCTTTCCATTAAAAAATTCTATACCAGGCGGAGGAAGAAAGCTCAGCTAGATTATTTGGGCATCTTTCCTGTTCCCTGTGCTCTGGGCAAATTTTTCTCGGCCCCACCTGCTCTCTCAGGTGCCAGTTCCTGGAAATGCTGCAGCTTGTGTGCCTCGTCTCAGGAATTTTGCTCTGCACCAGGTTGAGGCTTGCGGACTTCCACCCCGTGAGTCATGACTGGCATCAGGCGCAAGATGTCGTCCTGATCATCTGTAATACCCTGCAGGGGTGCTAAGGCGATCAGGAACTTGCCTGACTGTTCATGCCTTTTTTCTCTTGCACTAAAGTTCATTTCTCTTTCCTGAGTGAAGTTTCCTGAACCTTGGAAAAGAGCTAATAGCCCTTCTGAACTTCCTTGGATCTATGAGATACTGAAGCCAAGGTACTAAAAATGGAGGAGGGACCTTACTAGAAGACATAACATTCTTCTGCATACATGTACATTAATGGTGTGACCATTAATTGCTTTAATACAAATTTCAAACTGCACGTCTGTCTTTCACATCAGTGGGGAGAGATAAGGCACACATGAAACCTGTTTGGGTCTTTTCGTATGAGTCTTTTTCTCTTTTTCAGGTGAGCTGTAGCTTCCCTTCTCATGAATGCCATATGTAAACTAAATGTTACATTAAGCCCATCTTTAGCAGTGACAGGTTTAAATTTTATTTTAAAAACAACATTCAGATTGTACCTCCCCTATGGGCACTGTGGATAGGGGGAATTTACTGCTGCTATTTGACAATTTACCCCCTACTGCTGCTATTTGACAAGGAAAAAAACACCTCCTATTAGTCACATTCTCAGTGTGCAATCCTAAACTGGAGTTAGGCCGGCATCAGCTAAACCAGCAAATTTTGGCCAGCACAAGGGCCACCATAAAGTGTTTCTGGACTACTGTCGGAGTCAGGGAGGATGGCTCTGTGTGCTGGCCTCTCTGATTCGAGAGTGGTCCAAACATACTTTACGGTGTCCTTTGTGCTGCCCAAACTTTGCAGGCTTAGCTTATGCCGGCCTAACTCAGTTTAGGATTGCATCCTCACTCTGTATCTTCTTTATGTATTCCAGATCCCCAGGGATTTCAGCAAGCTGGGAAACTTTGTGGCAGAGACCTAATCCCTTTCACTCTTTCATAACAAACCAAGTGTCTTTATTTGGTCTGCATTTGGTTTGTGTCCCTGCACTAACCTAGATTTCTCCCAGCAACCGTTATGGAGCCACTGGATTAGTACCAGCAATGGTAAAAGCAAATTATGCAGTGTCCAAGGAATTATTTATTCCTCTGATACAAAACAAGGTTTTTGTTCTGATACAAAAACCTCTGATACAATTTCCATGGTGGACTCTTCCAGATTCCCACTGGATTGTGCTACAGTTTGGAAGCTGCTTGGGATTTGCTGTACCAAGGAGTGTCAAAGCTGAGAGGAGAGGAAAAAAGGATCTGTGACATCTGATGTGAAAACTCCTCTCAAGGCCTGCTGTCCTGTGAGGTTGCACTTGTTTTGCCGCTTAGGTGGCTGTTGTGAAAGGTCCTTTCACTCGACCCAGCAGTGTCAACACCACACCACAAACACCTTATTTTAGTTCTTGTTTGCTTTCACTTTCCAAGGCAGGAGAGAGGCAGTCAGTGTGTGAACTCAGCTTAACAGAGCCAGCGTGGCCAGAGGAGATGATGGGGCCTCCCAGTTAGGGACACAACTTTCTTCCCTCCAGAGTGGAAGGTGAGAGGAAGGAAGGGGATGTGGGGTCAGGGAGTTACAATGTCTCTCCATGCCTGCTTCCTCCCTGCTCTTCCAGCCCCATCCAAGGTCAGCACAGGATGGCTTATAAGCATCCCTGCGGGCTGTGAAAGACTGTCCACTTCAGGCCTTTCCTCTTTAGTTGTCTGGCAAGCAGTCAAGGGGGAAAGGAGAATGGTTTTTGGAAAGGCACTTTGTGCTGCCGTTGTCTGTGGGTTGTTAGTTTGGAGGTATGTGGGTGACAGCAGCTGTTGAGTTGTATCCTCCTAGAATACATCTGTCTGAAAACTTGGTATTTTAGGGCTTGGGTGGGGTTTCAGAATCTACCAGCCAAGCCAACAGTACAATCCTGCAGAAGGATCTAATTAATTAGCCAGTTCAGTACTCTGGTTTATTTCTCCTAAAACCACAGTCGCCGTGTGTATCGTTTATTCCCATTTGCTTCCATTTTGAGCACATCTTTTCCTATGGGACAAGGATCTCAATAGTCCAGCCCTTCTGGAGATCCTTGAAATCTTAAGGCATGTAGTTAGGCTTACTGAAGGCCCATTGCAATCCATTGGATTCATGGCCATGAGCTCATACAGCTGTACTGGATCCCAGCTATGGGATGGACTCTGAAATTTGAAAACTAAAATCTTGGATTTTTCTGCAAGACCAATCCTAGCACTGGGAATTGATGTTAGTGAGAAACCTACCTTCTGTTTCATAGCATTTCATAACACAAAAACAAATAAGTTTATTTTTGTATTAACCCTGGATGTTCAGGACAATACAAAGGCTTCGTTTGTGACTTCCTGGTGATTAAGCCTTTGACTCATAGTTGTAAGTTCGCATAGCAGTCTTCCACAAATTACTGATTTGAAAGTTTGTGATGCCAACTGCCAAGGGTAACTGTTGGGTAACTGTGGCATGACAACATTTTCAGCAGGGAGATGGGGGACGGGCCAAGGGGCTAGACACACAGCTGGTTGGGGATGCTGGGATGTAATTGATGTTTACTTTGCTAAACTGAAAACAATCCTGGTTTATTATCATTTGCAATTATAGCCTTAATTGTTGCTGACTGGGTTTGTCACCTATTCAGGGTTGAGGACACAGCATTTCACTTGCAGCAACCTCTTGGCAATCTCAGAGATTTGGGTTATGAAAAGCATTGACTTGTACTAGCACATATGCTTGCCTGACCTGGGACTTTTAGCAGGGTTTCAGACCAAAGGAGATACATAAGGCCAAAGGGGACACATACTGTGGTGGCAGACATATGCTTCCTTCTATATGCCTGCCCCAGTCACGTATAAAGCAGAAACTGGGTGGTCTTACTTTAACAGCTTTTGAAGATGGCTGCCCCAAGCTCTTCGTGACCCCCTGAAAATTGGTTCATGACCCCACCCCCCACCCCCCAGGTTGGGAACCACTGATCATTTCTGGCTCACTTTTACTCTCAGAGCTGGGAATGGAGCAGAGCAGAGCTTTTCTACAAGTTACTAGAGAGGTAGGGAAAATTCAGTAATGTCTTTCATGCCATACTTTTACTGCTAAATACTGACCATTCTGTGCTTTTTGTGTGACTGGGATGGTCTTCTGAATTATCAATCAATCAAAATCATATTTATATACCGCTTTTCAACACGAAGTTCACAAAGCAGTTTACAGGCTAATAAGGCAGTTAAATGGGTTCCTGTCCCAAAAGGGCTCACAATAAAAAAAAAAAAATGCAGAACACCCCCAGCAACAACCATGAGAAAAAACACTGTGCAGGGGTGCATGGGGACAATTACTCTCCTCCTACTAAATATAGGAGGAACACCACTTGAAAAAGTGCCTCTTGCCCAGTTAGCAGGGGTTGGTCCTGTCACATGCGGTGTGGCTGATTTACTTTCTTCTCTTGCACCAGATTTTACAGGTGATAAGTTTCCAACCACCTTGGAAGGGGAAAGGGTTCAGTAACAGAGCACATGCTACGCAAATGAGGGCTGCCCATCTCTAGTTAAAAAGGATCTCAGGTAGCAGTATTGGAGAAGACTTCTGCCTGAGACCCTGGAGAACTTCTGCCTGTCAGAGTACCAAGATTTACACTGGGCTGTATGGGTCAGTAGGCTGACTCTATATAGCGTGGGGTTATTAGATATAAATTGGGACAGAGTGCCTATACCTTTAACCACTGTATAGAAGAGGAAATTTGGGCAGGTGCAGCTCATCATGGGAGGGTTTCAACAGCTGCACCTGCCAAAATTCCTTCTTCTATGCAATGGTTAAAGGTATAGGCACTCTGTCCCAGTTTGTATCTGGTAGCCCTATATATAAGGCAATCTCACAGGAGACAGAGCAATCTAGCTAAACAAACCTATTGGCTTGAAAAATGTTTGCTAGGGATTGGGCTGGAGTATGGTGCTGCTGTGCCTCTGCTGTATGTGTCTGTGTAAGCATCTAGAACCCTTAAATCTTCAGGAAATGCTAGGTGGTCTTGTGCTATAGGAAGTATAGAGCTCTAGTCCTTTACTGCCCTAAGATGGAAGCACATCAGAGCTGGAAAACTGAGTGTCCATGTTTGGGATTTGTAACATATTTTAGAACCCTTCTAGGAATGTTGCCTGGATGAAATGAAATATTGCTTACAAAATACTTACACAAATTTCACTTGGAAATAGGGGGAAAAAAATCTTGCCCCAGAATACTTTTACTGATTTTTTTTAGGTGATCTAGTAACTGGAAAGTATATTTCAGATTTAGGGCATGAAACGTTATTGAAAGCCAGTGTTATTTTTGTGGAGCAGAAGACCAGAAATTGGTCTTGAGTACTTAAGAATAAAAACAACTAGATACATTTTAAATGTTTCTGACTCTGTAGTAACCATTTCATTGCTGGCAGAATGGGAGTTGTCTGCTTCAGTGTGTCATGTATCTTTACTGAAGGCCTCAGATACTTATTTTGTCTTGGGCTGCTTTCCTTTTTCATGAGAATAGCGACTGCAAAGCAGCAGAGCTGGGTGGATTGTACTCATCTTACACACCAAATAGGCCAACTGAGCGTGGAAATCATGTGAAAATTTCCCTCTTCTCCGTACTGAATTTGACAGAATTGGAACAGAATCTTAGGATTTGATATTTGGGAGAACGAGTAGGAGGCTTTCAAATTTAACTACTGTCATTTTTATTTTTATTTTCATTTGGCATCAGACATCTTGAATGAAAAACCAGCAGCAGTTTGAAAAGCTAGTGCCACCATTTTATGGTTCTTGGGGAAGAGCAACTGCCGTGGAATTACTGCTTCAGCAAACTCCTCTTTGGAATCCAAATTCCAGAAGATTTCTCAAATATACCAGTTCTCCCTCCCCCCTTAAAATCTTGGCACCATTACAGGAGAAAAATAAGTTTTGACTTGGCTTCTCACTTTTAGACAGCTGTTTTGCATAGAGCAAGGGGAGAAAAAAACTGAAATCCTCTTATGCATGTGCTAAACTGATGCCCTTAAAAAACCCAGCTCAGTCTGTAGGAAAGGGGAATTTCCTAGGACTGAAACCAGTGCTACTTACTCTTACAGTGATCATCACAATAGCATAGCTAATTATTATTTGATGTGCTTTTTGTGAAGAATGTTTGGTTCTTCACCAGAGCTGTACCTTCGTAATATAATAGGAAATGAGAATTTGGTCTTTGAATTGATGATGAAGAAAGCATGCTAATGTGGGTCCTTTTCAGTATTAAGAGGAAATTTGTTCTCGGAGCTTTATGCAACAGGGATTCTGAACTTGGGCCACAATCTTTTGCATGCTTACCTGGCAGTAAATCCATTGAACTCAATGTGACTTACATATGAGTAGACCTCCATAGGATTGTGCAGCTGTTGCTGGAAGATTTGGACTTTTAGGCTACAATCCTAGCTCTAAACCTTGCAAAAATTGTCACTTTCTTTTAAAGTCAAAAATATTAAGACACCAGTGATAGAAAGTGTAGTCACAACTGATCAATAACTACCTACAGTCAAGTGTTTTCATAAGTGATGCTAAGGACATCTGGAATGTACCATTTCTGAACCACTTGTGCATTTGAGAGTCAGTTCAAAATCAAATGTACACAGTACACCCTTTCAAGTGTTGGTTTCACCTTCACATTTCAAATATGGGAAATGCAAAATAACAACTTAAGCTTTTGTCATATTAAAAAGCTGCTGTGATAAAGCTCCAATTGTCTTTCCATGAGCAAATCTTCGTTCAGCCCTTCCTGAACATTCATCCTTCTTTTTCTTTCAAAAGCGACAGCTATGTTGATCCAATGAAAGTTTTAAGTTCATCCAGGACTGGGGTAGAAAAATCAGAGAAGCCCATGAAGTTCATGACGGGGACAGCTGAAGAAGACGGGGCAGAAATGGAGGTGTCGCATACTCCTGTTTGGAATGAATTCTGGTAAATCATATGCACAGAGCATATTATAATTATGAATGCCCAAGGAAGGAAGGATGCACAGCTAAAACTGGGAGAAGGCATGTGCTCTGTGTGCTTTTGTTTCATGTTTTCGTATCTTCTTACATTAGCGAAGGGAGCATGTTGTGAACTTCGTGTCTTCCAAGGAGCAGAGGAAAATGTCAAAGCATGTCTCTAAGAGGTGAGAAGGAAAGGACGCAAATGGAAGGGCCTGGTGGTGGATGTGGATTAAAAGACAGTCTTCTGGGTTTTTCACTCCTGCCTGACACAAGGTAGTTGGATAATTAGGAATGGCATCTATAGTATTATCTCTAGAATTTTGAAAGTCAAGAAAAGTGTGTGTGACATGGAGGTTAAACAAATGAGTATTTAAAAAAAATGCTGTGTGCCCAGCCTGTCACTTTTGGTTGCTTGTTTGGTGCGCTTCAAGTGAGCATGAGACAGAGAGAACACAGTTGTAGCTTCTGGGAAGAGAGCACCCACTGCCCTGCAGTTCTACTGCAGGGCAGCTTAATTGTAAGGATGCAGTCCTAGAATAGAACTGGTGCCAAAAGTACTGCATTTTCTTTCCCCAAATGGAGAGAGACAGACTGCTACCCTGTGGTTCTACATAACTCAAGGGAAACATGTTAGTAAGGTTACCAGGTACAACTGGGACAGAATGCCTATACCTTTAACCATATTTATATTCTTACTGTATGGAAGAGGGAATTTTGGCAGGTGCAGCTTCTTAAACCCTTCCATGTTGAGCTTCACCTGCCAAAATCCTCTCTTCTAAACAGTGATTAAAGGTATAGGCACTCTGTTTGAGTTTGTATCTGGAAACCCTACCTATTAGGGAATAAGTTGTCTGAAACTAGAGACAAACTTTGCTTTGAAGAATTCTGCATGTAATTTTAGTTCCACCTAGTATATTGGTCCAGGAAACAGCAGCTTATACAAAGCTACTCTGCCGACTGGCTGCAGCCTGTGAGGATTGCCTCATTTCCAGGCAGAGAAGGTGTAAATTGAGTAATATAAAGATGGGTCAGCTGGCAGGCATTGTGGGCTAGCATCTTTCCTAGAAAGCCAAGGGAATGGAATTAAAAAACATGAGGTTGTTGTAAAAAAGGTCAGGGAAAGCCACCCTCTCAATATCGTTGGGATGGTGGGAAGCAGAATGATTGTGAGATTTCCTTTGGAAGTGGTACAGTTAAAGACTACATCGTCCCTGTGGTCTTTTTCTTGTGTTGTCTGCTGGGACTGGGATTTAAGGTCTCAGGCAAAGGAGCCTCAATTTCTTCATTGAGTAAGGCAAGTGTGGAGCTTCATGCTTCTTTTACCACTTTGAAGGTTCAGTTCAGCAAAGGGGCTGAACTGGGGAATGAACACACATACACTTTATATCTGTTGGTCAGTCTGTCTATCCATTTGTTCAATACATGGTTCAGTGTTGCCAACTACAGTGAAGATAGCATCTATTTCATGCTTAGGCTGTATTTGTTAGTGTCATGATATGTCTACCTCCTTCCTCCCAAAGGAGACATGTGGCTGTGCAACAGTTTCAGATCCTAAGCATGTTTACTCAAAAGTAAGGAAGCACCAACCTAGAACAACTGTGGTTCAAAAAGTAGTAGGTGAATATTGTAAATAAAACCAGGCAGGATGATAACAGCCATGTTTGTCCGCCCCATTCATGTGTAAAGTGAGGCTGGATGGGGTCCAATTTTTACATTAACAATGGCATTCACTTTAGGGAAGTTTGGACCAGAGTATCAACTAATAATGATGTGGGCAAGACTTGGTATAAAGAAATAGTTTTTGAATGCTTTAGTTCACTGTACTGATACATAGAACAGGTTCAGATATAAAGGAAAAACGAGTTTGTTTCATACTGGTATACTTCCCCCCCCTTCTTTCTCAACACACTCTGATTCCCTCTCTCAATTCCTGGTTTGTCCAAACTATAGTTTGCTGTGACATCAATATTGGGCAAACCAGGGTTTGCTTGTGCATTACAACTGGATATCTGTTGCAAACCATGCATTCCACTTCTGGCTTGGAGGCAAACTATGGTTTGTGCAAGCCATTTTTTATTAGCTGGGATGTGGGGGAGGGAAGTGAAGAATATGAGAAGAGGTAGTGGGCAAACACAAAGCCTGTTCTTGATGGCAAAGCTATGGTTTGAGCATTATATATAAAATAGGGCATAGGTGTACGCATCTGTGATCTGTATTAATTCTACATATGATATATGTGTAGTATTGCATTATTATATCATTATTGCTACTCATAATGCCAGAAAAGGTCTCAAAATTCATCTGTTTCTATTTAGCCAGTGTTATCTAAAAGCCTGCTAGACTCTACCCAGCATAAGCCAAAATGTACAATCTGTGGAAAGGAAATTGGAGACAATCGTACTATAGAGCTTCCACCACTGCTCACCTAGGCTGTGCTAACCCTAACAGGAACATCTGGTGAGCGGCCACAGTTGGTGGGGAATGCAATGTTATTTTTTCAGATTAGCTCTTGCCCTCTAGCAGGCAGTTGTGGATGTTAAAAAAGCAACTGAGGTGATGCTTGTAATGAGAAACACAGAAGATTTGGACTCCGCCTTTGCCAGGTGTTACTACAATACATAGTTTATATGTAGTGTAATGTTTTAATTGCCTGTATTTTTTAAAGATTTAAAATTGCATTGGAGAATTTGACGTGAGTCACCTACAACTTCAGGCGGAGGAATAGGATATACTTGTAAAATAAACAAGCAGTGAAAGACTGCTCGAGGCACCCTTCACCAAGCTCTGCTGATGCACAACCTCTGTTCATTTGCATGAGGCTTGTAGGGAGCTGCTGCATGAACTCATAGCAGCAGGTTGCAAGGCACCCTGTGTCGCTGGTGCATTTTAACTCTAAGCACGCTGACTCAGATGCAGATTCCACTAAGTTCAGTGGAAAATCGTCGTCATAATGTACAGTATTACGCTGAGTCTGCAATCCTATCCACACTTTCCTGAGTAAGCCCCACACAATACAAGTCTACTTCTGAGTAGACATGCATAGGATAGTGCCATAAGATTATTTTAGTTCATCTGGTATGTAATGTTGGTCCAGAACTACTCAACAGAGTAGTTTACAAAGCAGTTTACATAGAAAAAAATCAATAAAGGGTTCCCTGTCCCCAAAGGGCTCTCATTTTAAAAAATACAGACACCAGCAACAGCCACTGAAAAAGATGCCATATTGGGGTGAAATCATCATAATCAATATTTATATCATGAGTTTTGAATGTTCCAAGCACTTCACGTATATTGTCTTGATGCCTGTAAGGTAAGTATTGGTATCCCATTATTACTCACTTTTATCCCTAGACAGTACGGTCAAGAATTGTACCTTAATGACTCTGGATAATACTTTGGCCTAATAAAAACTTTCCACTGGTGATCTGCTGATAAACATTTTGGTAGTTAGACTGTTAGAGCAGAACCTTTTAAAGATCTTTGGGGACTGTTATTATTTCCCCAAACCATAGCCAGCTCGGCAAGGCTAAAATACATAATTTATATCTTCAGTTTATAGCATAGATTAGAATAATAATACAGAAAGCAATGCCTGTGTTTGATGTTGGTTTGGCAGAATAGATTGAAAACAGATATGGAAGATAGCAACAGAGATTCAACCTGAAATACATTTAGATGCCTTAATCATACGAGAGTCTATATAGTATTTCATATCTGTTGGAAATGCCCTGAGTTTACCCTTTGTTGGAAATAAATTCTTGATCATATTTGGAATACAGCAGGCTGTGTTCTAACCTTAGACCTGTTGTTATACTCTTCTGCAATTTAAAATGTATAGTTTTATTTTAGGATTTGGAAATGATTACACATCTTTTGATGGTGTCTCTGGGTCAAAAATGGGAAAAAACCCAGATCCATCAACAATAACAAATGGAATAGGAAGTGCTTAGGAGATTAACAATCGTCTTAGAGTAAGTGCAGGGAAGTAGGTAGATAATCATTTTACTGAGACTTAGTATTTTAATAATGTTTTGGAATTAATGCTCAACAATAGTCTTTTTTGGAAGTGCTAGCAAGAGAAAATAAATTTAAATGTAGTTCAAGTTGGTATTGAAATGTTTGTAAGCCAGGCACTGGTTACTGCACTGTAGTTTTGTATTATATGCATGGTATTTGGTTATTGCATTTATGGTCCATTCCTAAGTGGTATTGACACCACCAGAGCTAGAGTTCCACTGGCAAAATGCACTTTACAGCATCATGGATGCCAATTCAGAAACACGCATAGCCACATGCTTCTGGACCACCACCACAGATGCAGCAGAGAATCCCCCATGTGGTAACGGGGTGGGCATAATGGGACAGAGGGTGGGAAGATCAGGGAGGATTGGAGGTAGGGCTGGGGCATGTCAGTGGTGGGTGAGCATGGACCCAAGACCCAATTGTAGGGAGCCATCGCACTGCATTTGCCTCCTGGGACTTGCACGGGTCCTAGGAAAGCTACAGATGGTTGAGGGGCTTACAGAGGTAAGGTGCAATGGAACATTTTCCTTTTCCCCCCTTCTGAGTTTCCCCATGCCCCCCCCACCACAGTGTGGCACAGTCTGTTGTGGCACAGCTTCATGCTATGGCAGGGAAAAGCATAGGATTGGGCTGTAAATATCAGAAATCTACAAATAAATAGTTGCAAAGAACACCATTAAAACTTACCAAACATATGCAAAGGACCATATGTTTGGTAAAAGAATGGCGCGAAAGAATGAGCATATTTGTATGGAATCAGAAAGCCCTTATTGGAAAACACTGAGGAAGGAAATATAATGAAAAGCCATAAAAAAAAGTTGACCAATCTGCAAGGGCTACAGTAAAAAAAAAAAAAAAAAGATTTGAAGAATCCAAGGGTTTTAGTGGAGCTGTCACCTCCCTTCCAAGCTACCGTTTCCATGTTTTGCCAAATGCAAAGCCCAATCCTATCCTCTGCCATGTTATAGCATGTAACTGCACTAACTGAGCATGCACTGCATACTATTGGGAGGGATCAGAAAGCTAATGAGAATTTGTTTTTACTTAGCTCCCAGTAGGCTGCCAATCAACTTTCATTCTCCTCAGACTCACAATAGCTGTTTTGCTGGTGTAAGTCCAAGGAGAAGAAAGGGGCAGGGCAGGTTGAAAAACTGGGATAGGATCTGGTGTGCATCTTTGCTCCTCCAGCTTGCTCCCTGCTGTGCCCACCCCTTCTCCGCCCATGAACCGCCCCCTCCGCCACCTTACCTTGGCTAGTGGAGCGTCTGGGTGAGTCTGCCATGCCCACAGAGCTGCTGGTCATTTTTACCAGGTTCTGCCAGTGGCTCTGTCATGTGTGATGTCAACATGACTTTCATGTTGCTGCCAATACCGCCAATGGGGCCTACAGCAGCAGATGTTGAGATCTGCTGCGATAGGCGCTTGGTAGGTTTGGCCTGATTATATTGACTCTATCCTGTTTCCTAAGAACCAATTTGGAAAAAAAATTTCTCTGCTTTACAATATAATTCTAGCCTGAGGGAAGTTACAGTAAAGATGTGTCAAAACTAAAAATACCACAAATCTGAAATAATTTTTAGGGACCGTGTATAATTTACACAATAGTTAAGTACGTTTGGCAAAATGTACAAATGTTTCAAATGCAGATACTTTATTTGGGCAATGAAAATCAAGACAATGTACTCATTGGCATCCTTGATTGTATATCACATATATACTTAATGCATAAAACATATGAGGGTTTGTGGCTTCTGAGAACAGGCCTTAAGCCTCCCTTCCCCCCACACCATGGTACATGGTGGGACTAAAAAATAGTGGTAGGGAAATTCAGGTGCTCCAATCGAAACTGCATCATAGTGGCCCATATTATGTGACTGGAGCACCCCTCAGTGATAGAACACATGTTTTTACATGCAGAAGACCCGAGGTTCAATCTCCAATTAAGTGGAATTAGAGATGTGAAGGCCTGGAAAAACTGGAAGGAACTAAGAAACAAATTCCATTGGCAACATATTGGGGGAAATGGGGACTACAACTTCTTGTTCAATGTTACCTTCAGGTCAGTGTGTGAAATAATGTAGAAGTTGTGTTTTAAAATCATTCAACAACTAATTATACTAGAACAAAACTTCTAGTTTCAAAGTTAGTAATGTTAGTTATGAGAACACAGCTACTACACTTGTCTGGATTTCGAAATAAGTGATGCGGCAGATTTGGTCAAGCCTGGGATTGTACCAAACATACTGTGCTGCTCTTGGAGCAAAGCTTTTATATAGCGCAGCAGCCCCCAACTCCCCTTGATTTTCCCACAGATCAATTGAAATAAACGGATGAATGCTTGTCTGAAAGCAGCACCTGAGGCTCTGCTTCTCATTCAGTGGGTGGGATGAGGAGTGAGAGAGTGCTCTAGGGGCTTTGCAGTGATTCTGAGAAGATCCCACATTTCTTTATTGAGAGAGGCATTTGCTGGCTTGGGTAGAAGTTGATTTGTGGCATGACAGCAAAAAAAAACAAGTGTAGTTCTAGGTTGCATTAACAGAAATATCTAAGTCGTGAGAAGTAAATGGTACTTCTGCTTTAGCCAGATCCCAGTTGAAATATAGTATCTAGTTCTGGGTGCTACCGATAAAAGGAAATTGACAAGCTAGAGAAGGGTAGCCAGGATGGAGAGGGGCCTGGAAACCTATGAGGGAAGGATGATGGAATTAGACAGGTTTAGTTAGGGGGAAGAGATACTTAAGAGGGAATATACATTATCTACATTTGTAGATTCTACAAATATCTGAAGGGCCAATGAAATATCTGAATAGCTTAAGATGAGCGTGGTTTGTACTTAGTTGCTCCTGAGGGTAAGACCAGGACAAATGGTTACAGCAAGGGAGATTTCTCATTATGTTAGGAAAAATGTCCAGAGGGTAAGAACTATTTGGTAGTAGAACAGTCTGCCTTGGAAGGGGGAATTGTTGAAGGTCTTTAGCAGAGGCTGTATAATCATCTATCAAGGATGCTGTAGGTGTGGGCTGCATGCATTGGAAAGGGATGGACTCACTCAATCATGGTATCTTGTAGGTCCCTCCCAACTCTATGATTTTATGACCTTCTCTTGTGTTTTTTTGGCCTGGCCATCACTATTCCCTGAATAACTCTTAAGGAAGAGCACTGGCCAAGCTAAAATCTTACTAAGCTTAGAAGCTCTGCATGAGAAATGGGAGGCTGCTTCTGATTTTCTGCTCAGATGCTTGCCTGCTGCTGAGAAATGACACTAGTACAAGGATCCTGCCTAGTCCAATGCGGGATGATAACTGGGAAAATAGAGGCCAAATTGGCCAACAGTCCACTGGTTGGCCATCCCTGACTTACAAGTAATATGAAGTTGACATGATCCAGTGGGGAGGTCTGCTTGGAAGCAGATTGCTTATAACTGCCACCCAGATGTGTGTCCCTAACTGCACTGTAATTGTCATCTGGGACACACTGAATGTCAGCATGCTGCTTTTGATGTGAATGAGGACGTGGATTCCCATTAGGAACCACCAGTCACCCAGTGCAATTAGTCGTCCATTACTAGAGTAGAAATAGGGCCAGTAATTATGAGCATACGTAACATTGTACTTGACAACAATACAAATTCTTTTCATTTAAACATGTTCTTAGTTTATAGCTATTTTAATGAATTACTAGTGTTATACAACATTTGGAGCTGATTTTTTTAAAAATGATTCAGGCTGCAATCCTTAAGCCGCACTGGATATCCTAATTCTTACGTTCAAATAGACATGCATAAGGTTGTCCTGCTAATTACACATTTGTATTTTTATTGTAAGACACCTGGGGTTTTTGGTTTTTTTTTTGAAATATCAGATGAGGTTAAAAATACTTAACAGCAAAATGAAGACAAAGGGTAAAGATAAAAAAATTAATACAGCTGGCCCGCATTATCCACAGGGGTTTCATTCCAGGAAACTGCAAATGTTCATATCAATGGTTTCCTGGTCCCCCTTCCAAACCAAACTCTGGTTGGGTCGAGAGGCTTTCTGAAGTCCATAGAAGCTGTGCTTATCTGCCCATGGCCTCTGGACTTCAAAATGAAGCCTGGAGGCCAAAAAATATGACTTTTTCAGCAAAAACCAGAAGTTTCTTTTAAAAGGCTCTGGGTGGCTTTCTGAGGCTGTAGAAGGCCTCAGAAGCCACCTGTACCATTTAAATCTAACTTCTGATTTTCTGTGAAAACTGGAAATTTTGTGTGTGTCTCTCTCTGTGTGTGTGTGTGTGTGTGTGTTGTCTCGGGACTTCATTCTGAAGCACGCAGAGGCCATGGGTGAACGTGTGCAGCTTCTGTGGTTTTCAGAATGCCTCCGGACCCGATCAGAGATCCAGTTGGTCTCAGAGACCTTGAGGGCAGGGCCAGCCTGGCATCCACACATGTTGGAATCCGCAGATGTCAGACCCGCAGATAACATGGACCCCTGTATTAGATAACAGATAAACAGCCCAATCCTGTTGGGATTCAGCAGTGGTGGAACAAATGTTCCGCAAGCTCAAACTGCTGTAAAACTATCTAAAATGCTTCCTGTCAGTGTGCTTAGTAGTGCATTGCTGGGATGCTAGTGGAGGGCCGTGAAGATCCATTGTGGAGCAGGAGCTTTGCAGAGGTTTAAGGTGATTTAAATCCCGTCTTGCCTCTGAAGCCTCCCGAACCCCACCCCAGATAAAGCGCGCCTGTTTCTGGCATGGTTATACCATTGGGGATGGGGACAGGATTGGGCTCAAGGGTAATAAATGTTAAATACGGCCTACTTCATAATGTTTTGTATCACAAAGTGTTTGGCTGGCTTCTCACTGTAGGGAGCTCTTTTTTCTGTATAATAATGCTTAACATTTGTGTGTAATAAAGCTTAACATTTATATTGTGCTTTTGAGTGTTCAAAGTGCTGCATTATCTTGTAATCTTTATAGTTATCTGGTATGGTAGATTCAGTCTTCCCATTTTGAGAGAGAGAGAGAGAGAGAGAGAGAGAGAGAATGTGGCTTGCCTAATGCATTCGTGGCAGAGATGAAATATGAACTGGAGTTTTCCTGATTTGTAGCTCACTCTCTTAGTTGCTATGCCATGCCAACTCTCTGGTGAAAGGATAACATTCTTATTAGCATTTATATATTATTTTAGATAAATATTTTCACATATTGAATTTTAATTTATTTGTATTCCTGGTGGATTTTATTGGTTTCAGTGACTTCCGCTGCTATTTATACCTATTTTACTCATGATTGCTCTTTTTTTTTATATTACATGGTTTATATAATCATTTTAGTGTTATATCATTTCAGTGCTTTTAATTTTTGGGGGGGTACTTCCTTTGGAGGCTTTTTGATTAGAAAAAACAACTCATGAATATTTGAAATAAAAATTTACAACATAAAATACATTTAATCGCCTCGATCCAGCTAGGAGCCATACATGCAAAGATGTGAGCTTGCGTATCCCTCTCTGAATGAAGAACCATTTGTTCAAATGGGTGCTTTGCCTGCAGCTTCTCCCCCCCCCCCCCACTCCCCATCCAGCTGCTGGGACTGCACGCATGGAGCCATGTTAGAGAATTGGCATCTGTTTGGGAGAAGGAGCAGGAGTGCTAAATTTCGTGTTCTCCTGTCCTCCCTTTCCTTCAAATTGCCAATTCATCTGATTGCTCTGCGTTTTTAACAGAAATAGGTTAGTCTGCATCTTGCACAATGCACAATATTGTGCGTGAGTACAGGCTACAAAAAATAGATTCATCACTTTGGAAAAAAAATACATAGTAGAAAGAGTGAGAGATAAATACATAGCTTCTGGCCTGAAGCTACAAAGCCAGAGCTGTAAAAATTGCTAGTGGCTTTTTAAAAGGAATTTGAATTTTGTTTTCAGATCTGTATAGGTGTAGGACTTCCAAACCTGGTGTTTCCTTTGCTTTAAACCTTCAGTCTGTTTATTTCTTTAGTGTGTACCTTTTATCATATAGAATAATCCTGTTTTAGACTCCTCTACTCTTAACACGTTATCAGAAGTGTCCCCTCTTGCCACATTCAACCGTCTGTATACATACAGCTAACTAGCTCTGCTGCAACTTGCTCTGAATCTGGGCAAGACCTGCTGTTGTCTCCTACTAGGCAGCAGATGTTTGTTCTAGTTCATATCCTGCATTCTTATGTGCAGGTTTTCGTACCACTATGACTCCTCCCTATGTAGGCAGGCACATAAAAGGACATTCTTTCTAGTAACGCATACAGAAATAAACGTGACCAGAAGCATTCCTGAAGTGCAATGCTAGGAGTGTGGCACCAGGCTAATGAAAAATGGCAGGCTTTTGCATAGTGCAGCATGCAAGTGCAAATCCTCCTTTAGGTCCAAAGTGGATATTACACACACATGCATGTAACATGGCCCCACAGGCACTTCTTCAGCAGTGGAAGCCACTTCTACATAGGCCATTGAGATTGGCGTAGTCAATCACGGGAGAGACTCTTCACTCCTACACCTGCCATTTGCCTATTCCAAATCACCTCCCTTAAGCAACTTTTCCCCTACAGGGATCCAAAAGTGTACTTGTCCTTGCAAACACACATTTGGAACTCAGTGCAGAGGGGGCCAGACATGGGAGAGATCTGGAATAGGGAAAGAGTGTCAGTGAAAATGGCACCCCTCTCCCATCTGTGCAGCTTCTCCAGTCATCCCTCCAGAAGTGGCTTTTCCTCTTTCAAAAAGGCAAGAGCTAGAGTGAGAAATGTTTTATGTGCCTGCATGTCATTTGGCCCTTAGGTTTCCAGCTTGCTTTGAGTGTTACACTTCCTTTCCCTGTGACTGAAGGGCTTTTCTCTGCACATTGAGGGGACAGCTTCCCTCCCAAGGATCTTTCTGTCTGTTAGCAGGTGTTCATTGCGGCTCTTTAATGGCAGTTCCCTTTCTCAGGGTTTGTTGGCTGCCAGTCAAGGTGCGAGGCGAGAACACAGCCTCCAGAGAGTTCTTAGGCGGGCAGCTGCCCCTTCCCCCTCCCCACGCACACCTGATGCACTGTCTGCTGTCTGTGACTCTGTAATGCAATGGGCACTGCTCCACCTGAACTCCTCTGGGAAGCCCAGAGACCCCACATTACTGCACCATGCACAGCAGACCAGCTGCCATGGGACTAGAGATGTAAAATTTTTAGAAATTTTGAAGCTCAGGAAAAAAACCCTTTTTTTCCAGGTTTTTTGGAAAAAAATGGAAATTTTTGGAAAAATTGAAAAAATGCTACATTAGCCTTCCCCCCCCCCTTTTTCAGATTGAAAGTCATTCTGTTACTTTAGGAACATAAAATATGACTATGGACAATTTGACTTGGCATAAAATTATCACAACTAGCATATTAAAAATATAGTGTGTCCAAACAATTATTTCAAACAGAATTTCCTTTCTTTAAAATAATGTTTGTAATTGTAACAAATGGAGCAACAATCTCCTGAACTGTTTTCTAGTTTATGTGGAACAGACAAAAAACCTCCACAAAACAAATCTGATACTATACATATTTTTTTAGAAATTATTTGGAAAATATTTGAACACCTTGAATTAAAATATTTTATTCATCATGTTAAAATAAAATATTCCATAATCAATTTTTTCTTCTTTTTTCAATTTTTTTTCAATTTTTCCATTTATTTATTTTTTGGAAAAAAACAAAAATGCTTCGAGAAAAAAAACGGAAAAAACCCTGTTTTTTTCCAAAAAAATTTTTGGTTTTTTTCCAGGCCTTCACTTCTCTACATGGGACTGAGGGAGTGGAGGGGAAGTGCTCACTTTCTGTTGCCTTCACTCTTGCAAAGAAACCCCAGGCAGGGAGAAGAGCAGAAGAGATCTGTGTGTTTACATGAGCGTCTCTGAACACATGCTAACACATAACCAAGCACGACCATTTCAGTCATATTCTCCTACTGTGCCGTTTGATTTTATTTTCCTCCTTTTGTTGTCGTTTTTGTTACCTGCCCTGAGCCTTTGGGATGGGGAAGGCTATAAATATAAATAAATAACAAATCCCAGGTAGATGTTAAATTCTGTAGGGAGAGGCCTGGGAGGGAGGCCTCTGCCACCGGTATTCTCTCTGTGTTAACTTCCTGTCCATTAGAATGTGAAGGGGTGAAGCAGTGGTGTCATCTAAATGATTTAACAACACCTCAATGATTGGCACATGTCGGGACCTGCCCACCGGAAGTGACGTCATAAGCCGGAAGTGATGTCGTGGCAAGAAGTGACATGAAAAAAGCCCTTTTTGAGGCCTCAGACAATTTTAAACTGACCCAACAGTTGCAACAGTATTCCACAGCACCCGCAGAACACGTTAAGGAGGACTGGCATAATGTTAAAGTGACCCAACAGTTCCAAAACCCCAGAGCAGCTCATTTTTCAGTGGCAAAGCAAGGCAAGGCTCCACTTGCTGCCTGCCTGCCTGCCTGGCTCTGAGAACGTGCAGGCAACTCAAACATGCAGGAAATTCAAACGTTGCAGGGGGCAGAGTCAACAAGTGGGCGGGCGAATGGGCGGGGCCAACCGTAATCCTAGGAACCGGTACTCGCGTACCCCCGCATACCCCCTGCATGACATCACTGGGGTGAAGTGGGGGTGAGATTCATCACACTGATCATCCTCTCAGCCTTAGGTTTGAAGTGGGCAATCTCAGGGGCACAGTGCCCAGACAATAATGTTTTGTAATGTTTTTCACATGTCTGTGCAGAATCAGCACCCACATATTCCTGTTTATGAGGAGTGGCTGTTCAGTTAGTTACTAACCTATAGGATTAGAGATAACATCTCTGAGTGTAGATGCGCAGACAGGCACATATCTAGAAAGGCAGAGCTACTCTTGTCCACTTCACTATACTGTTACTCCTATGACAATTTCAGTAGGTTCTCTGCACTCAGGCTTACTGTCAATGCACTGGAAGCTACTTCAGACACACATAGGGTGATGAATCGGGAGCCAGAGCATGGCTATCAGGCAACAAATGATCCCACAAGTTACAGTATTTAAGCAGGATATGTTAAACTTAGCAAAACATCTAACAGATGGCTCCCAACCATTTAAGACCTTTAGTGCACACATGTACACATTTTAAAACCAAGGATGTTTGAATTATACACCTAAAAATGTAAAGCCTTGGTCCACATGTTCATAACTCTGAAGCTAAGTGGGCTTCCTATTTCACTGACTCAGGGTTTATCATAGGAATGGTTGAAACCATATTGTCTGAAAGTATCATCTGTAGAACTGTCAGTAAATGGAACTGAGATGATAGCAATTTAGAGCACAATCCTAACCTGGAGTTAGGCTGGCACAGTTAGGCCAGCAAAGTTTGGTTGGCACAAGAGCCGCCGTAAAGCACGTAAAGCACGTTTGGACCACTCTTGGAGTCAGGGAGGATGGTTCACGTCTGTGTGCTGGCCTCTCTGACTCCAAGAGTGGTCCAAACAGACTTTACGGTGTCCATTGTGCCAGCCAAACTTTGCTGGCCTAACTGCCGGTCTAACTCCAGGTTAGGATTGCGCCCTTAATTTCTGAGCAGATGTTACCTTGGATAAAAAATTCCTATATTAGTAGCTTTGAATGCAACCAAACAGCCAGTTCATGCTTTCAAATTCCTCTAATGCAGTGGTCCTCAAACATTTTGCACCAGGACCCACTTTTAGAAAGGCACTCATTTCGGGACCCACCAGTGGTGATGTCATGGCTGGAAGTGACATCAAACAAGAAGTGCCAAAATTGACATAATCAATATGCAAACTGGCATTCTTGGACTGCAGCAATTGCACAACCATGAAACATTTCAGACAGAAAGCAAGATTAGGTCAAAATATTATGTAAAAACAATTTTTTTTAAAAAAAAACAACCCTCACATAAAAATTTAAATTCTTAACACTCACAAAAGGAAATATACCAAGAGTAAAGTCTACAGCTTCCAAGATGGCTGCTCCCAGCTTTCTGAGACCCACCTGACATTGGGTCGCGACCAGTGGTGTGATTCAAATAAATTAACAACTGGTTCTATGTCCTTCAGGGCAGCCGCTGCCTTTCTTCCCTCTCCCAACCTAAAATTAATAACCGGTTCTGCAGAACTGGTGAGAACTGGCTGAATTTCCCCACTGGTCGCAACCCACCAAATTGGTCCTGACCCACAGTTTGAGAAACACTGCTCTAATGTTTGTGGCTGCATAACTGCATAGAGATTGGCTAACATGGACCAGGTTGTATATAGCTGGCAGCCATTTTTGGGAATATGGTTTCAATTTTCCAGCAAAAATGGCTTCTGATGCCTAGGGAGTATAGCTGGCACTCATGGCTGTGTATCTATAGTCAGATAGAAGAATCTGGATATGTAAACCAAGCCATATTCTGAATGTTTTCAGGGCAATATGGATCAGAAATTTCTGGCTTTTTGATTAGTATCTGCATTCTCATCAGAAATGTCAATAATCAACATTTAAATATTATTTCAAGTGAAAAAAATTATGTGTATACAGTACTTGATTTTCAAGTTGACATTTATTTCTATTCAGTTATTCTGAAAATAGAAAATATTCTGCTGCAAATGGCAACTCTTTAAAATTAGTTTGGGGCTCAGAATTGGCCTGAAAAATTAAAACACTGAGATAGAAAAGCAGTAACATGAATCAAGTTTTTTAACTTCCTTGACTCTGATCATGCCGACATGCATGAAATGCCTACATTTTAGGCAAAATAAAATTACAATTGGAAATATGTACAATACTTTGTCATCCCTGAATTGACAATCCTGTTTACTCAGAAGTAGATCTCAGTATGCTCAGTGGGGCCTACTAGCTTGTAACTGTTTTTTAGAACTGTAACCTTACATTGGTAATTTTTTGTCTTCATTAGTTGTGTTGAAAATTTTCTCAGCAAATGTTCTACTATCAAATCTGTGTAAAGAATAATGCCATAGGGTTTCTCTACCATTTCTTTTGTAAAAAGCAAAAAAGGAAAAAAAATGTTTTTCATTCTGGCACAGATATTTGAAGAAACCTTAACAAAAGCTCAAGATATTTAATCAGGTAATAGAATGCTAAAAAATTTGTTTAGAGTTGGCAGAATGAATTGCATTGTTTGTAGATTAGGTTTGCCTTCAGAAAAGTAACCTTGATTTGTGCCCAACTCCTTGCAAATCTTTGGCTCCTTTCTACCTGATGTCTAGCTCTGTAGTTACCTTTGATGCCACTCTCATATTAACGTAGGAGCGGCTAAATGGCTTCCATGTGGGGGCTGCTAGAAAGGGTCTCTTCTCTCCGTGGGGATTGTCTCTGCACAGAAAATCATGCCCCTGTAGCAACGGTTGACCATGTTCTCCATGCCAGAACAAACCTTTTCCTCCGTCCCTCAAAGAATTAACTATGCCCTTGAGAAAACACTGAAATTGCCGTGCCAAGCCACATGGGCAGCTTAACACATGGAAATAGACAACATGGAGTGCCCCAAGTGTTGGCTGTTTCGTGTGCATTGACTCTTGTTTTGTTAACTGTTCCACTTCTGTACCATTTAGAAACTTGCGTTCTTGCCAGAACACAATTCCCCCCCCCCATTTTTTCCTCCTGTATGCACACTTCAGGCTAGGAAAAATGATTATGGCTACACCATACTTGCATTGTTCTGTCAGGTGAAACTTGAGACACATTTAATTTACAGCAATTAACCTTCCTGGGAATTTGATATATGCAAGGAAGTGCACCTTTTTGACACTGTTAATAAAACGTTTGGGTTCTCCAGTAGATATTAAGTGCTAGAAATAAAAGTTGATTGTTAACCATAACAGGTCACCACAGAAGAGGGAATGGCAGAAATAAATGGTCCTCTAACCAGCTGTTTCTGCCTGTGTGGATACAGGTATCTGCTCCTTAGAAACGCAAAGGGGCATGCAGGCATTCACCCAACTCAATTTAAAACAGGAAAGAAATGGTGCGGTATGTTACTGCCTGAATCAAAGTGAATTCTAACATGGGAACTCCCAATAGCATATGTGAACTCTCAGCAATAGGGCTTTGTTCATTGTAATTCCTAAATACAAAATTCACTTAGCTCAGTATAGTGCCTTGGCTACATAATAGGTAGATATAGGTAGTAAATAATTGTATTTTAAACTTGGTTTAGCTGAAATGAGTTTCTCGGGTTAGTAAGTGGTGACTAGTCTCTATTCAAATGTTTTGATAAATATATTTAATGCCACACTCCATAACTAACGTTAACCCTGTCCTGACATTCTTTTGTAATGGGTTGTTTTGTTTGGTCATTTCAACCTAGGATACTGTTTTGAGCATGGCTTTTCTATTTATCTGTTCAGAACCAGTTCACGGAGACAGGCTCACCAACAAGTATTCTGTAACCTAGTATCCTGGGGCAGATTTGCCTCGTTGCATAAGGGCCCAATCCTATCCAACCTTCCAGCACTGATAAAGCTCCAATTCAGCCCTGAGGTAAGGGAACAAATGTTCCTTTAAGGAATCCACTGTGACAGCATCCCCAGCAAAGGGTACAGTGATTGCCCTATTGACCCAGCTGTATCAGTGCTGAGAAGTTGAATAGGATTGGGCCCTAAGTTATGCAGCAAACTCCATTTCGTGCAGTAGGCAAGCTACTCTCCACAGTATTGCCTTGTTCTCTGCTGCATGCTTCCATACAGATGAAAGGGGAATCTTTTTTGGAAAAAAAACTTATATAGCAGTGGCAGGGTCTGTGAGATGAGGAGGGCTTTAACCATTTGCTCGCCTGTGGTCCCAGCCCTGATTGCTTCCTCCCTTCTGCTGCTCATTAGATTGTAAAGCAGAAGCACATCAGAAGCACACCCGATCACATGTTTTAATGTAATGTCCCGTTTGAACCTTTAAAAGGGGACACGGCTTTGAACGGCAGCTGACACTAGGGCATCCAGTGTGGGGATTTAATTGAATGTGCTGAGAACGTTATACAGGTACATTATTCCTGTAACCAAACTCCAGTGGCTGGCCCCTCTCTTTCTCTCTCTCTCTCTCTCTCTCTCTCTCTCTCTCTCTCTCTCTCTCTGGAAAGCAAAATCTGGAGTGGGGAAGCTAAACCTTTTCCTACCCACTTCTTTTCCCATTTAATTCACAGAGGCACACACTTACTCAAATGGGGTCCCCCCCCGCACTTTCATCTGTGGTTTTAAGTGAGTGTTTAGGTTGGGACAGTACTTTATATAATGCGACTGTACCATACACATGTGTCTTTTGTTATTTCTCCTTTTATTTTACTTTTTAAAATGAATCCTCTGGGACTGTAATCTACCTGTTAGGAGTAGAATTCTGTGGTGAAGTAATTACAAGGTACTGCGACTGCGAAGGCCCATGAAGCTGGCTGCATGAAAAGGCATGAGGTGCAGAAAGGAACCACCAGTCAAACAGCAAGTGGTTATTACAAGTCTTAGGTTTCGATGTGGCTGAGGGACAATGCTGTGCTCCATAAGCAACGTGGCGATTAGGCACTTAAAATGCACAGCCAGAGGGTGCTCAGCCACAATGAAAATTCCTCCTCCTGTCTCTCCAGACATCCCTAATTCTATGGTGTTTTTTTTTTAATTTAAAACAGCTTTTAAAAATAAATAAATCATGTGGAAGGGAACTTTTGTTTCTTAGTACAGCATCCTAATTTTAAGATGGACATAAGTCACAATTGCCCTTTTCCAGGATGTATAGAACAAAACTTTAGTCTTTGTAAATGGGACTTGGTGTTTATCAGGGCTAGGCCAAATCTTTACCCATTTTGATTTTGAAGGGAAAAAATAGTGCTTTGGGACTCCCCAAAATATTTCCAGAAAATGTGTCAAAAGCTGGGAATGTTGTTTTTCATATCTATTTGCTACAATATTGTTTCTCCAATCTGTTGATGCACCTTGCCCTTCGGTTAGGGCCTTCACTTTCCTACAGTGATCATAGTCAATCAGGGATCCTGTAGTGGACATTATTACTGTCTCTTACAACCTTGGATAGCCAATTGGGTGTGTTACTGAAGGCAAAAGCAGCTAACTTCAAATGAAGGCAGGTTGTCCTGGGCTCTTCGTACAAAGTACATTTTATTTCAAACCAGCACCCAAACAGAGTTGCAACTTTGCTGTCAAAGTTCCACAAGTAGCTTCTTTTTCAAGATAAGCATTCTGGACCCTTGCTGTGTGTGTGTGTGTGTGTGTGTGTGTGTGTGTGTGTGTGTGTGTTGGGGGTAGGGAGTTCCGCAGGCCAAGGCTTGCTGGGTTTGAAAGGAAGTTGCCTTTAGATGCCCAACTCTTGCCTTTGCCGCTTGCTGAAGAAAATTCCTCCTTGTTAGCAGGTTGCCTTGTGCCAGAATGTCAGCAGGGTCTTATGCCGTACCATCCTGCTTGGGAACAGGCCAGAATCAGGGGGACTGCCCAGCATCTACAGCCTGCCTTGTCCACAGAGAGTTGTGTGCAGGCAAGCGCGTGCCACAGAAGCATGCAAACTAGTTTGTTTCTATGTACATGCACAGTGAGGGAGGTGTTCACACATGCTAATGCCAGTGTGCACACAGAGAAATATCAGCTATCAGTTGGCAGAAGGGTGCAGAGATTATTAATGCCAGCAGAGCTCCTCAACTTGTTTCAGCTCTTATGTGTGTTAGTGGGCAGAGGAAGAGCATGCTCAGATGACACGTAGCCGCAGAGGTTTGTGGCATGCATGAGATCTGCAGGGAAGTAGTTGAAACGGCTCGTAGCACTTTACATCTCTCGCTCTGCCATTGCTCCAGCCCAATTTAGAAAGCCTGTCCCACCCCAGTATGGCTGCTTTTCAGGAAAATTGAAAACATCAGGGGATCCAAACACGGATCTCTTGTGTCACGTGTAATTTAGCCTTCATTAACGACAGATCCAGTAAATTAATTGGCTGTGATTAGTGCCTCTTTGACTTCAGAGCAGGTGTTCCTTTTCCCCACCCTCAAATATATTCTTTTTCAAGATTGGCGTGTTTCCATTCTGACACTAGGCATCATATTGACAGCGGAGGAGTATATTTTTGTGAAAAGAGTGGGAGAGTACTATCTGCCTGAATTCTGGGGTAAACTCTGTTGTGGTTGGATTCCCTCTGACTTTGGGCTTCTCACAGCTTCCTGTTATCTGCTGACCACACCTGGCCTCATGGCATTTTCCCAACTTCTGCTAGCTCTGCAACGGCAGCAGAGGGGTTATCTCAGGCCTTATGCGTGTTATTGCACAGGCTTGCTCTCCTCACTCCTCCCCACAGTCCCACTCCTGCTTCCCTGATCTCCACATGCTCCTCTGTTTTGCCAAACCTCCAAGTAGCAGCTGCTGGGCTCAGCCTAGGGCCATCTGTGAGCCTGGTGACTCCAAAGAGGATGACAGCAGCAAAGGCTGTGTGTGCAGGGAGGGGCAGAACCGCATCCTTGGCACTGGTCTTTGTACAGATGGAGGTGGCGAAGAATCCCAGATGCATCACCCTGTGGAGATGGAGCAGATTTGAGCTCACCAGCAGATTGTGCTCTCATCATCACTAAGAACGAAAAACATTGCAGGGGCCTTAATTGAAGAGGGGTGTGCCTGTGTGTTTGGTAGAAGTTCCTACAAAAGGGGAAAGGTGACTTTAAAAAATGACTCTTTAGTGCAATAATGTGTGATAAGGTCCAGGCCCTGGGATGCACACTCACTCATTCGCTTCCCCCTCTTTCCCCCATAAGCTCAGTCTCAGTGGATCTTACCTTCCTTGAAACACATACACACTCAATCTCTCCCCCACCCCTTGGAAATCAGTTTTAAAAACTCACCTTCCCCCACTCAGAGCTAGGGAATGCTCAGCAACATCCCTCCTGAGGCAAATTGATAGCTACCTTCCCAGTTACTTTAGAAAGCCCAGTCCTTTCACGTAGGTTCCTGGTGTTTTCATGGCTTTCTTAGGAACCGAACAAAGGCAACTCTGCTGAGGCAGTGCTGCCTGCTGCCTCCCAAGCAGTTGCTGATGCAGGCACCTTGCCTGTTTTTCATTGGAAGCCAGCCATACTTGCAGCAAATTGGCTGCTAGCTGCTTCCCTATATGTTGTTGGGTGTGTGTGTGTGGGTGCGTGCGCGATGCTTAACTCATTGTGCTGGAGAGGAAAAGTTGCAGCACGGAAAGGTAAGGTACAGTACTTTTTTCTTTACTTGTTGGGTCTTGTGTGGCTCTGCACACCTCTGATCCAGCCAATGGTCTTTTACAAGAACAGCAAGACAGAGGGCTTTTCCCTTCTCCTTAGAGCCTTTACTGAGTTCACCCTCGGTATCTGGCTTGAGTTCTGTGGTTTTCAAACTAACACAGGGAGTCAATTAGGATGAGGATGTATTTCTTCCAGATCAGTCCCCAAAATAGTTCAGATCAATGCCTTGATAAAGTTAGGAGATGGGTGGGCGCAATCCTAACATGCCTCTGGGCCGACGCATCTCGCTTGTGTCGGCCCAGCGCTGTTGCAAACATGCTGTGTGGCACTTCTGTGCCAGCATGGAAGGTACTGGGCCAGCATGGGGAGTTGCGCTGACCCCGTAACACCAAGGGCCACCCAGGTAAGCCATGCTGGTTGAGGCTTGGGTGGGGCAGAATGGGGCAGAGAGTGGGTGGGCCCATGGGCAGACCGAAGGGCAGGCTGACTTGGGGAGGGGGGTGGAGTGCGGATCCAGCCATTAGGCCAGTCCTGAACTCCTGTCCCCGGGTCAAGTGGGCCCGATCCATCTGCTTGGATTCGTGCCAGTAATTTCACCTGCACAGATCTGAGCTGCCCCATAGGGTTGGCTGGGGCTTACCCCAGGGTAAGGGGAAAATATCCCCTTACCGCAAGGTGTGCTCCAGCCACTTCCTATACTGCACTGGATACAGCACAGACTAGCCAGCCTGCCTGCCTGTTCCAGCGCAGTATATGATTGGGCTATAAGATGATATGCCTTCTGATGCCTTTAGGTGTCCTGGTGAGCCCTTTCTCCATTCCCTACTTCATCATGTTTGAGAGTCTTCGAGCAAGTGCACATACAGTATTCCAAAGGAAGGGCTTCACTGTACAAAGGAAATCACTTGCATACCCAACAGAAAAGAAAGCCACAAGTGGCTCATTTGAGTATTTAGTCTTCAGTGCCTTTGGGACATCACCAGCCAACATCACCCATCTTTCAGAAGAACGCAAGACGAGCCCTGCTGGCTCAGACCAAAGGCCACTCTAGTCCAACATCCTGCTTCCCACAGTGACAAGCCAGATGGCTCTGGGAAGCCCACAAGCAGAAGATGAAAGCAACACCCCTCTCTTGTCATTATTCCCCTGCAACTGCTATTCAAAGGCATTCTGCCTCTGAACCTGGAGTTTGCAAATTTTGCAAACTTCCATTCCAGTAATGGCAAGCATTCCTAGCACCCCACAGAGCATGCTCATATGTACTGAGGGAAGACGCATTTGAGGAAATTCCCCTCGCTTTGGCCAATGGTCACAAGGAGTCTGTTAAACTAGTCCCAGCCCTGAGCTTCCTGGTGCATCCTGCATCCAGCCACCGGCCTGGTGTTTTAAGTACTTCTGCAGCACTCATGGAATGAATGATATGAGTAGCACATAGACATCACTATGCCGGGAAATAAGGGAAAACAAAACAAGCAACTGTGTTCCAAGGACCATTGGCAAGAGGGCAATGATTGCTGCACAGCAGACATAGAAAACGAGTCAAGAATGACTGTGGGCAGAGAAGAGCAAAACCTAACACAACTGCTCAGTGATGTCATGCAGCGGGTATGCGGGGGTACGCGAGTACCGGTTTCTAGGATTACAGCTGGCCCCGCCCATTCGCCCGCCCACTCATCGACTCCGTCCTCTGCAACGTTTGAATTTCCTGCATGTTTGAGTTGCCTGCATGTTCTCAGAGCCAGGCAGGCAGGCAGCGAGTAGAGCCTTTCCTTTCCTTGCCACTGAAAAATGAGCTGCTCTGGGGTTTTAACATGATGCCAGGCCTCTTTAACATGTTCTGGGGGTGCTGTGGAATACTGTTGCAACTGTTGGGTCAGTTTAAAATCATCTGAGGCCTCAAAAAGGGCTTTTTTCATGTCACTTCCTGCCACGACATCACTTCTGGCTTATGACGTCACTTCTGGTGGGCAGGTCCCGACACGTGCCAATCAAAAAGCGGCTGATTGAAATGAGTGAATTTGGGAGAGGAATAATACCATCTCCAGAGGTGTTGCCAAACATTGAGAGGGAAAAAACTCAAACTCAACTAGCAAACCTGCTCATTGTGTAAAGGTCTCACCACTGAGGGACATGAGGTATGGAGCAGGTGAGACAACAGGAGGAAGGAAGGAAGGAGGGATGATGCAAATAGAAGCTGAAGGAAACGTTACTTGGAATAAACCTAGCCAAGAACAGAGAAAGGAAGCAGGAGCTGGTAGTTGCCCATTCAGCTACAGGTCATGGTACTATTTTTTCCATATTCATTCCCACAATGTGAAGCATCTTGAGGACATCTCACTTGTGTCCTACATATTGCCTGGCATTGCTGGGTATGTATACCTTGTGAATGTTGCAAAGGATGGATTTTGGCCTCCTATGTGTAGCAAAGAATGAGCCTGCTAATTGAGCCACCAGCTCATGTATTGTTATGCTGTGAGTTAGCCTGGCAGACTTGATGGCTGATCAGGGATCCTAGCAAAAGGACCACATGTTCCTTGATGACTTGTGGAATGTAATACCTGTCAGAATTTGGGACAGAGACACAGCAAGAAGTTTTTTGCCATTTGAATTTGTGGAGAGAATGGAAGAGCTGCGAATTGGCTGTAGGTGAAGCACCTACAGTTGCTTTCCTTGGGCATCTAATCCTTGGACATCTAAAGCAGGACTGGCAGTTGTGCTGCCTATTTTAGAAATGCTGCTAGCATATCCTGTATTCAGATAAAGCAAATATTTTAAAGATACTATAAGCCTCCCGTGCTCTCTTGCCCAAAAGAAGCAAAAATGGGGCCTATGTGCTGCTTCTGGAATTTCTCACCACTCAGGGAATTGGAGAGCATGTACCAATCTTCCCTTGAAATGAACATGTTTCTGCCTCAGCTTCTCTTTAGTTTGATGACATTCCTCAAAGTTTTATGTATATCACTCGGGATTGCCAACACTGAAGCTTTTTTTTTTTCTTTTCTTCATGGAGGCCTGTTAAAGTGTTTAGGATTGTTTTCAGGAGTCACCTGGAGACCAGTTCTGGAGCTAGCAACCATATTAGCTGAACCTCAGATCCTTACTGCAATTGTGGCAGCAGGCCCAGCTCTTGGAGAGTTGCTTGTAAGAAAAACTGCACGTCACTGAAAGAATTAATTATGTCCTATAATGGCCTCCTTACAACCTGGTGGACCCATCTGAGGTGGGTGCAACAGGTGGGATCCTATCTCAGGGAGGTGGAGCTTGTTGGAATGTGGAATGAATCATTTCCAGAAAAAGAAGTGGTTTGAAAACCACCACCACCACCCTCAATATTTTTTTTAAATTTTCAACATATTCCAGAGTTAAATGGACTTGAAGTTTTATCGGCTTTTAGTGCCATCTTAGGTCAAGGAATTAATCAGTGCAGGAACCAGCAGGTTTCTGGGATCCCTGGAGCAAATCCCTGCATATGGCTTGTTGGGCACGGTTTAAGGATTCAGGAGTTAGCATGGCCAGGTGGACTTTCTGATGGGCCTGGGCTCTTGGCCAGTGCCTCACCTAGCTGACCTCTGACGCAACCCCTGGACTTAATGAGCATTTTGAATCTGGAGTTAAGGAAGAAGCCATGGAATCTGTGTTGGGGAGGGGAGGAACTGGGAACTGGGGAAGGAGCTGCCTGTGCATTCAGCATCAGATATAGTTGCAATAGATTTCCAAAACTATTGAAATAGTTACTACCCTTGACTTCATCACAGGCTAAAAAGCTTTCACGTATTTGCAAAATAGGAGAGGATTGCCTGGCCCAAGAGGCAGTGGATTAATAAGGGATTGGTATGTTCCTGTGTATGAATTTGATTAGTAGACGTGTTGTCAGGTAGAGGTCCATGCCTGAAAAAAGGGGAGAGGATTATGGGAGCAAGAGAAACTGAAACAGCACCAGCAGAGAGTGATGGGAGGGAACGGTCCTGTGTTTTCTGATCAGAATGACATGCAGACAGGCGGGGGTGGGGGTGGCAACACTGGTTAATACAAGACTTTTCTGTGGGGAAATCAGATCCAAGACAGAAAGGAAAAGTGGGAGAAAGGGGGTGTGAGACTAGCAATGGGGACATGGTTCAGGATAGTGCCCTTAATCATAGGTGGTTGTCCATCTTCCAGTCTACTGCTCCCCCAGGTGAACTTTCAATGATAATGTGTAGGGAAGGGGATGGGAGCGAGCAAGCCTCTCTGTTGCTTGAGCAAAATGCATGGTAGTGTTGTTGTTGGGGATATATTTGTTCAGGAAATTCCCTGGGAGATGTCAAGTCAACACCTGTGGAGTCCCGGAGGGGGTGGTGACGTGTGCCTGCCTGACAGCATTCCCTGGGCTTTAATGAAGGCAGATGAGAGGGCAAGACCTGTGAGGCCTAGAAAGAACGCGATTTCGAGGGGTCCTAAAATCACTGTAGAGAGGCCTTGGACTGCCAGTCAAGGGTGACTCTTTTCCCCACTCCATTGCCTTGAGGAGTAACTGACATCTGGAATGGGGGAAGAGGATGAATGAGTATCTAGAGAGGATTTACTTGTAATTGTTCAATGAATTAGATGCCCGTGTGGCTGGTGATTCAGAACAAAATCAGAACCATGAAACTGCTGAAGGTCATAAAAGCTAAAGGGGAGAAAGTGACCCAGGGGGCAACTGCCTGGACAGCTGCAGAACTCTTCCACCGTACTACGTGACTAGAAGGCCATTTGTCAATGCTAAATGTGGAAAATTAGGGCAGATTCACAGTAAGTACAGAGCAAGTTACCACAAACTCAAGGCAAAACATTGGAAGAGCCAGTCTTACTCTAGAGCCAAACTGTATTAAGCATAGAGGTGTTTGAAAACAGTGTTATTTACTCAGTAGTAAGCAGCACACAGACATGCAACATCCTCCCTGACTCGGAGAGTAGTCCAAACACACTTTATGGTGGCCCCTGTGCTGGTCAAACTTTGCTGGCTTCAATTATGCCGTCCTAACTCCAGGTTAGGATTGCGCTTTGAGTCCCGGGCAGTGCAATTCTAACACTGTGCCAGCTCCCGAGTGTTCACAGCTACTCAAGAGCAGGCTGGACTAGTGCATGGATGTGCGCTGGTCCAGTAACACTGGCCCTTTGCTGGGACAAGGTGAGTTTGTGCTGGCCTGGGCAGGCAGGGGGTGGGTGGCAGCAAAATGGAACTGTAGCAGTGTTGGACAGGGGAGGGCAGTCAAGGAGGTGGATTGGGGCTGAGAGGTTGGTGGGACCGGCCTGGGCAACCTAGGCCAGATCCTAACCTCCATCCCTGGCCTGACTGGTGTTACACAGGCCGCTTGGATTTGCGCTCGTGAAATTGCAGGCACAGATCCAGGTAGCCTCATAACGCTGGCTGGTGTATGACATGGGGTAAGGGGAATAAAATCTCCTTACTTTGGGTTGTACCTCAGGCTGCTCCTAACCTGCGCTGGATACAGCACATAAGAACATAAACATAAGAACATAAGAAGAGCCTTGCTGGATCAGGCCAAAGGCCCATCTAGTCCAGCTTCCTGTATCTCACAGCAGCCCACCAGGTGCCCCAGGGAGCGCACGAGACAACAAAATGCTTGCATCCTATTGCCACTCCCTTGCACCCGGCACTCTGAAGTAGCCCACCACCAATGCAAGGAGATTGCACAATCCAGCATGACCTTTCCTCCAGAAATCCATCCAAACCTCTCTTAAAGGCATCTAGACCAGATGCCATCACCACCTCCTGTGGCAGAGAGTTCCACAGATTAACTTCCCGCTGGGTAAAAAAAGTACTTCCTTTTATCTGTTTTAACTCTCCCACCCCTCAGATTTAGCGGATGCCCCCTGGTTCTGGTGTTTTGAGAGAGGGAAAAGAACATCCCTTTATCGACTCTATCCCTTCCGTGCATAATTTTGTATGTCTCAATCATGTCCCCCCTCAGGCGCCTTTTTTCTAGACTTAAGAGCCCCAAACGCTGCAGTCTTTCTTCATAAGGGAGGTGCCCCAGCCCCATAATCATTTTTGTCGCTCTCTTCTGCACCTTTTCCAGTTGGAACTCCACTATGTCCTTTTTGAGATGCGGCGACCAGAACTGGACACAATATTCCAGGTGTGGCCTTACCATCGATTTGTACAATGGCATGATAATATTGGCTGTTTTATTCTCAACCCCTTTTTTAATTACCCCAAGCATGGAATTGGCCTTCTTAATTGCTTCTGCACACTGGGTCGATACCTTCATTGAATTGTCCACCAGCACCCCAAGATCTCTCTCTTGAGCTGTCACAGACAGCTTGGAACCCATTAGCCTATAGGTGAAGTTTTGGGGTTTTGCCCCAATGTGCATCACTTTACACTTGTCTACGTTGAAACACATCTGCCATTTTGCCGCCCATTCCCCCAACTTGGAGAGATCCTTATGGAGCTCTTCACAATCCCTTCTGGTCTTCACCACCCGGAAAAGTTTTGTGTCATCCGCAAACTTGGCCACCTCGCTGCTTATCCCTGTCATTTATGAACAAGTTGAAAAGCACCGGCCCCAAGACAGATCCCTGGGGCACTCCGCTTTTCACCTCTCTCCATTGTGAAAATTGCCCATTGGCCCCCACTCTCTGTTTCCTGGCCCTTAACCAATTCTGAATCCATAAGAGGACCTGCCCTCTTATTCCCTGACTGTGAAGTTTCTTCAGCAGCCTTTGGTGGGGGACCGTGTCAAACGCCTTCTGAAAATCCAGGTATATGATATCCACAGGTTCACCCACATCCACGTGCCAGGCTACTTGGACTGCCTGTTCCAGCGCAGGTTAGGATTGCGCCCCCAATGTCCTAAGTGTGGGGAAATATACATATTCACTTTGAAATGATTTCAGACTGCATGTTATTTCCAGACCACAGTAGTAGGAGGTTAAGCCTTACCTGATCCTTTGAGATAGCTGAAAATGTTGGATTCATGCTCCTGCCACCTGCTACCAGGTTAGGATTTGGGCCCAAACTAGTTATGATGGTAATACATTTTTTTTTACATGCCCTCCCTGTTTATATATGTATTTTATGTTTACATATACATATGTATAAATGTACATATACATATGCATATGTACTCCCTGTTATATATAATATTACCTTAATGGTAAAAGGAGTGTGTGGGGTGGGGTGGGGGCTCAGCTAGGGAGGAAGGAAATTGCTTGACGTAGTTGACTGAGGAAAAAATTTAGCACCCCTCTTCTGCACACTCCTTTGGCACCCTGCTGTCTGCTCTAATCCCAGTCTGATCATTTTATTCATGGCGGCTTTTTCTTAAAGACGACAAAGTCACCAGCCTTAAATATGCCACTTCATAATGCAATTAAAATAATACGTAGTTTGGCCCTGTGTGAGGAAATAATGGACAGGTCCATTGGGTATTTGCTTGCATAGTTCCTGATCCCCCCAGGCAGTGGTGTCATTCAAATGATTTAGGAACAGGAACTCACTTTTGATTGGCACTTGTCGGGAACCCGGAACCAGCCACGGAGCCTGAATGACATCACTGCTTTCACCCCCCTAGGAATCCGGAGTCGCTCCCTTTAACCCTCTGAGTGCCGGCCAACCAAGAAGAAAAGCTCTTTGCAGAGGAATTGGGAGGGGGGAGGAGGGAGAGTGAAGTGGGCGGAGTCAGCCGTAATTTTAACTAGTGGAACTGAGTTCCCCCGCGTTCCCCTTGCATGACATCACTGCCCCCAGGCCAGAAAAAAGAGCTCTTGCTGTGACTACTACTGTAGGGCATCAGTTGTGCTGAACCAGAATGTTCCCATTTGGAGTTGCCCATTCATACCCTGTTGGGATGGAGTGGCAGTGTTTTAGAAGGAGCAGCACACCTTCCTGTATCCTGTTTCTGAAGAATACTTGCCCCTCTTGTTCCTTTTTCATTTTGGCTTAGAGGCTCTGCAGCAGAGGCCCTATTCACCAAATATGAGGAAAATGCATCTTTCCCTGCCTTTTTTTCAAGGGTTTTGCAGGAGAGGAATGCTTAGGAGGGGAAGGCTCAGAGCAAAGTCTAGAACATGTGGAAGCGTTTAAGAAGGGAGCTCTGAGGAGACTGTGTGTGTCGGCACTGAAGGGGGGGAACGAGAAGAGGGGGAGTTTTTTTCTCCTGGTATATAAGGAAGCTGCCAACTTTATATTTTCATTAAAAAATGAATGGTGCAGGCTCAGACCACCCCCTTTCCTTCATCTCCTTGCAGCTCAGAATAATACCCACCATTGTGCCAGAGGTTAGGAGCTGATGAGGCAAAGAAATTGTGTCACTGGAAGAGCTGGGGCCGGTTTTTGAAGTATAGGCAAAGCATTAGGAAATCAAGGGGTAAAAACGGCTGCCGTTAAGAGTAGTTGGGAAGATGGATGGCGGAGCCCAGGTCTACGCATACGCTGGGAACCTGCTGTGGGTTGGGCTAGGGATGTGCGGGGGACACACACAAAGAGAAATACACTGGAATCGCTGTGGGTCTGCACGGGGTCTGAGAGAGCCTTGCTGTGGGAGAGCCAGGGAGAGCACTGGAGAGCAATATGGATGCAAATTTGTGGTATGTGGGAAGCATTACTTTGAAGAACAGGCAGGAAAATCAGAGGTTTTGGTTAGCATGAAGGCCCTTGCAGGTATTCTCTAGGAGCTAGTGAGCTTTGGACTGGAGGAATCCTATAGCCTGGGTAAATGTGAGCTTTAATGGTGGACAGATGTATTCTTCATAGTAGAGATTTGGCTGTCTGGTTCAAATCAATATGTGAGATTTAGCCCTCTCGCATTAAGAACATAAAAACATAAGAAGAGCCCCATTGGATCACACCAAAGGCCCATCTAGTCCAGCTTCCTGTATCTCACAGTGGCCCACCAGATGCCTCAGGGAGCACAACAGGATACCTGCATCTTCTTCTCACTCCCTTGCACCTGGCATTCTCAAGTGCCTATTTGTACAACAAGCAAGTTCTACACACACATCACAGCCTGGATGGACCCTTCTAGAAATTTTTTCAATCCCCTTTTAAAAGCATTTAGGCCAGGGGCCATCACTACATCTTGTGGCAAGGAGTTTCACAGACTAATTATATACTAGGTTAAGAAATATTTTCTTTTGTTTGTTCTCCCAACACTCAATTTTAATGGATGTCCTCTGGTTCTGATGTTGTGTGAGAGGGAAAGAACATTCCTCTATCCTTATCCATACCCTGCATAATTTTGTATGCCTCAATCATGTTCCCTCTCAAGTGCCTTTTTTCTAGACTGAAGAGCCCAAACACTGAAGCCTTCCTTCATAAGGGAGATGCCTCAGCCTTCCCTGCTCCCTGACACAAGAGTTCCTTTTATGTGCCTCTTTCCCCCTCAGAGTAGCTCTGTCAACCCTAGGTGATTTTCTGGGATAACCTCTTTTCTATTTTGACACCTGTGCTCTTCCTTCTGGCACCTGCCCCAAGTATTTGTCCCTTTGGTCCCAGTTTATTAATTCTACTTTCTTTCAGTGTCCAGATTCTGGGCTTCATATCTCCTGAGCTCTCTTTCTACTCATTTTCCCTGTTCTCAGCCTCCATTGAACCCCTGTCCTACAAATATTGCATAGCTATTTTTGTCTCTAAGGGTAAGGTATGCTTTTCTCATCCAAATAGAATTTTCACACCTCAGAGGTTGCTCTGTTTCTTTTATTTATTTATTTATTTATTTAAGAAATTTCTACCCCGCCTTTCCTCTGCCAAGGCAGATGTCCAAGGCGGCTTACAATATTAAAAAGGATAAAAATAAAGTATAACAGTTAACATTAAAAACAGTTAAAAACAGTATTAAACAATAAACAATCAAGATTAAAAAACACAAACAATTTAAAAACAATTAAAAAATAAAATAAGACACAAGCCCCGTGGATCATAATAACCAGCCAGCCAACCTGTCAGCAATTAAAAGCTTTTTGGAATAAAAAGGTCTTCAGCCCCCGCCGAAATGTAAACAGAGAGGGAGAAGTTCTCAGTTTGAGGGGAAGGGTGTTCCAGAGTTGGGGGGCCACCACCGAGAAGGCCCTCTTCCTGGCCGCCACTCCTCTTACTTCTCCTGGTGGCGGCACAGTCAGAAGGGCCCCCCCAGATGATCTAAGAGTACGGGTTGGATTATATAGAAGGAGGCGGTCCCTCAAATACCCCGGACCCGAGCCGTAAAGGGCTTTAAAAGTCAAAACTAGCACTTTGAATTGGGCCCGGAACAGAACCGGCAGCCAGTGTAGTCGCCGAAGCAGCGGCTCGACAGAGTCAAACCGACGTGCCCCAGCAACCACCCGAGCCGCCGCGTTCTGTACTAGTTGTAATTTCCGGACCGTCTTCAAAGGCAGCCCCACGTAGAGCGCATTGCAATAATCTAATCTTGATGTCACTAGGGCATGGGTCACTGTGGCCAGGTCCGTTTTATAGATATAAGTCTTGCTGGCTTTTTAAATGTATTGATAAAGCATGTCAAAAAGCATATAAGAAGATAGTTATACAGTAACGTTAGAGGGAAAATATACAACTATCAAAAAATACCAGTTATAATAGGACCCATCAATTCCCTGATGGTATAATTATATTCTTAAAAGAGACATCTCAATAAGTAATTATCTCAAGAATTTGCATTACAGTATTTGTTTATCAACATTTATGCTCTGTTTAACTAGAGCGTTTATGACTTCATAGCATCTGCACCAATGAACAGGCAGGCAAGAACCACTTTTTAGACATGTGTTGACGAGATGTGTTGGCTCAGTATGACTGTAAAAGTGATATACCAGTGGGGATTTTTTGTCTGAAAGGAGGTTCCATCAAGAGACACCTTAATCTGGTCTAGGCTGAGGACCATAAAGTTATAAAGACCCTTGGTCTCTCAGGTACAGGGTGTGAGCCCTAGAGCTTATTTGCTAACAGTTCCTTTCATGAAAGGTGCACCTTGGAGCAATTAAGTGATATAGGGTCATCCATTATAATTGCTGTGGGTAATAGGAAAGAGGAAAGGTTGGGCAGCTACTTGTAAGGCCTAGACTTGAGCAATGAGGTGCCAGAATCTGCTACCTCAGTCAATTAGAGGGGACTTTAGGGTCAGTACTGCTGTCCCATTTTTCATACTAGATACAGCCGGGGCAGTTAGCGTTACAAATCCGTTCTCATCTTAACACATTTTATGGATTTACATGCCCATACCTTATGGCTCCTAAAGCCTATATTTTCTCTTAACAGTTGTAGCAATGGAGGATAAGCAGAATGAGACCATCAGTTGCTCCCCCCTCCACCTTTTTGTAGCTCTATCACAGTTTTCTGTAGAATCAAAAGGGATGTAGACAGTTCTTCCACTTTTCTTTTAAAAATATTTTTTCTAAATCAGTTTGACAGCATTATCCAACCTGTGTTGTTGTTGTCATGACTGCAAATACAACAAGAAAAGGTATTAAGGTATCAATAGTTTAGACCAGTGGTTCTTACGTACCCATCAGCAACTCATTTCCATAAATTGTACCCCTCATTTTTGCAAAACGTTTGTAATTGATATAGTTGCTGTCAATTCTAACACAGACCTTTTTTTCTGCCATTAGTCACTTCTTTTTTTGAGTGGACCCTAAAGGTCCTGGCAGGTACCCTTGGGGATACTAGTACCCCAGATTGGGTACCGCTGTTTGAAACTAAATAGCAAAATATTTAAAAGAGAAGAAAAATTCAAGTAGGAATATACTATGTGTTCAGGTCTGTAAAATAAAGTGACTGGTTACCTGTTCATCTCTGGATTTAAGTGTGGATGTTGATTCTTACCTTTAAGGTTTTAAGTGGCTTGGGACCTAGGTACGCTAAGGACCACTTGCCCTTGTGTGTCTCTTCATGTGCTCCTTTCAACATCTGGCCAGGTAAACTCACCTTGAAGTTCAGTGAATACTCCCAAATTATGGGGAGCTGGGCCTTCTCAATAGTGGTGCCAACCTTATGGAATGCCAGCCCTGGTAATGCCCAACACTGAGTTCCTGCAAACTACAGGCAAAAATGTGGCTCTTTAAGAAGGGTTTTGATGTCAGTTTTATGACCCCTGCTCTCCTATATGGGTTATTCCCTGTTCTGCTGACTCTTGGTTTTTGAGTGTATTTCTTGATAACAAACTCAATTAGTTGAATGCCTATCAGTCTGTACATGAAACAGGGCACTCACAGACTAGGTAGTGATTTCTACATACTCAGTGGTCTCTCTTGGTATCTAGAAGAAGATATGTTTGCAAAAGAAAAGAAAAAAACCCCAAAAAAATTCTGAATGAAGGCTGTAAATTCTCAGTCATAAGCCATGTAATGTTGAGGGGGGGAAACCTCCCAACAGTAAAACTGAGAGAGGGACAGCAAGGGAATTGGCCTACTTTTATCAAGTGGATATTAAGATTGGGGAAATCCAGTTTTGTTGCAGGCACTTCTCATAGCATCTTTCCTGGTGTGTTTCTTTTATTGTGTGGGATACCATATTTTAAAATGTATCCACATGACAAGGAAATATATCTGAAACATCCTAAGACCAATTTCTAATAAATTTACCCCACAATTGGTAAAAAAATTATCCTTTTGAGATGGGTTTTGTCTAATGTGATCAAGCTGTGTTAATTTGACCCATTTAGCTACGTGTCAGTTTGTTCAGTCCCTTTTTCCTTAATTGACAAGATCTGTGAGGATATCCAATCACATTATTCTAAGGGACTGAAATAAGGAGACCAATTCTGATATCTGTTTACATTTGTGGGACGAGCCTTCCCCCTTAAATGTGCTAAATCTGTAGTTTTGCAAACCAATGTTTGAATGCACAGGAGGGGCAAAAAACAAAATCCAGCTGGTTTCCTCCTCTTCCCACCTCCTCGGTTACTGCTCATTCCTTGTCTTGTGCTCAAGCTTGATTCAAACGTGAGATAGTGGTATCAACTGTGCCAGTGTTGTGTCTGTGTCAATGTGCTGTCATCTTGCATTTCTCATCGTTTACTCACTCCTTCTCATCATATTTTGACCAGAGTAAGGAAAATTATGCTTATTTTTTCTTGCTCTAACCATTCCTATTGCTCACTTTGCACCATTGTGTTTGGCCCCTGTTTGCATATTCATCTGCCTTTTACTGAAGCAGACCATGAGTCCACCTTGCTCAGTGATGCTTATGTTGATCCTCCCTTCCTCTTTTCCAGCCCTGGCTGGAAATACCAGGGATTGAGCTTGGGACCCTACGCATGCAAAGCAAGTGCCTTAAAACTGAGCTACAGCTGCCTCCCTTGTAGCTAGAGAGGTTTGTTTCTGGTAAAATAGAATACTAGCCTAAGGCTACAATCCTATACAACTTACCTATGAGTAAGTTCCATGCCATTCAAAATAGTGGGACTGACTTCTGAGTAGGATTGTGCTGTAAGTCTTGCTCATCGCAGTGGAATTACTTCTGAGCAAAATAAATAACACCGTTTTCAAACACCTCTACTTGTAGCATCTTTCAGAACCCATCTTTCTCTGCTACCTGGCTATTTTCAGTGCAGGTACGTTTGGCATTCAAAACAGAACCAGTTAGGGCAAAAAAAAAATATTGAACTGAGTAAGGAACAAATTATGAAATGAAATGAAATATTATAAAATGAAGGGTAAACAAGTTAAGTAGTTTTAGCTGATTTCCCAAATGTGGGAAGTTGAGAAAACACATGAGACATAATGCATTTGAGGCATAAATTTGCATGAAAAGAATTACCCTTCCACCTCAGCAGGGCAATAAAATGATATACAAATACATGTTATGTGGTGGACCTGAAGGATGGAACTGAGTATTTTTAATGTCCTCAGTGGGCTGTGATCTCACTGTGAGATTTGTTCAGAAGGATCTTTGACTAGCTTTTCAAAATTCTATCTCCAGACTTCTTTCCACCACCACCCCCACCCCCCAAAGGAAGTAATGATTCTGGGCACACAACCTTTGGGCGGCTTTTATGTTTCCATCCAATGTGCAGCTTATCTCACTTGCCTGAAAATACGCTCTTTGGTCTGCCAAGCCATTCCCTGCAGCATACCAGTCTGCTGCCGGTGGAATATTGTGGCCTGGATTGTGTAGGTTCATCTGTGGAGGCTGGTGGTTAGGTGGGTCTGCCTTGCAGCTTGGGGCAGGAGGTGGATGGGAACGGGTTGGACCGAATGGCCTTTTGGTACATTCCCTCTGTATGCATCTGTAATTCCCAACTCTTGTTGCTTGAACCCATTATTCAAGACAGTAGGTGCTCTGTGCTTCCTTTCTAAGCTTTTTGCCAAAGTAATCTAATTGCCACCCAAAAAGCTGAACTATGTAGCCTTCAGAAATAATGCAAATCAAGCAGGTTTGCAAATGTTTGTTTGCTTTGCATCATTTATTCTGTTTAACTGGAGATTCTCTTCTGCACTTCTCTCTCCCCTAGCCCTACCCACACATTGAAGCTTATATTTGCAGCCTTGAGGGCTAGGGCTTTTTTTTTTTTTTTTAATGAAAGCTGAGATTCTCAGGATCATAAATTCTGTGCTGAATGTCAACCTTGCCTTTGAGCAGAGTCACAGAATATACACAGCTCTACCAATAATAACATCTTTCTAGAACCCTCTGCCTGTCCTGATACGACCGGAGTTGCGGACTGAGTAAGTGTTGCGGGGAATGGATTGGGTGCTGCTACAAACCTGGGGTTGATATGTTGTTTCTGCAAAACTAAAAAAATAAGTAAAATAGACAAACCCACTGGAATCCACCCAGAGTACTGGGTGCAAGGGAGTGGCAGCAGGATGCAAGCATCTTGTTGTCTCATGCCTCCCTGGGGCACCTGGTGGGCCGCTGTGAGATACAGGAAGCTGGACTAGATGGGCCTTTGGCCTGATCCAGCAGGGCTCTTCTTATGTTCTTAATCAATACAGAGAGATTTTCTCACTTTTGTAGAGCCACACCAGCTTTCTCTTAAAAGAGGAAGGAAGCTCAACTTGAGTTAAAGCACAGTAGTTACTCTGAATGGAGGGCAACGTAGCAGTATAAGCCCTGAGACTTTCAAGAGAGCTTCAAGTCTTGAATGCTACTGAATAGCTTGGCAGTGTGTGACTAGCAGCATTTTCAGGCTTGGAGATGCACGACATATATAGGAAATCCAGGGAAAATAAGGAAATGAAATTAATAAGGAAATAATAAGGTACTTTTAAATAAATTGATATAATAAAACAAAAGTCAGATAATAAAAGCATAATAAAAACTATGCATATACATGTTGGTACAAGCACATATGACAACGGTATCAATGGTGAGAGAAATCCAGAAATCCTGTCCAGAAATCAACTGCTTCTGTTCTCTAGCTCCTCACAAGTTCCCTCATGCATGAAGCTTGACCACTGTCTCTGCCAGCCAGAGATGAATCACAGAAGCAAATGCAAAGACAAAGCCCTGGTCCAGGGAGACCATATTTTCTTTTAACAAGTGCATCTACTCTGTTTTTAACAACTTCAAAGGGTACTGGACAGTATCATTTCTAGCACATTTGCACCCAAAGTGTCGAGCACAAATTTGATATTTATATTTTCAAGGTACAGGCATGTGCCAGTATCTGCTGGGGTTCAGTTCCTGACTCTCACATGGATACTGGGGGTGCCTTTTTTAAGATAGGGGAACATCAGTGGTTTTGCTGCAACAAGGTAAAAAAAAGGGGGGAACATTATACAAATCTATCTTTTTACTAGGCATCCGTGGATAACTGAAACCATGGATACTGAATCAGTGGATACTGGAGCACACCTGTATACAATATCAGCTAATTTCCTACAGAAGTCCCACATAGAACAGTTAGAATTCTAACAGGAAGCCTTTGGTTAATACAATCACAGAAACGCCTGCTTTGTATATAGAGGTGTAATTAAGTAAATGAGGATCCTCTAGCTGAATAGTGGGCTATCAAGAAAACGATCAGAGGCTAGTTGAACCATTAAAGCAAATGGGTGGATTGTATAGCCCGGACCTTACTATGTACACTTTGCACTGATACTGATAAAACATCACAAGGAAATCAATTAAATCCAAATCCAGTTTCAGACCTTCTGCTGGGCCTCCCTCTGGATAAGTTAGAAGGTGGCTACTCTACAGTTCTTCGCAGATGGGAAACACCTTAATGATTTAGGTAGATGTTTATTCATTTATAGGCATGCTCTGGTATCCATTGGGGTTCTGTTCCCCCACACCCACACCCACACCCACACACCCTGCAGTGGAGTAGTAGTCACAGAGGCCTCCTCAATGTAAGGGAATGTTTGTTTCCTTACCTTGGAGCTGCATTGCCCTTACCCCAGTGCTGGAAAATTGGTTAGGATTGTGCCCCCCACACACACACCGTGGATACCTGAAACTGTGGATACTGGGGATGCCTTTTTAAAGATAAGGAAACATCAGTGGTTTGCTGCAATAAGGTAAAAAAAAAAAGATTTGTTCACTGTTCCCCTATCTTTTTAATAGGCATCCCAGTATCCATGGTATCTACGGATAACTGAAATTGTGGATACTGAATCAAGGGTTACCAGGGCATACCTGTATTTGTCCTGATCATATAGAAAGTGGGTGTGTCTGCATGCATGCCTAATTTTTACTGCTAAAGGTATACAAAAGTGATGGGAGTGATGCCCATTGTCCTCATTCGCCTTATTTTCCATGGTCACTACAGGCACTTTTCTCACCTCCCTAGCTCATTTTTGATATCATTACTGGAGCTGAAGAAAAATGTTTGAATGGCCAAGCACAGGGAAGTAAAGAAGCAGAGAAGAGAATGTTCAGGTCCCGTCATTCATGTGCCCCTACTGATGTAAAACACTAGTTGATACATGAATGAGGCTGACATATGAATAAACAAATGTCTAGTTGGCCCTAAGGCATCAAATGAAGATCTGTGCTACCTGCTACGAAAGCAGTAGCAGCTCTCTGACTGGAGTGGTCACCTGATTTCTGCTTTCAAGCCTAGAGCGTGTTTCTGTGTTTGGGGAAGAAGCCTAAAGTCTTCCTCCAGCCAAATATCTGTCATTTTGGAGGAACGTGAAACAAATTACAGGGTTCTGCCTATATTTTTAAGGGGGAAAAAAATCCCAAGTTGAATCTACCTTTTAAAAGCATGAAAGCCTATCCAAATTGGAGGCAGGGCCAAGTAACATGACGAAGGAAGCCCAAAGTAGAGCAAGAGAAAATGGCATTTGTCTCAAGCAAACATAGCTGTACAGTTTGAAACAAAACAGTTGCTACATTGGGAGCCAGTATGGGGTACTGCAGGGGCCTCCAAACTCCAGCTCGGATCTCGTACACCAGGATTATCCTTCCTGGCTGCAGCAGTGACAAAAGCGTTACTGTCCTGCGCCACAGCCACCATTCATCAAGCCCAGTTCTCACACTGTCTCACACCGGGCAGCCTCTTCCCCCAGGAAATTGGGGCACAGAGCCTTCGGAAGCAACAGGCAGCGGTGCAAGCCAGTGTGAAGACAGGGTGTGACAAATGACGGCTGTGCTGTGGAGCGCTAAGGCTTCACCACCACCGCCGTGTCACACCTGGAAGGATAACCCTGGCGTGCAGCCAGATTTGGAGACTGCTGGCGTAGTGGTTAGCATGTTGATCCTGACCTAAGACCATCTGAGTTTAAATCTCTGCTTGGCTATGGAGCTTACTGGGTAGACATGGCCTAGCTGCCATAGCCTAGCCTATCTTTCTGGACTAATGAGAGGAAGAGCCATTCACATTAATCTGAGTTCCTTGGCAGAAGGATGGGATATATGTATTTTTTGTAACTTGCAAATTAATAATGATCATGTTTCTATATGTTCTCCTTTTTTTCCTTTCGCATAAAATAAAAAATAAGTTTTATTTAATTATTTACCAATAATTGCCCCTCCTAAGCTTTTAAAAAACTTAGAGCCCAATCCTATTCTCCTCCCACCCCCACTGGTGCAGCCAGTGGAGGTGGGATCCGAAGGCTTTAGATATGTACGGGGAGTTAAATCCATATCTAATTAAACTCCTGCTCTGCAATGAAACTCCCCAGAGAGAGAAAGAGAATGGGTGGGGAGCTGCAGGAAAGGGGGGATAGGATCCTGTGAGTGTCATTGCCGCCACATCCACCCCCTCCTGCAGCCTCCCCACCACCTGTCTTTCCCCCTGTCTGCACAGGTTCACCCCTCCCTGTTCTGCCCTCCCACCTCTCTTGTTGACTTACCTGCTCCGGTGGATGGTAGGAGAGCTGCTGACATGAGCAGAAAGGCTCTGGCCTTCCCATTGGCATCCCAGCAGTGCACTACTGAGCACTTACAGTTAGCACTAGTGGGACACTGTGACAAACACTTCTCCAGACGACTTGTTGATTTCTTGTATCCAAAGACATAGACTGCCTCTTGGAAATGTATACAGGCATGCCCTGGTATCCACCGGGGCTCTGTTCTGGACCCCACTGGGGATACCTGAAACCATGGATATATAATACTGGTTTCAGCCTTTTTAACTGGCCTTTTTAACTATAGGGTAAAATCAGTGGTTTTGCAAAAAGATTTGTTTAATGTTCCCCTATCTTTAATATCCCAGTATCTGTGGTACCTGTGGATAACTGAAACTGTGGATATCAAATCAGGGGATACTGGGGCACACCTGCATTTATTATGCATAATAATAAGATTGATTTCACCCCTTGTTATAAGTGGGGTGACTCAGAATTTCTTCCATGTTTTTAGACTATAATATTAGCACTTCTTTTTCCCAAACAATATCTTCGTTAAGGTGTTAAGGGAGCATACAGTTCATTCATGTATGGGGAAATGATCTGTGGGAGTTTCTCATTTGTTTTTAACATTTGGCGCAAGCAAAGACTGTTTGAATAGAATCTAAAGGAAGTGAGAGAAATTCATCGGGAAGCACTGAATTTTTGAGGAAATCTTCTGTTATTCTGTATCTTCATCCTGGCCCCAGGACCTTATGCTAAATTCAGATGCATTCTGAGCTGCGCGTCTCACTGAAGGCATTGGGAGGATTCATGCACAGATGCCTCTCTATTTATTTTGAATGTTGCTGGCGTCATGTGTCCATCGCCAACACTTTCGGTGAACCTGATTTGAAGGCAGTTTGAGTGCTCTAATATGGGCCAGTTTTTGTCACTTTATTTGCGGAATTGTTATCTTTCTGTGCCCAGAAACTATCTCCAGTGCTGAGAGGATGAACTGACTGAAGAATAGACAACAGTTCTAGGTAATAGAGGGGATTGGCAGCATGGAAAAATGGACATTGTGGGAAGGTCCGGACCAGTTTAATCAACACCACTACCAAGACTGACATGTACAGAGCTGTCACTCAGCCTGAGATCGGTGTGCCACAGCAGTGCAGTTCTGAAGGTTTCTTTTCCCTCTGCTTTGGCGCACACTTCCTAGCAATCTGCTGATAAAAGGCAAGGTTGTGCGCTCATGTTCTTATGCTTGTCAATGCTTGTCAGCTGCTATTTTCAGTCAGTCAGCAAATTTTCCTTGCTCTCCTTTCTTTGCCTTCCCCCTCCTCCACATGCTATGGTATGTTCTCAATAACCATACTCCGGTATGTGCACTTGTTCTCTCTTAATTGCTGATTTCATGCATCATTATTACAAACTGCACAACAAACAAACAGTTGAACGCATGCTATGAAAGTTATGGAATGGAGAATTAAATGGTGGAAAGGTTGTTTGTAGGGAAGATGCCCAAATGAGGAAGGTGATAGCAAGATGCACCCGAAAGAGCCCGGGACACAGTGCTGTGAATGTTTTTGTTTGGGTTGGGAAATGTTCAGAGTTTTAAGAAAGGGCATGAAACACCATAGTGATTCAGAGTGGTGGGGGAGAGAGAAGTATATATAGCAAAAAGTCCGTTGTCATTAATAAAGTCGAAGCCTGGCATTAAAGGCACTTCTAAGACGGTACACCCACTGCTGATTTCCATGCCCACTTCTGAAAGTCCAAATGGTCTAACGGCGTGGATGGCCAAGCCCAAATTAGCGATATAGCATTAAAACCTCGCCCTACTTGGCATTTCTTGCAAGGAGTACTTTTTCCTTCACCTACATGTAGCTCTGCAGCTGTTGGGGGAAGCTGCCTTCTGGAGGCAGGCTTTGGGGAAACTGAAGTGAGAAAGCATGATTCAGGGAAAGACTCTAGTCTCTCACAATATTCCGCATTCGTGCGCATTCCTTTCACTTTCCAAGGGCTGTTAGGAGGGCTCCTGAGTAGACAATGCAGGACCAGTGACTGGGTTTGATGTGGAAGATCTGTGGGTGGATCTTCCACACATCTTTCTTCTTTTATAGCATCCACAGAGCCCCTAATTTTGGTTGTTCCTGTATGTTTTCTCTCCGCAGCTAACAGCAGCCCCACAGGTGGCACAGGTTGAATTGGGAGCTCAGGAAAAGGCTAGGCCGCCTCTTCCACTGCACTGCAGCCCCAGTTCACCACCACCCTGCCTGGCCAGCTACTTTCTGAATAAGACATCAATAATCTTTCGCATAAATAGCCTCTAGCTGGACCTTGGAGCACTTGGCTTTCTGGTATCCTCATGTCCTACAAACCCCTTTTTCTTTAGCTAAGCTGCCAGGTGCCTGACGCTTTTTTTTTTTTAAATATACATTCAGTCTCTTGAAGCTGCCTTACAGGGGCCCATATCATTTGTCGATGCAGCCTAGCATTGTGTTTGCTGGTACACAGTGGCTTTCCGTGGTTAGAGGCAGGCGTTCTGTTACTTGAGATTCTTTTAACTGGAGTTGGATTCTAACCTGGGAGTGTTTGCTTGCAAAGTGTATGTTCTACCACATACAGGATCTGGGCTCCTTCACCTGCCAGCCACAGTAAGTTATTGGAACACTATTAGAAACATCTAAGGCAGTGCCACAAGGGACCCAGATAGCCATACCAAACAAAGAAGTGTTGTGGTTGTCATCTGAAGCTAGTAAAAAAAGGCTGAGAGGGCAGCCCTTGTCTTGGTGGCAGCAAGCTTCAGCATTCATATATAAAAAGCCATTTCATAATGAGTCAGACCATTAGTATATCTTTTCCAGTACTTTGACTAGTAGCCAGTGTTTTAGGCAAAGTGTTGTCCCAGCCTTACTACTGCAGATCTTTAATTGGAGATAACAGGGACATTCTATTTGCAAAGTCTGTGCTCTACCGCTAAGGTAAGCAGGACTCAAAACAGATCAGAAGGGGTTGTCCTAGGTGAGTGAAGACTGCACTATACTTACGAGTGGGTTTTCAGGCTCCTGAACACCTGTGCAAAGCTGCCTTTGGAGCCATTTGCAGCTGTGAAAGCAAAGTGGAGGAGTTGCCTCTGCTTTGTTTTCCCAGCCACGAATAGCTCTGAAGGTGAGGGAGAGGGCTGAAGGCGAGGGAGAGGGGCCACTTTCCTGCATTCAGGAGCCTATGAGTGCAATCCTAAACTTCTCCCGTTGCTGAGCAGATTATCAGGACGATCAGACCTACAGCTTACATACTTTTGGCTGATGGTAATCTGTCTTCTGTACACAATGTAGCCAAATTTTTCGCTGCTGCTATAAGTATCCGGAAATTTATCATGAAATCCCCTGATTGAGGATCTGTCATTATAATATTTTATGATATACTGTGTCAGGCTAATTTTATCATCTTAACATTTATGTAATTTTATTTTATTTTATTTTTTTAACATTCATGTAATTGTACTGATTTAATTCGCTTTGTACTGGTCCATGACTGTAATGAACTAAATCAATCAATCCTAAACTGGAGTTAGGCCGGCATAAACTAAGCCAGCAAAGTTTGGCCAGCACAAGGGCCACCATAAAGTGTGTTTGGACTACTCTCGGAGTCAGGGAGGATGGCGCATGTCTGTGTGCTGGCCTCTGACTCCAAGAGTGGTCCAAACATACTTTATGGTGTCTCTTGTGCTGGCCAAACTTTGCTGGCTTAGTTTATGCTGGCCTAATTCAGTTTAGGATTGAGCCCTGAAAAATTTAGGCCACAATCCTAACCAACTTTCCAACACTGACATAGTGATGCCAATGGGGCATGTGCTGCATCCTGCACTTAAGGGGCAGTCGTGGAGGCCTCCTCAAGATGGTATACAACTGAACTGATAACAGTGTGATTTCCAATACAAGATGCTTTGGATGTTGTTTTCAATATTGAGCATTCGCTATGTGAAGGCTGGATAAAACATACCTAAAGACATACATAATAGTAAGCCAAGATATGAACATTTTAATAATATAAAAATGGTTGAAATTTTGGAACTAAAAAAAGCAAGATCACTATGTAACTTTAAATTATTTCTTTTATCCAAACATTTTTAGAAAGTTTATTCATCTTCACTTGATGAAGCAGGATTTTAGTGAGGCAAGCATTAACTGAGGGTGGGTTTGCATTCTTACAGTGCCTAGCCAAACAGTCTTGGCTGCCAATAACAAATTCCCCACAAGATCTCTATGTTTTGGCTGAACTACATCTCTAAAATATTATAATAACAGGATTAATAAGGTAGGAGTGATTTTTATAGCTGATGTAGTCTATTAATGGTTTCGTATAATTTTCTGCAATTTCCCTCATTCATTTGCACGCACATGCGCGCACACACCACACACACGGCAGAATATAGAGCTCTAATACCTATCACCTGTTACAATTGTTATCCTCCATGTTCTAGGATCGAATAATAATGGAATTTCTTATAAATTGTTTTAGCTGAGTATTCATTGAGTACTGCTCCAAATAATCAGATATATTAATATGTATTGGAAGCCGATCCTACAGCAAAAGCAAGTAATAACATGTTAAAAATATAAAACCTTCACAAATACTGAACCTCCACCCTGATGCTAGTCTATCCCTAGCTACTGGACAACCGAAAGAGATTAAGCTCTTCTTTTCAGTCTTTGTAGCTTATCAATGCCAAAATACACAATTCTCAGAATAAGCCTGTAGACCAGCGATTTTCAACTACAGCACATTGGTGCAAGGGGTACCATAGGGGAAAAGAGATACCTTACCTGCCATCAGAAGAATGCAGCAGAGACCCTCAGGAAGCCAGCAGAGTGCATCAGGAAGTGCCAAAAGATCTTCTGCAGGAAGCTGCAGAAACCTTCCAGAGGCTGCAAGGACCTTCAGAATGGTGCCCTGACCAGTGCAAACCCCTTTAAAATGGTCAGCAGAAGCTGCCACTGGCCATTTTAAAGGGATTAATACAGAGGCGTTTCTACAGGGATGGCAAAGCTCTAAGTTTTGCAAGAAGCCTTACCCTGTCGTGTAAATCCCTCCTCTCCCTTGCTGCTGTAGCTAGTAAGCAACGCCAAGATTGGCTAAAACGGTGCAGGAGAGGAGTAATCTCCACTGCAAGGTAAGGCTTCTTGCAAAACTTAGAGCTTTGCCATCCCTGTAGAAACGCCACTGGATTAATACTGATCGCAGCTGCCATTCTGAAGATCCTTGCAGTCTCTGGAAGCTCTTCACATAGCGGATAACAACAACAGAGGCATGGATAATGAGAGGTAGGTCCAAATTCTGCCCCTCATAGATAAGCAAATTAGCAGGTTGTGAATTCACATATAAAGAGAACTGACTGTACTTTCACTAAGCATATATGAATAGACAATGGACAGCCCAATCCTATGCACATCTACTCAGAAGTAAGTCCCACTGAGTTCAATGGTAAGAATGGATAGGATTGCAGCCTGAAACAGGAATCTCAAGAGGTTCTTGGCAGTTCAAATAAGTAACCCATTCAAGAAGAATGATAAAGCAGATATTTTTTTGAGATAGTCACAAGTCAATGAATTGAGTAAGTAAACTGACATTTTAATTGTCTTATTTCATGATGACTCAATTCCGTGGAATGATAGGGCGAAAAAGCAATCGTAATTGCATAGCCATATTGGAACCTGTTTTTTATGTAGGCCTGATCAAGCCCAAATTAACCACTCTAATAGGGCAGTCCTATCCTCCCACCTCCAGCTGGTGCAGAACTCTCCAAAAAACAGGCACATTGCATCGCTGGAGCAGTTTTGCTGGAGCAAGTCTGAGGAGAGAAAGGGGGCAGGGATGCTGCCGCCAGCGTGTGCCATTGCTGCTGGACCTGCTCCCCTCCTCTAGCCTCCCTGCCCTGTTCCCTCTGCATCCAGTTTTGCTCCTCCCCACCCCCACTGTCTCACCTTCTCTGATGGGTGGCCCGCAATCTCCCAATGCATGCCTGTCAGCCAGTGCTTGGGCAGGGCACTACTCTGAGTGCTGCTGGAGCATCTTCATAGCTGCTTTGCAGCAGTTGCCACCAGTGGAATGTGTGTTCCGCTCATGGCTGAGCTGTATAGGATTGGGCCATAAAGCTGCAATCCTATGCATGACTTGAGAGTAAGCCACAGGATTTACCTCTCACCAGGATTTACTTCTGAGTAGACATGCCAGGATTATGCTCCATGTCCCACTGATTTCAACTAAACGTAAAAAGTCTCCCTTTCATGTCAATCATCTAATTATCATCACAGCCACAGGTGTGCCCCGGTATCCACTGATTCAGTGTCCACAGTTATCCACGGATACCATGGATACTGGGATGCCTGTTAAAAAGTTAGGAGAACATTAAGCAAATCTTTTCCTTTTTTTACCTTGTTGCTGCAAAACCACTGATGTTCCCCTATCTTCAAAAAGGCATCCCCAGTACCCATGGTTTCAGGTTAGGTCCCCATAGTGGCATCCAGAACAGAACCCCAGCAGATACTGGGGCATGCCTGTACAGAGAACCTTAACATTTGCACTACAGCAGTGTTTCTCAAACTGTGGGTCAGGACCCACTAGGTGGGTTGTGACCCCATTTCTGATGGGCTCTACAGAGCCTCCAATGAATACAGGGTGAGGGAAGGACCAGATAACTGACTCAATCCTTTCGGCTTCTCAAAAATCAGATACCTACTAACTGCCATGCGAACAGCTGATCTCCTGCAGCTTGAAAACTTGTGTAAATATAGGGAGATACATGTTTGAGTGGTTTTTTCTGGTGTGTTTTTTCCCCTAGTCTGCCAGTGACAGGTGTTGGGGGAAGGTGAAGGTTATGTCACCCTTAAGCCTTGAGGCTATTCATTGCGAGAAAAGGATTGAGGTTTTTTTTTAAAAAAAACAAATAAATAATTACTTCTAAATAAATATATCAATAAAATAATATTTCTTTCCTGATCACCTTTTTTGAAGTCTCATAAAGTTAGGTGGGTCCTGATAGACAATTTAAAAAGTGAGTTCCGGTGCTCAAAAGTTTAAGAACCACTGATTTATCTTATTCTTTCTTGTAATGGCTAAGGGACATTGTCGCAATACCTGGAACCCCAGACTGCCCCCAGGGATCCTGGGATTATGTCCCCTCCTTGCCACTAGCAACCTCACCTTGAGTTTCAGCGTGTGTCACATTGAGCATTTACAATAAAGTTAAAACTAAAGTCTCTTCACATCACAATATTTTTATTTTCAGTGTGCAATATTTCCGTTTCCCTTTTACTATCTGTATTCAAATGCTTTCCTGAAATGCTGACTTAAGTCGGCTGGTCTACTTCAAAAGGGGGATATTTTAAATGCTTGTCACAGTTCTGTGAAAGAAAAAAATACCATACTCTTGAATGGGTTGGTTATTATTTTACACCTGATTCCACAGGTTTTACTTTATAGATTGATTCCCGTTCTTAAAGGTAAAAGTTTCCCCACGATCGAATGATCTAGTCATGACCAACTGTAGGGGGCGGTGCTCATCTCCGTTTCTAAGCCTGTAGAGCCGGTGTTTTCTCCAAAGACAAGCTTTCGTGGTCATGTGGCCAGCATGACGATACGCTATAACGCACAGAACACCGTTACCTTCCCACCAAAGTGGTCCCTACTCGCATTTTTAGGTGCTTTCGAACTGCTAGGTTGGCAGGAGCTGGGACAAGCAACGGGGAGCTCATTCCGTTGCGTGGTCTAAAACTATCAACCTTCTGATCAACAGTTCAGCGGATTAACCCACAGCGCCACCACATCCCTCATTCTTACAGCTCAGTAATAGTGATTATCATCATACAGTATAAAAGCAGGACTGGCCAACTGGTGGCCTGTGGGACTAGCCTGTTACATAGGAAGGCAGCGTTGGTTCTCCTGGGATGTCCCAGAGCCAGGCAAGGAAGCCAGTTCTTTGCTTTACCCGTACATGGGAAATGATATAATGGCTGGGAAGGGGCCAGAAGTGCACTGGGATTAATCCAATGCCAGTCACACCACTAGTGTGGGGAAATCCCTGATTCATCCTCTCTACCTGCTGATTTGGCCTTGTCCTCATAGTCTGGTTTGTGTTCTAATACCTTCACCCCAGGAAGCCCCTTTGCCCTTCTGCAGCAACCATATCTCCCCAGAGCTCTGAGATCAGGCTCTCCTGCACCTTCCCTGAGTTACAGACTCTTAAAACAGAATAGACTTTCTGGGCAACATGGCTGTTCTCTATTGCATCATGCACAAATTATTTATTTATTTATTTATGTATTTATTTATTTATTGAATTTTTACCCCGCCTTTCCGCCCGAAGGCACTCAAGGTGGCATTACAAAAAACAAGTTAAAACAAAAAAAAGCAACAGAATTAAAAACAGTAATTAAAAACAATATAAAAATACAATATAAAAGTACAATAATCATCCCATGGACATAAAAAGTATAGAAATCTAAAAAGAATACAAAGACCAGCCAGCCTGTCAGCAACTAAAAGCCTGCTGAAATAAAAAGGTCTTCAGCCCCCGCCAAAATACCTCCAAAGAGGGAGCAGTTCTTAGCTCTAAGGGGAGGGTATTCCAAAGTTGGGGTGCCACCACCGAGAAGGCCCTATTTCTGGTCGCCACCCCTCTCACCTCTCCTAGTGGCGGCACAGTCAAAAGGGCCCCCCCAGATGACCTCAGAGTACGGGTGGGATTATATGGGAGGAGGCGGTCCCTCAAATACCCTGGGCCTGAGCCATAAAGGGCTTTAAAGGTCAAAACCAGCACTTTGAATCTGGCCTGGAACAGAACCGGCAGCCAGTGTAGTCGCCGAAGCAGTGGCTCGACAGAGTAAAACCGATGTGCCCCGGCAACCACCCGAGCCGCCGCGTTCTGTACTAGTTGTAATTTCCGGACCGTCTTCAAAGGCAGCCCCACGTAGAGCGCATTGCAATAATCTAATCTAGATGTTACTAGGGCATGGGTCACTGTGGCCAGGTCCACGCAGCTCAGGTACGGTCGCAGCTGGCGAATCAGCGGAAGCTGAGCAAAGGCTCCCCTGGCCACCGCCGACACCTGGGACTCCAGGTGCAGCTGTGAGTCCAGGAGAACCCCCAAGCTGAGAACCTGCTCCTTCAGAGGGAGTGCAACCCCGTTCAGAGCAGGGCGATAGTCCAATACCCGAGCTGTGGATTTCCGGACCAAGAGCACCTCTGTCTTATCCGGATTTAATTTCAGCTTGTTCGCCCACATCCAGCCCCCAACTGCCTCCAGACAACGATTCAGAACCTCAACCGCCTCCTCAGAATCAGGGGGATTGATTCCCGTTCTTAAATTAGCTCTCCTATTGGGTAAAAACACATATTATATCCTGTCCACCTCTAGACTTAGGGCCCAGTCCGATCCAACTTTCCAGCACTGATGCAGCCAAGGGGGCATATGCGGCATCCTGCAGTGAGGTGGACAGTGATGGAGGCCTCCTCAAAGTAAGGGAACTGCACTGGCCCTGGAAATTTGGATAGGATTGGCCCCTTGGTCATTCCTGGCATATACAATTAAATTAATTGTATTGGAATCATAATTCTATTGTTACTTGGGTGACTAAATTAGCAATTAATTGCTTCCCTTACACTGATTACTTTGGCGCTTCAGCGCTGTGCTTTAGAGTGCTGTCAATTTAGCCCTGTGACTTTGCCACAGAAATAGATAGTAAACCAAAACTTATTTCAACCAAATTGAGTCATGATATGGTCTACGTTATATGCTCAAGTGGATATTCTTGGAGTGGTAACTCCAGGATTCGTTATATATTATATTTTAAACTATGGTAATTTTTTTGCTTATCCAAATGCAGTAGTGGTTTCAATTCCAAAAGCATGCATGGCATTTTGCCTTATTAATGTAAAGTGATTTTAGGAATGTTAGCCTTTCCTCCTGTAGTCTTAATAAGAAAGTGATCACATGAAGTGTAACAGTAGCTATCAGGCTCTCTCCAGCTGCCCAAGTATGCCGATCTTATAAAAAGCAATGTGGTTCATTTTTTTTGTCCTTATGTTTGCTTGATATTTCTTGAAAGAAGCACCACTTTGATCTTATTTTTCATTAAAATCACAGAGTTCCACCAATTTAGTATTTAAAAGCTGTTGGGTATTGTCTGTTTAAGCTGCAAAAGCCATTGAAGTTTTCCCCACCCGTCACCCTAGGAGCTCTGGATAGGATCATATAAATGATGGATCCACTCCATGTTTTAACTTCACAACACCCCCAATCCCCTTGTTGTTGCTTGTAGCAAGAGATATGTTGTTCCATTGCTAGAGCCAGAGATCTGGCCTGGCCAAGCTACAGTCCCCTGCAAAACCAGATCTCTGCCTAACTCCACTGAGACTGCTCCTGCCTCCTGCTCTCTGGTCTCGCCAGTCCCCCTCTGGCTCCCCCCCTTGCTGCCTTGCCACGTGCCTCATTATTGCTGGAGTTGTTGAGGTCATGACCCCTGGCTCGTTCTCTATTGACCCCTGACCTCCTGAGACTAATCTGTGTCAACAGGCCCCCAGGGATGGAGAAACAGCAGCTCTGCAGGTGGAGAGGCGAGGCAGGCGGGAGGGCCGGGGGACTCGCCCCCTCCAACTCCAGGAATTTGGTGGAGGAGGCAAAGAGACAGGATGATAAAGGGCAATCCAAGACAAGTGGATGCATTGAAATCAGCCTGATTTAATCCCTTCTCCCAGCAACCTGCCGGTCCCTTTGCTTTTGTCTCCCGCTTCTCCCGACCTGCCTCTTCACAGCCATTTGCCCCGTCCTTTGTCCCTTCCTCCCTCTCTTTCTACTGGGTTTCCTGCTACATCCTTTTCCCAATGCGAGTTCCTTCCCTTCCCCCTCCCAGCTCTCCTTTCAGTGCCTTTGCCCCACCTCTCCCCAGTGAGAGGACAGAGAGTGCCCTCTTGTGGCAGGATAATTCCACTGGCTTCTTATTGAGAGGTTGACGTAGGTCCCCAAGAGAGCAAATGGCAGAGGAATCCCTGGACCCATCAGTTAATACCTGAAACCACACAACAATGGAGGGTTGGGGAGTTGGGTAGGGATTCTGTCAGTGTAGAAGTAAGTTGACTGGGTGTTACTGCTATATTGGTTGCCAAAAATGTATGAGATGTTACTTTTCATTCAACCACTTTACAAGTTACTGTACTTAGAATTCATTGCAGGATAAATAATTCTGGGGTGGTTCATTGGACCACACCAGGTTGGCAGAAAAAAGATCTTTCTCCTGTAGAGATCAGAGACAAAACATCCCATGTTCTGAATAGGTTAAATACAGTTAGATACAAGTGGTGCCACTCTTTAAATGAATGATTAGCGATAATGGATGACTGGAAATTTCTGATCTCAGGATAATTCCCACCATCACCATCACCACGTGTGACTGGTTGCTCTCACCTTTTCCAGTCCTATCTGTCTTGATCTACTGTACTTTTCAAGTCTCACTATTTCCCTGTTGTGGGATGAACAAAGCCCCCTGTGCTATGGTTGGCTCATTGTCTTGTCAGCCACCACCAGGCACTAACCCCTGACTGTGGAAAGTAGCACTGATAGCAAGCAGGCATGAGTGAGACTCTGGCTCTTGGAGAATGAGCAAGAAGGGGGTGAATAGGACGGGAAGGGAGAGATATTGGAGCTTCACCTAAACTCAATTTAAGAAAGATTTCTCCCCAAATTACCTTTTTCCAAGTCACCGTTTTCCTGGAGAAAGGGCAGTAAATCTCCCGGATCTTAGTAACTACCACTCTTGATTTTTCTCTGTTTTGGGAAAGTGGCCAAAAAAAAAAAAAATGTCATTTGTAGTGAATATGTGGGTAGGTGACAAGAAAGAACAAAACCTTGGATGTATTTCAGTTTTTATTCAAGCTCAAGATGGAGGTGGGGTGGATAAAGAAGGATCAGAGGATACAGGTTTGGGTCATTCAGATTTGATAGAGTTGGAGTGTAATTCACTTTGTTTGGAACACCTTATGTATGTCAGATTTTTGTTCTTGCACCCTTTTTGGCAAGGAGCATTGGTTTGGTTCTGATCCATTTCTAGAACATTCTTGCGGGGTCTGCTGTATCAGCTGCATCTTCTGTTTGCAACTGCATCCTCCAGTATAATCTTTTTCTTCTGGTGTGGACATGTGAATCTAAAATCCTGTGAATAATTTTCAAGTAATGATGGGTATTGTTTCTGTGTAGCAAAAAGAAGGGGGAAAAAATGGAAGGAAATTCATTCACAAAGACTGTGCTGGACTTAAGGTTGCTGCACAAACCACAGCCTTTCAAGCCAAACCACAGCATACCATTAATGTTTCCACAATCCCTGCCAGTAACCTAGCCAGGAACTCCCCACCCCCTTTACTCTTTCCTCAGATAATCAGTTAGTACGGGTCCTGCCTCTGTGCCCATCCACATCACGCTTTCTGAAACTCCTGGTTCAGCCACTTAACCAGGGGTGTGTGAAATGTTATGCCTCTGGTTGGCACTGCTTAGGTTGGCCACCTCCTTTTGCTGTGCAGATGAAAGTGGCATCCAAGCCAGCAGGCTCCGTTAAGCTTGGGGATACTCCTAGATCCAGCTTTGTAACTGGAGGGCCAGGTGGCCTCCTGAGATTGGCGCAGCATCCCACCAGCTCTGACTGGTGTGCCAGTTGCACCCCCTCCTGAATAGAGCTATCCTAGCCACAGTTGTTCATGTGTAATCTCCAGATTAGGCTACATCATGCATTTAGATGTGGGACTGAAGGCTGCTTGGAAGTGACCATTAGTTCAAAATGCAGCCGCTGGACCAGTGGGTTTCAACCTTTTTCATCTCATGGCACTCTGACAAGGCACTAAAATTGTCAAGGCACACCATCTTTTAAAATACACACACACAAGAGACTCTGCACTGCCAGCCAGGGGCTCAAGTCCCCAAAGGACCTACTTAGAAATGACCCTCCCCCAAACTCCTTCACCCCCCTCAGACCATTAGTGGCACACCAGTGTGCCTCAGCACAGTGATTGAAAATCTCTGCGCTGGACTGTAAACTAGAACAGGAAATTTATCTTCTCAGTTTTGAAACAGCTTCATTGACTGCCAGGCCATTTCCAAGCATAGTTCCAAGTGCTGGTGCTTACCTTTTACACCAGTGTGGTTCCCAAACTGTGGGCCGGGACCCACCAGTGAGTCATGAGCCAATTTCAGGAGGGTCTCAAAACACTCATATTGAAAATAGAGGAAGATGGGATGCTGGAAAAGGGAAGAGCTTGTGGTTATTTTGCTTGTGTCAAGGTTGTAAATAGGCTTTTTTCTTTCTGATTCACTTTGCTATTGGAAAATGGCTGAGAAATAACGCAACTTATTGCTGCATTCTCAATGCATTCTCAATGGCGTCACAACGATGGCACTTCCAGCCATGACATCACCTCAGGTGAGTCCTGGACAGACTGTCATTCTAAAAAGTGGGTCCCAGTGCTAAAAGGTTTGAGAACCATTGCTTTACACTGCTTTGATCCAGGATTCCTGAAGGCGCACCTTCTTCCATATTATCCTTCAAAATGTTGAGATCTTTCTCTGAATTTCCCTGCCTTCAGAGGTGAGGCTCGCAAGAGGGGACTGGAGAACAGGCCCTTGAGGCTCTCCGCTTTTGAAATGCAGACCCCAGAGAGACTTCTGTGGAACCTGCTCTGATGTCATTTTTGTGCAGCTAGACAAAGACTTAAAAAATTTTTTTTCCCAGGACTTCTGAGTTTTCAAAACTTGCTCATCTGCCTGCTTTGATTTTTTTCCCTTTTGATTAATTTTATGTCTATATTGCTCCTGTTTTCTTACTGTTTTCTTATTGTTCTCCTCTTTTTTTATACATGCAAGCCACTTTGGGGACCGTTTATGTTTGTTGGCCTCTGTGGATCTAAAAGCAGTGTGCAAATTGTATAAATAAATAATAGAGAAACCTGGTGCCTGGAAAAGCTCCTTAAAGAACATTTCCTGTATTGGAAAGCACAAATACCATCAGTTTTCATTCTGGACATTTACAGTGAGTGTAGGTATCAGACACCAGTCCTGGATACATCTTTGATCTACTTTAGCCAGTACTAGTTTGTGGTGGCTTCCATGCCACATTGTTAACATATGGATACTCCACGTAAAGTGCATGACTTCAGACATTACTAACATGACTTGGGAGCCACCAACAGAGGAGCAGCTATCAGGCCACAAAGGTGTAACTCATCACTTCCTTAGTTATAAGATGGTTGAAATGGATATCGCGATAAGCTAGGTCACAAAGACAATCCACGAAACTTGTAAGGACAGTAAAAGCATGCACTCTGCTTCCATTTTGTCTAGGTTTTTAACTCATAGGCTGTAGTGCCTTACAGAGTGTAGTAATAATTCCTCTGAAATAATTAATTGTCCTTTTTATTGACCAGAATAGTTGCGACAAGCTGAGAAACAGTCTGTATATGCCAAGGGTGAACAAATTGAGCACCCTGAAGTGTTTTTCATTAGAGTGGATTCACACAAAGGAATCTGTCATCTACTTTTTTTTTTCACTAGAAGGTGAATTTTTGTGCATGAGTCAGAAACCTCCATTCTTGTTGGAGCTGGGTGTGTCTCTTTTGCAAACCTCACCTAAGCATGCAGGTGAAGTGGAGTGGGGGTTATTAAGAGGGGGATTATTAGAGGAAGTTTACATTGTACGGAAGGCAGAAAGCCCTGCTAAAACTCTTTATCTTTGACACATGGTTGGAGACTCTTTTTTTTCCCCCTGTCACCCCTGTCACCAAATAAAGGCAAGGTTTACCGGGTGCTTGCCTGATTGCCAGTCCCTGCTGAGATTTCTCCTGCAAGAAGTTGAAGTAGAACCTGCTTTGCTTTTGGGAATCAGGAAGTTGTGGGTCCTCTTTTATTGGCTAATTAGCAATGGCAGAGCAGTTTGGCCTGGGTCACAAGTCAGGGATGGCTTCCTTCAGTGCTCCGTTGCTCTTGCCTGTCAGTTACTAACCCTGTCATTAGCACAGTGGAAGAATGGAGCAGAGCTTTCCCTCTCTCTCCCTTTCCCTCGGCAGGCTCCTTTCTCCTTTAGCCGCATTCCTTGTGTCTCAGCACGACACCCCCATCTCTCTCTCTCTCTCTCTCTCACACACACACACACACACACAGAGAGAGAGAGAGAGGGGGGGGAGAGAGAGAGAGAGAGAGAGAGAGCGCACTGGCAGAATTAAAGAAAATATGGCTTCTTGTGGTTTCTGGTTTTGCATGGCAGGGAAAAAATTATTTGAGGTCATGTGACCAAGTTAGGAGGAGACCCCCACAATTTCTTCCCCAGGTGGGAGGGACCAGAACAACTGCTCTCCATCTTTAGGGTCTCAGGATCTTGGTGCAAACCATTTTGACCCATCCCAGCTGTGGCGATCGGAGATCCTAATGCTTTCTGACCACCTGGCTGTGGGTCAGAGCTCTGGTGGATGCCACCCTATAGCACGAGATTCGACTGAGGGCGTATATCCCAGATGCGCTGTTGGGCCAACGCTAGCAGCAGCGTCAGCCCACGGGCGCTGGCCCAAGGCTGTGCTCATGTGTCAGCCGAACCCAGTTGGTGCAAGAGCAGTTCTTGGCGGAGAGGGGGTGGGCGGGAGGAACTGGGTGGGTGGGTAGGCTGGGAGGCATGCCAGCCCGGGGAGTGGGGTGGAGCTGGGATGCAACCATTAGGCCACATCCAAACCTCCACCCCCAGGCCGTGTGGCCCCAATTCAGGCCGCGTGGCATCCTCGGCTCTGTGCCTGTTAAATAGCGGGCGCAGAGCCGAGGAGCCCATAGGGGAGGCTCCTGAGCACTCCAAGCTGTGCTGGATACAGTGCAGGCCTGCCAGCCTCCCTGTTCCAGCATAGAAAGAGCCTCATTTCTTTCTGAGGCTGCCAGAGAAGTTCTGCTGGTCTTATTAGAAACAGAGCTGAAAGACCTTCAAATTCATTGCAAACCAGGGACAAGTGGGGGGCCTGGACAACCCTGATCCCCGGTGAAACTGGGTAGCTGAGATGGAAGAGATTATTTGTATCCTGTTTCTCAAATCCTTGGAGCAACTTGCTCTTCCCCCCCACTGACCATTTAATTATATATTCATTACCATATAATTACAGGGTAAATATACATGATTATGTCCTTTAAACCAGGGGGCAGGTTACATAATTAGCACTGGATGTGATGAAGGTGCTAATTGCATTTCCCAAAACTCTTGACTCTCTGGACAGCCAATGTAATGCCCTGCAAGAATTGCCCAGTGGTAGATTTGAAGCGGGTTTTGCCTCCATCACCTTGGGACTGACATCCTAACAGCCACTTGAGGCTGCTTAAATAGGCAAGGAAGGAGGGTCTCCCAGGGTCTCAGGAAGGCCAGCCTGCTCTCCGCAGGGTACACATGTTTGGAACAGAGACTCTTTGATTCACGGGTATTGGTAAACACACTCTGTGCTTTGTTCCTCCAAATGAGAAGAACCTGCTGTTTTTAGAACACTAACTAAATCCCTTCATGTCAAAAAAAGGAGGTGGAGATTGTTTGACCTGTGCTGATAACACTGCTATAATTATTGTGGTGGAGAATTTGAAAAAAAAAGTAAATAGCCACAAGTGCTCTTGAAAGCTCCTCTTCCTGGAAGTGTGTGTACACAGTGTATGTAAAGGAAGATGTAGATCTGTGGAACAGACAGATCTCCTGGGCAAGGGGAAGCCGGAAGCCAGAACCCGGGGGGCAAGTGCTTCACGTGGGTCATCTGACAGGCTCAGGCCAGAGAGAGGACAGCTCTGCAGGGGCGTATTCAAGGCTAGGTAGGCTGTGTTTCGATGGCAGCCCTATTCCTGCGGTGCTAGTTTTCTACACTTTGACAGTGGTGTTTGTTTATGAATAAGGGAAAACAGTAAAAATGTGATTTCCCCACCTCCACCCTGAAACCCGCCACCCCAGTCTACCATTTCAGAACTGTCCCCACTTACCACCTCACAAATGTGCAAACCAGACCTTTGTCGCCCACATAAGGCAACAATCTGTAAATATGCCAGGTTATTTGTATTCAGTTGTGTCGTTCATTTTTCTCTGTCTTGGCTGCCTGCCTTTCAGGGTGCTCATTCTCAAGTAGTTTGAAACTGGATAGGAATCCGTCCACGGTTGCTCTGCCTCCACTTTGATTTCCTGTATCTACAGAACGGGCTATCTTTGATAATGCCACTCCCCTTCTCCCTTGCTCCTTTGAAAATACGCCTGAAACTCCCTCCCCCACCCACAGGGAGCCTGCTCTGTAGCCAACTCCACACCTCACGTGCAGCCCTCCGCCCAGGTGAAGGCAGGAAACAATGGGGGAAGCAGACACCTCCAAGGGCAAATGATTTTGGAATGAATTCCTTTTTAAGTGGCGCAAGGAAAGGCAGGCTTGAGCCCCTGGCGGTGGTAGCAGTGGCAAGTCGGGAAGAAATGCAGTTTAGATTTTCCATGATAATGTAATGCTGGCCATTTCTGGAGACAGATATGGTGGGACACCACTATCCCAGAGGTGGAGTGCATGATGAGTACGGAGCCCTTCTCCTGAGAGGGGAGAGGAGTCTGGCTGGCTTAATCTTCTGTCTTATCAAACTGAGCATGCATGTTACTTGTGCAAGCTGGTCCCACAGTTTAGGTGTGCTTATAAAGCATTTCCGACCCGCCTATCAAATCACACCGTCTCTAGCGTTTCTGTCTGTGGAGGTCCTTCCCTAGCCTCTGTTCTGCTTTGTCAGTTGTGACATGTGTTCACAGCAGGATAGCTTTCAGTATTGTACTCCTCCTTTGAAGGGAACGGGTGCTGCCCCTGCTAGGCCGTCAAGGATGGCCTGCTTGGGGTGTATTCAAACAAGGAGAGTTTAAGCCAGGCAGGAGATGCGGATTAGCTGATAACTGGGGCAAGTGAGATTGGGGAGGCATCTATATGTGGGAGAGGTCTGTGAAAAGTTCTGAGTTTATGCAGATACTGGTATGTGTTCTCTCTCTCTCTCTCTCTCTCTCCCTCTCTCTCTCTCTCTCTCCCCCTTACTATGCTCAGTTTTTTCTACCTTCAAGTGGAAGGTAGGGACATGAATAGGTGGGGGGGGGTGGAGGAGAGAGAATGTCCCAGCATCTTTATCATCCATGTAGCAAATGTGGCCATGGTGCCTTTAAAAGTCTACAGCTCCTTGGCTGGGCCTCCCCTGCTCCAGCCCGGGGGCCCCAGATGTCTTGCATTGCACACATCTGTTTGACAGCTTATTTTCTGTGGTGGAGAAAGTGGCTGTGGCTACGGTTTTGGGGAGGGAATCTGTCTGCTTGGGAGAGGGAGAGAGAAAATAATTGTGGGGAAGAGGGTGGGAACGCCAGCTCATGGAAGGGGTTTACGGTTGGGGGAGAGAAGTGTGGGGCACAGCGTGGAGATGTCTGGGGCTTGCATCGGGCCTGCAAGAGAGGAGAATGTATTTTTGAAATCTCTTACTTCTAGATGGGTAAGAGATTATTTTGCAGCTTTATTCTGCTACGAACATGGCCAGGAGAAGCCTCTGACTGTGCCAGGAGCGGGGTTTCGGGGAGGAATCCTGCTTTGGGGGTGTGAGTGGGAGTCGTTTGGTCCTTCTCCCCAAAGAAGCTTGCGCTGTTGGGCTTGGGAAGCTGCCCTGTGCTGTACGCGCCTCGTGGTACCTCCTGGGATCCAATATAAACAATAAAGTCTTTGTTACTTTGACCTGCTGGCAGGGAGCCAAGAAAATTCTTTGCGTATTTCCTCTGCTCTATTCCCTCCCTCCCCCCCCCCCAGCCTCTTCCAAATCTACTCCTGAGCACATAAGGAAAGGCAATGTGCTTCTGCAGCCAGAGATTCATCTCCAACTCCCCCTCCGCATCTCCCCGGTACCTTGGCTGTCCACCAACTCCCGCTTCCAAAACGGACTCTTTCCAGCCTTTAGGTGAGGGAGTCAGGAAGCTGTAGCAGAAAGGCTGGGTTTTTTTTAAAGTGTGTGTATTGGCGGTGTGCGGGGGGGGGGGGGAGATCACCAGTTTCTTCTGGACCGGGGCCACAGGTGGTACAGGGTTGGGGCTCAACGGTGTGGGCATTAGGAAAGCAGGGCTAGTGCACATTGCAATGGAATTGCAAGTGAGAGACTAGCAGCCCAAGCCACTGGAACTCACCTTGAGAAAAGGGGATATTTTCCCCTTACCCTGGGGTAAGGGGCTAAGAACATAAGAAGAGCCCTGCAGGATCAGGCCAAAGGCCCATCTAGTCCAGCTTCCTGTATCTCACAGCAGCCCACCAGGTGCCCCAGGGAGGCATGAGACAACAAGATGCTTGCATGCTGTGGCCACTCCCTTGCACCCGGTACTCTGAAGTAGCCCACCACCAATGTTGCACAACACGATGAACCTTTCCTCCAGAAATCCGTCCAATCCCCTCTTAAAGGCATCCAGACCAGCCTCAGTGCTGGTTCTGCGCTCCACCCCCCGTTCTGGGCCAGCCTCCCCTTACCCCGTTCCACCTTCCTCCTGAATTCCCCCACTCTCCCCAAGCCCCCATGCTGGTTGAACTCGGCTGGCATGGGCTCAGGCTACCAGTCATCCATGGCACATCTGTGGGTTGAAGCAACTCTCTGAGCTGGCCCAGTGCAGGAATAGTGCAGATGTGCCATACAGCATATTTGCTTCAGTGGTGGGCCGGGGACTTATGCCAGCCCAGCACCACTACAGGATTGCCTCCTAGGATCGATAGAAAAACTTTACGTTGTTGTAGAACTCCAGTCTTAAGACTGGCATTTCTTTTCAGTGCTAGCAAACATCTCATACACGTATGTCTGAAACACCGACGTATGAGCATGTGCAGAGTGCCTGTCCCTCACTGCTGAATAATTGTAAGCCGTCCTGATGGAATGATTAAGCACTGAGGAAAGTGAGGTGCAACTGGGTGAAGGAACACGTAGCCAGACAAATATGGTGAAGGAGAGGGGAATGCTGGAAACCTCACCAATTATTTTCATACTGTTTTGTGTCATCCAAAGAGAAACCCAATGAAGCCTGCGGGCACTGATATTTTTCGAGAGATGTGTTCAGCCAACCCAGTTGTGACTTAGTTGCCTCTTTGCACCTTACGATACAAAGGGGAGAAAGAATGGGGGCAAGATTCCAGGTCTGTAGGTCGTCTGCAAACTGGGAACAGGGAGACAGGCAGTGAATCTTTGCCCATGAACCATGGAGATTGGTGGAGAATTGGGTTCTTACCTTGCTGGGGGAGCAGGAAACATGGCCTGTTCAAATGATATTGGAGCTGAGAGTTGCAGGGGAACTCTGCAGGAGAAGATTCTTCTTTAATCTTTGTTTAAAGGAAATTAGCTTCCATTTCCACTGATGTGAAGCTTTCACTCAGATTAACCATTCATATTCACTCATATTTCACTCATATTCACTCACTCCTGCTAACTGGGCAAGAGGCACTTTTTTCAAGTGGTGTTCCTCTTATATTTAGCAGGGGGAGAGGAATTGTCCCTATTCACCCTGCACAGTGTCTTTTCTTGTGGCTGTGGCTGGTGGTGTTCTGCATTTTATTTTATTTTTTAAGATTGTGAGCCCTTTTGGGACAGGGAGCCATTTAACGTTAGTATTATTATTAGCCTGTAAACCGCTTTTGTGTTGAAAAGCGGTGTATAAATACTGTTGATTGATTGATGGAACATTCAGCCTAGCTGCAGGTCAGAAGCCATCAGTGATCACCCCTGGATGAAATCATAGCAACAGCCTCTCTTTAGTGACTTGTGAGCCTGTCCTCAGGATGGCCACAGCACGGATGGCAGCTGGCGGCAGCGCGACAGCCATTTGGCCTGCCTCTCTGTTGGCTGGCTTGCAGAGGCTGCCACGAGGGGCTGATTGGTGGTTGCAGTGCTAAAATCCCCTGAACCTGCCTGTAAACAGTATGAAAGGGACAGGTGTTAGATTCGAGGCAAACTGTCTTGCATAAGAACTCGTTAAAAAGGGCCATAAGTATGAGGTTGCCTGTGGTGAAAGGGCCGGGGGGGGGGGACACACATGGGAAATGTTCTGCCGTGCCCTGCTGGTACCCCTTGTGCTGAGTCCACTTGTGGGGTGGAGAGAAGGAGAGGGTGGAGAATGGGACGCAGCAAGAAGATGGGGAGAGGGGAAGTGGGAGATGAAGAACGATGGGTGAGCCCAGGGATTCTAATAAGAAAATTGCTTCCAGTCTTGAAGTCTGCAATTGTGGGTTAAAATTACAACCATTCCCCAAACTGCTTCTCCTCGTAAATCTCCACCTCTCGTCCCACTCACCCCGACAACAGGAAAAGCGAAGCCACCGTCTGGGGAAACGTTATTTATTTATGTGTGTGGAACTATAGGAAGGGGGTTGCGAGGGGGGGGTCCTTGGAAAAAGGAGAGAAAGTAGCAGGAATTGGCTCATCGGGCCAGCAAGACAATCAATCTGTTAGCAAGAGGTAGAAACTCCCTTCAGCCTTCTGGATGTGTTCCATTCTCCAAAGCCAGTGCTGCCTTCTTCCCTAGTGCTCTTTCACCACCGTTACAGCGACCACAGAACATGAAGCTAGGTAAATAGCATGTGCACAAACATGAAGGGAACCATTAATAACTTAATTACATTGCATAACCCTGACCTACTCACTACAGCTCACTAGAAAGGGATACATTGTGACACTACTGTTACTGTGTGTGTGTGTGTGTGTGTGTGTGTGTGTGTGTACGCACACATGCGCGCGCGCGCGCGCGCGCACGCACACGCACACGCACACACACACACACACACACACACACACACACACACACACAGGTGTGTGCATGCAGCTGTTCTTCTAGGTGTGTTGCTTGTACCAAGGGCTGCTCCATACCTGCATGCACAACCCCAGCCAGCACTTGGTCTTCTGTACTGCAGCAATTAACATCTCTTACTGAAATTTCCAATGTGATTCCTGCTGAAAGCAACATCCCAGAATTCTTTTGGTTGTCCAAGCTATTAGCTTATTCCCCCTGCAAGTGACATCCGCAGTCCCATAGTGAACACAGGTCACCTTCAAACATGTATAAGGTGAGTGTGCATGCACATAGGGCAATTTAAAGTCACTGGGAATCAGTCACTGGGAGAAGTGCCGAACCACTCTCTCCCTGCCTTTTTTGCTTGCAAACCCTCCCTCCAGCTGATTTAGTGGCGCTCTACAGCCAGATAGACATCTCACCAGTAGAAAAACATCTGAAAATGAAGTTTTGGGAGGGGGGAGGTCAGGGCCGGCTTTAAGCCAATGCGACCAATGTCATCACATCGGGCCCCGTGCTTTGGGGGGGGGCACACCAGTGCAGTGAGCATATTGCTTGCTGCTGCAATCAGGATCTCTTAGGATTGTATGTATAGTAGGTCAGAGAGGCAAGCAGAGCAGCTTTATCTTGGGCCCTCTCAGCTGCCTCAGCTTCTGAAGTACCCAAAATGGGCCTCCTGGAAGCAATTGGCAGCGACGTCATCCTGTCACCACCAACTATTTCCAGGTGCCACACTTTGTGTGTGGCACCACAAGCAGTGGTGGTATCTAAAGCAGGAGGAACTGGTATGCTGGGCGGGACTTACGTGTGATTGGCTGTTTGGTTCCGCCGCCTGCCCACCCACCGCACGGGCTGCCCTGGCCTCGGAGGGGGTGCCTGCTCGCCGGGGGGACGGATGGGGGGCGTGCCGGGTGCCTGGGCGAGCAGCAGTAGGGCGTGTCAACCAGGGGCAGCCTGCATGGCGGGTGGGCAGGCAGCAGAACGGAATGGACGGGCTGCCAATCAACCGTACATCCCGCCCAGCGTTCGTTCCTCCCGCCTTAGATACCACCACTGACCACAAGTGCTCTTCTTGGTGAGTGGGGGGCCCTGTGGGGAGTGTGGGGGGGCCCCACAGGAATGCCCCACATTGGGCCCCGCCACTCCTAGAGCTGGCCATGGGGGAGGTATTCAGCCCACCCTTTCTCTTCAATCGCCTCCTATGTACCCACATTCTTATCCACAGGTCATGCTGCCGTCACATGTCCTTAACCCTTCAGGACCAGTTTACATAATCCAAAACCAAGTGAGAAAGCTTTCCTGGACTGTTGTATTCCAAACTGCAGATGGAGAGTGTATATTTGAATGCTCCCCAGAGAAAACCCCCTCCCTAATGCACGCTAGCATGCGCAAGAGAACCCAGAGCTTGACGGCCTTCTTGATATGCTAGTTTCTGTGCAGGGAACTTTGATATAGCCAAGTATTAAAAATGCTAGTTTCTACCTGCTGCCTGAAGTGGTACACAAAAAGCGAGTTACCACTTGTTTATTTAGCTTCATAGCCCACCCCATGGCGAAGGTTAAGTGTGAGTAATAAAAAGCTAACAGAACAACAGCAAAAATTCCCAACAAAACAGAACGGACGTGTCTTCAAATTAAAATCAACACGAAGGTTTTGAAATACTTCCCAAGCTGGGCTATAGATGTGTTTAGAATGTCCCATTTTTTTCTGTCTCAAAAAGCAAAAAAAAGGGGGGGGTTGGCTTGGGTTCATGGTGCAGAGGGAGGGTGGGTTAAAATTTTGCTCCAATGCTGATTTAAATTGTCCCCGAAGCTGTCCCAATTTAAATTATCCCCAAAGCTGCTGTTACCTTGTATGTTTTACCTTCCATGGCTAATAGCAGCTTTGCCCCCCTTGTGTGTGTATGTGTGTGCAGTGGCGTTTCTACAGGGAGGGCAAAGCTCTAAGTGTTGCAAGAAGCCTTACCCTGTCATGTAAATCCCTCCTCTCCCTTGCTGCTGTAGCCAGTAAGCAATGCCAAGATGTTGCTTTTCCCTGTGAGGATTGGCTAAAACGGTGCAGGTGTTCAACGCCTCTGTGTGTGAGTGAGTGAGTGAGTGGGTGGGTGGGTGAGTGAGTGAGTGAGAGAGAGAGAGAGAGAGAGAGAGAGATTTCAGTTGGGAAATTATGTCGGGGTAAAGGGTTAAATCACAAACAGAACAGCTGCAAAGATTGGTGTTCCCAACGTGTCTCAATGGCTTCTTTATCAAGGTGAGTTCACTTGAGGTTACTGCAGCAGGCAGTTTCGTTGAGCAGGTTTATGAAGGCGTCATATGTGTTGCTCCCCATGATAAAGAGGCCACCAGAATGTGCCGGGAACATCAGTCCTTGCAGCTGTTCTTTCTATGTATGCGCTTGCATTCTTTTGCAACAGTTTTCGATCCTCTGCTTTGTTTGTTTGCAAAAAGCTAAACTTCTCTCCCACCCCACACCAGGGCCTCAGTCCAAATCCCCCCCATGGATGCTTTTTGAGAAAGGAAAGCACAAAACCAAGACTGGAAACCAGAGGGGGTTCCCATAATGTATCTCCCACGTAACTTCTAGTTTGGCCTTCAGCCTTGGGCTTTGGCAAGTCTGGAGTGGGAGGGAATTCTATTATTGGGGGGGGCCTTCTATGATGGTTGTTTTTGTCATGACCTTGCAGACTGAACCTGCTCTTGAACCTGTCATTAAAAGGGCACCCTTGGTGAATCTCCGTGATTGTAATGGGCACAAGGGACACTAGATTCTCCTGCTTGTGTAAACTGGCCCTCAAACAGAAGAGAGACCAAGCAGACTGGTCTCCTGTTGGGCGCTGAAATATCCAGAGATGGGCACACCATCCTTTCTTTGGCGCCATAAATCTGTATGCTGCATTTTCCTCTAATAGCAGCTTTTCTGTTCGTTTTTGTCACTATCCTGCTCCCAAACCCTGGCAATGCTGCATGTTTCCTCTGGATTTAGATATGTTGATGAGAAGGTAATACCACCACACTGATCTAGGTAGTTCCTCATCATCTGTGCTTGGATTGATCTGTGATAAGAATCAGTGTGGGGATACCCATTTGGAATGGGGCTTCTGCTCTGGGTTCAAGGGCACAACTCAGCTAAGGAACTCAGCATAACTTTGCAGAACTCAAGAGAAGAAGGAGGGAGAAGACTGTGCCCCTGAAATTATTGCCTAGGATGTCAGGGGAGGTGGCACAGCCATTCTTGCTTACTTAATTAAGAGCAAACAACAATTTGAGTCTGCCACCCTCCTATTAGCTATGCCAAGGGCTGTTATCTAGGAGCTCCCAATTCACACGCCTGCCATAGGCTTTCAAGGCCTCGGGTTTCTTTGCCTCCTCTCTTTTTTGCTTTCATTCATTGGTACATTCAGAGAGAACTGCAATGGAGGCAGCTGAGTTTTTTTCCCCTAGTGCTTGGTTTGCAAGACTGCAGAAGAGTGGGATCTAGTGTGGCCCCCCTCTTAGTCCACCCTCTCTTACCCCCCCCCCGTTCCAAATCTTGTGGAATTCAGGAGCAGCTACATTTGGATATGAGGCACAAGCAAAACAGTGGACGGGAATTACTAAAATTACTATCGGAGTTTCGTTGGGGAGAAAAACACTGGGTTGATTCGAAGGGGAAAGGAAGCCAGTGTTTGCTCACTTGAGTTGCAAGAGAAAAGGCTCCTTCCATAATGATGATGGCGTGAAGGAAGTTAGGCAATTGTGATTTTCAGAATATAAAAGAAAAAAGAACCCAGGTAACTTCTCTAAGACCTTCTGGGGAAACTGGGTTGACTGCAATGTGCCCCTCCTCTGCTCCCAGCCCTTCCTCCCGCCTTCCCCCCCCCCCAAGTATTCCTTGCATCTGCTGCTTATACACAGGGCCCCATTCACCTGAATCCCAAGTGCTTTTATAGGCTTATAAAAATAATCTGATCTCCTTGGCTGATTTCCCAGAGCACCAGAGCCAGCAATTCCTCCAGGACATAGCTGGGGAGACAAAGCCCCCCAGGGATGTCAGGTACTCCAGTCTGTTTGAAGTGCCTATAGGGTTTTTTCCTCGCCTTCTCTACGCAGTGTTGCTGTATAATCCTCAACCAGAAACCCTCTTCCAACTCAGAAATGACAAGAAAGGCTGTGACGATAAGAGTGTCAAGAGTTTTTGTGCTGACATGGTCTGTCCCATATCCTTTTGGTATGTTTTATGTAGTGAAATTATTTGACACACTAAATTTCCTACATGTATGTGTGACGTCCACATAAGACTATGGGATCTTAAGTGATTCCATTGGGGTCTTATCCAAAGTTGCCTTACTCAATTTCTGTACCTGCACACACACTAATAATTCTACGTGGCAAGGAAGAAAGGGTAGGATGTCCCCATGGGATTGCAAAATAGGCAGGGCTGCTGGGCAAGATCAGAAATTCCTCTTCTCCCCCCCCCCCGATCTGCAGAAGAAATTACGAAGATGGAGTTAACTGAGGTGAATTGGTGGAATTGCCCCAATTCCAATATTTTGAAAAGGAGAAGTTCCAATAATGAAGGAAGAACTGGACAATGACCAGAATGTGGGACATCATGAAACATGGTAGGGTTACAGCTTCTTTAAAGACAAAAATAACATTGGCGCAAAGAAATAAAATGAGTTCTATCCATTGGCTGTCAGAGTCTGGTGATGGGAGGAAGTGCATGTTTCACTAGTGTCGCAGTGCTTCTTCAATGACAGATCTTGGGGAAATGAGCTGATGTAGCTGCAGCTGCCCTAAGTGCTATGGAAACCTTCTGTGACTGAGATTTGATTTGCCTCCTGGAGACTTTGGCTTAAATGCAGTTTGAAATGAAACTGGGCGAAAACTGGGTAGTGTATATGGCTCTCCACCATGATAGCTTCCGTGTTCAGTGGCACTGAATACCAGTACTGAGTGTTGGGGCAAAGAAAAATTTGCCTCCAGTGGACTAGGAAAAGATATTTGGGCTTCTTGGAACATAAATGAGCAAGTATATAAACTCACAGAAACCAAGGATGTGGGGCAGGGGAACTGGGAGACCGGGAGAATTATGTAGAAAGAAACAAGTCTCCAACTCTTGGGCATGTTTCCTAGGTTCTAGTCTTTTGTCAGGACAACCCACAACTGCCCATGTGTATTTCCAGTTCAGAGCTTCCTACACTGCCACAGCTCTGAAAATTGTTTGCTTTCTTACTCTGCAGCCTAACGCTAACTCACCCGTACTTTTCCAGTCCCAGGATTTCTGTGTCACCTGCGAATCACCTCTTGTCCACCTGTTCCAAGTAAGAAGACAAAAATGCTGCAAACAACACAGGCTCTATAAGTAACACAAGTCCTGATGATATCACTTAGGATATGAGGGGAGGAAAAGGAATCTGGGAAGTTTCTTCCCGCATAATTGAATTAGTAGGGAAATGTTTTGGCAGAACATTGTGTATCCACAGCACTTTGTCACCCGGACAACATCTCGGTGGGGAATTTCAGGCAGCTGCCTATGCTGGGTGTGGGAATGGGAGCCCATCTAACACTTTAACTCCTTCACATGGAGCTAAACAAACAGCTCTGTTCACATAGTAAAACGGCAGTTGAAATGAAAGCAGGGTAGGATTCAAGCAAACTAACATAGCTCAAAGATGACCCGTGGAACTCTCTTCCCCTGTATTGTAAGTATCAAGAGTTGTAAATATAGGTGAGTTCCAAAACATGAACAGACCAATCCTTGAGAGGTTGCTGCTAGAAGGTTACTTCGCAATCAATCTTCAGGGGGAGCAGCAGGCCCACATCTCAGAACGTATGAGGCACATGGCCTTTAAAGGCCAGTTTTGAAGGGTAATTGTGGCAGCCACTTCGAAGTGTTCTCCAGAGCATGATACTATAACTTCTTCATTGTATCTGTGCAGGCACACTGATGGGATCTCCGTCTGTGCTGAACTTCACTGAGAACCTTCTAGAACTTTAGCCTAGGGACGTTACAAGGGTGGAGCCTTGAGGGGCACCTGCTCCAGGGTGCTACACCAAGGGGGGTGCAATTTTTCCTGCAGACCCACTTAAAAAATGTTTAAAGGGAAAAAAGTCCCAGATAGCTTCCCCTACTATTGCACAGCGAAACTGCTGAATTTGGAGTGCTCTCCAAGCAGTTTTCTGAGGTCCCTGTTACCTCTTCTTCTGGGTTTTATGGAGGCCCTTCCCTTTGCCCAGGGTGCTGCATATACTTCCTTCCCCCAGGCGCTTTTTTTGTCTAGTTACGCCTCTGCTTTAGCCCAGTACTTTTTGCACACCCAGCTGGAAGAACTATACATGCTCAAATAAGTATGACTTTCAGTGCCGTTTTAAAAGTGTAGAGTTCTTGAGGCTGATATCCTATCTGTAGTTGCTGCCTGCTCCATCAGGGAGATTATCACAAGTTAAAATGATGTGCGCTTTGTTTAATTAAAAAAATGGACCTAGCTGGCATGCCATAATGGATCCTTGTGTCTCTGGGCCTTTTTTGTGGGAGAAAACTCTTCCAACCACCAACTACCTAGTTCATACTTTAGACACCGGCCTGGGCATGCTCTGCTTGAGCTCGTCACCGTCCTCTGCACTTCAGCCCCACATCTACATGGAAGAGGCCACATTGAGCCCGTTGAATCCTCACCACCACCACCAGCAGCAGCAGCAGCTTTTCAGGGCCATTGGGCCTTTCTGTAGTTCTGCTCTCTTCTTCAGGTTCAGTGGACCTTTTGTTGGTTTCACCATCATCTGTGACCTTTGGCTATTCTCGTGACACCCTCAGTGTCTTAGGTTTGACTTCATTGTTACCTAAGCATCTGGAGCTGACTTTTTAAAAACTTCTTGGTGAAGAAATATAAGCGTAAGGGTATCTTACTGAGCTCAAGAAGGAAAAAATCTAAGAACATGTCAGCCCCTTACATCACTTCCTTGCCACCTTGTGGCTGCTGCCACCCAAACAGACATCAATCCCTTCTCACTGGGTTCCTTCTCAAGAACCATCTCAGTCAGTGCAGCCTCATCTCCGCAGCCTGTTCTTCATGCAACAAGCCCTCCCTATTGTCTAGCACAGATCTTGAAGTCTGTGCACAGATCTTGAGCTCAACAATCCTCTTGTCATCTCAGTCAATTACAGTAGCATACAAAGACAAACATTTGCCCTGCCTGAACCACTGAGCTCTTGACTCCATAGGTAACCAAGGGAGGTTTCTTCATTGTAGCATTCACCTAATGCCATTCACCTGTCAATGCACTCTACATTACCTATTGCTCAGATTATAATTCCCTAATTGGGAGTACAAAAGGCTCTATAGTAATTCAGCATCTTCAGATTCTGTTATAGATGGACCCAATCTCCATTTCACCTGTGGAGAGGTGAGTTCCTGCTCTCCAAAAGTGTTGGTGACAATATTCTCCATCACAGTCACCATTTCATTGATCAAGGCACTCAGTGGAATCTAGTTGGGTCTGTTTTCCTCACGTCTTTCAGTGCTCTCACCATGAGTATCCAAAGCCATATACAATAGGCACAAGGTTCTTTCTGTTACTGTTTTGAGGTCTCTCTTGGACTATAAACCCTGATTCCCCAGTTGATTCCATCCTCTGCTACCGTGGCCTATTCATTGCCAACTACTGTTACTACAGACAGAGTGCCTTCTTTAACATCTGTACCTTCATCAATTCCCACATGAACGCCAACCGTTTTAGTACTGGCATCTCAACTGCATCAGTCTCAACTGTGGTCCTGATACCAATCTCTTCAGTCCTTGTCTCATTATTGATGCATCATTCACCAACCTCAGCAGTCCTGTAACTATCTCAGCATTGTCATTCTTGTTGGTGACTTCCTCAGCCCCAACACTTCTTCCGCAGGTACCTGCCTCAATATTAACACCCCTGTCTCCAGTTCTGAAATCAATACACCAAATCTGGACCTGTCCACTTCCCAGGCCTGGATGTATGGGGTATATCTCACTCCAGTGAATCCTTGGAATGAGCAGGCTTCATTAGCTGTGTTGAATCCCAGAATGCCTTGCAGCTTCCAGGTAGCACCAGCCTATCAAGGATCTTGAATAGCTGGATATGCCATGACGTCACAGACTTGAAGCCGTGGATTTACTAAAATGGCTGACTGAATCATTGCCGCGAACGACGAGGTTTGCCGCCGGAAGGGCTCTCTCGCTCGCTCGGCGTGCGTGTGAAAGTTAATTTTATTGGGGGGGGGGTGAGTGTAGAAGTTTAAAAAAATACTCTTAATAGCCTAGAAGTAAAAAAAGAATTACTCTCCTATTGACAACTACTTGTGTTATGAAGAGATTTTAATGTAATATAATTACGCGGAATTAAACCTTGGAATTGCATATTAACTCATAATATGGTTACCACTGATGTTTCTCCACGATCACACGTTGTTATTTTGGTAAGTTTTTACTTCAGGAGTAAACGATTAAGCGCTAAACATCATGCAAAAACCCATTGGAAATCATTGGAATGAGCAATGTTTTGGACATACTGTCATGGCCGCTAAGCCCGCCCCTAGGCTTCAACCTTCTGGTATCAATTATTAAAGCAGGGCCGGGCCCTGCAGCCTATGAGCCACCAAAAATTGGGTTGCGACCCACAGGTGGGTCGCAACCCAAGTTTCAGAACTGTTGGTCTAGTTTAAATAGGTGCCATTGGACCTGTCAGCTATCCACAGGGCAACTCTTTTGTTAATCCAGCTCCACCACACCACACCATCATTTCTCTTCACCTCTTTCTAAGCAGAAGTCCATCTTCTCTCATGCCAAGTTTTCTAACACCTCCACATGTGCCTGTGTCAACATATCCCCTCTTTGTCTCCAGGCTCCTCTGGTTCTCTGTGTAGCACAACTGATCATTACATCCTGACGATAACCTTCTACAGCTTTCTGGATATGAGCCCCACTAGGGATAGGGGAGTGACTGGGGGGGTAGAATTGGAATGAAGAATCAGCAGGCAGGGAAAGAATTAAATATCCCCTCCCAGCTTGAACCTGTGCACATTTACTCAAAATAAGTCCCATGGTTTTTGGTAAGGCTTACTCCAAAGTTAGCATGCATTAAAGCCTTATTTTCTATTTTGCCAAGAAGGAGTTTGGGCCTATTGTGGATTTTCTAGTTTGTGGACAGTTGAGCTGTCAAATGCTAGCATTAGGAAGGTGCCAAGTGGCCATTAGACAGGGGAGAAAAAAATTGTTCCATTTGCTTCTTGGTTTGTCCCGGATTCAAATCTGGTTCCAGCTCATATAAGCCAGCTGCCTGACCCCTGAGATGGTCAGTGGTGGGGAGAAAGCTGACTGAAAGTGGCCTGGATTCCATCTTCCAAGCCCAGACCCAGCCAGTTCTCCAAATGAAGAGCCCAGCATAATTGGCATCATCTCTAGAAATACCAAAATTGTATTCCATTTTCTGGTGGCAGGGAACAGTGTGAAAAGATTGTGGTCTGCTCCACGAAGCTAAGTAGCTTTAGAATAGCAGGACAGCTCAGTGGAAGGAGCGGAATGAAGGGATGAGCCCACGTAATCATGATCTTCAAAGAGCCAAAGCATTTTTTTACAGGGATGGGGAGTCCCACTACCTACCAGCCAGAGGAGTGTTACCTACACAACACATTCTTCTGCTGGGCTCCAGTCCATTTACCATCGAGGAAAATACCAAGCTATCCAAACCTGTTGATCTGTGTTTTTGAGTTCCCAGTCCAAGGGAAAAAAGGGTGGGCAGGGCTCAAAGAAGGAGAAAAAGGGGGTGATTCTCACTTAAGCCATATTCATTGAAAAGAGCTCTTATTTGAGCTCTAGACCAGGGAAGGGCTTGGTGAGGGTTTTGGTTTTTTTTTTTTTGCAAATCCAAGCATTGGTAGCTAAAGCTAAAGAGCTTTGGGAATTGGGGCTTTCTTACAGCCCAGTATTGGGCCGATCGACTGGCGGAACGAGCATTCCGCCAGCAAAGCTGCATGCTGTCAGAGCACCTCTGGAGGGGCTGCAGTGGCCCCGCACATGGGGACAGATCACCGACGGTGCACCAATCCAAGCTAGTGGGAGTGGGTGGGTGAGGATGGGGGCAAGGATGGATTGGATCCAGGAAGGGTGCGTATTCAGTGTCAGCGGCATCTGCTGAATCCAAACCCCTTCCTAGACCTGACCCCCCCCCATCCCGGGTCCTTGCAAACATTCTCCAGCAAAATCACTGGTGCAGGTCAAAGTAGACCCATCCGAGGCTCGGGGCTTACTTCCGGGATGGCACCCTACAGGATGCAATGCAAGCATTTTTGGTGGGAAGGGTAGGGTTGATTAGTTCTATAAAATTCTTTAAGGAGGATGGAAAGCTGAGTCTTACGCGAGCAAATCGAAGGGAGAAAGAGAGAGTAGGAAGTGACCGAAATTCCAGAATTCTGTTGTCAGTTTTGGGAAAAGTATAACAAGGAGAAAAGGCTAAGCGGGACCGGATATGGGTGTTAGGAAACAGGAACTGTTGCTTAGGATTCCTGAGTGCTTTCTTCAACACTGTGCAAGGTAGTCACACTTCTGGAACTGGTCCTTCCAAGCTGTAAAGTGGGAGGACATAGTCTGGCTAAAGGAGCCCGTTGCACCTGAGCAACGGTGGCAGCCCTTCTTTCAGTGCTGTGTGGCCGCCGTGAGCTCACTTTACTCTCAGGCAGCTCCTGCGTGGCCAGCGTGGAGTGTGTTGCTGATTATGGCCCCTGCTGTGGCAAGAGCGGCCGGGGCCCTGTTTGTGGCTTCCTGCTCCGTTACTAAGGCAGAAAGTAGGTCACTGTTGGGAAAGTAAATGGGAAAAAGCTGTGAGGGTGGCATGGGGCAGGGAGTAGGGCTGGGCTACACTCCCTCACTCTCGTACGCTGAGCTAACTCTTCATCATGACTCTAATGTGGAACAGAAGGTCAGGCATGATTTTGAGGTTACCTCAGATAACCTCCCCAAGGCAGACAAAGGGCCTTTCAGTCTGCACTGTCCTCTTGGACCTTCACAGCCTCCCCTCTCCCTCCCGTTCACCTCCCCTTCCTTTGCCAACTACAGAGTAGGGCAGTTGTAGAGCTACTTGGGATATGGTGGTGGGGAAAGAAATAAAGTTTTCTAAGGCAGTTTATTCCTGGCCTCATTCTGGTGTGAAACTGGCCAGTTCTCGTGAGCTTGTTAGGCTGAAGGGAAGTTTGGTTTGGGGCAGCTTGTCCTAAAGAGGTGAGAAGAAAAGGGGGCACCACTTAAAACGCCCTCTGCCATGCAGCTCATAAGGGCAAAGGAGCCCTGTCCGTCCCTGAAGACTGCTCCTTGAACTATGTCTGCGTTTTGAAACTATTTTTTCAGGAACAGCTAGAAAGCTCTAAAGTGGTATAAACCTGAGTTGCAACATGTGGGTATGACACGCACATCTTGTAAAGTTTCCTGAGGCCCTCTCGAGAGTGAGTGCCAGACATATCCATGCCTGAGCATTCAGAGGTCATAAGGATGCTCAGTGCTAGTGATTTTCAAAGTGCAAGTGGAGAAATACAATATCCGAAGCAGCCCTGAGAAAGGATTGCGCCCCCTCCCCCCCAGCATGGCAGATGCCCATTTTTTCATTCTTGCTGGAAATTTGTCCAGGTAGTGGAAGAAGCAGAGAAGGAAATCTGGCTGGCATTTACAAAGAAGAGAACCAGGGAGAAGCATGGAGTCCAAAAAGACAAAGCCACTTCTTATTTCTGGTTCTTGCCTCTCCCCTCCTTGTCTCAGCACAAAGTGAATTGTACACCCCAGCAGCATTCATTGTGGGGGGAGTGCTCCCTCTCCCTCTTCCCTCCCCTCCAAGAGCCGATTTTCAGAGCTCTCTGCAGGAATAGGCCCCTCCTGTGCTCAGAGTAACCTTAGCCCCTCTGGGCTCCTGCCAAACAGATGCAGGGGACTGGAACGGGCCCAAGCGGAGCTCAGCGCTTGTGAGTATTTTAGGAAAGCTCAGCTCTGTGTGTGCTTGTGTGTGCGTGTGTGCGCGCGCGTTAAAGGGACCCTTCTCTCTTTTCTTTATGTTAATTCTTTTTCATTCTTTGTCATTTCCTTTTTTTCTTTTGCTCAGGCCTTTAACCTACCTCCTAATGTTCCTTATAATTTTTCTTGCTGGTGTGTTTTCTTTCCATGCACTGACAACACTTTCAAGTCTCCGTAGAGTACACAGTAGGCATTAGAGAAGCAAATTCCCTGGATTTTCAAAACCTTTCCTTAACACCCTTCCTTGATTTGTTCCTCTCCTTCCTCCCGCCCTCACCTGCCCCCCCTCCAGTCCAGAGCCCCGAGCTCATATTTCTGTTTATTGATTGATTCATTTTTTTGAGAGAAACCACATTTTAAAATAACTTTTATTAAAGCTGAGAGACAAAGAAGGAGACGCTGTCCAAAGCCTAGCACAATTGGCAGGCGCTGTACTGTAAGGGGCCCAGCTGGGGTAGTGGAAGGTCTACAGCTTTGTCCGTGCAGCGTAGCAAGTCTCTGTATCATGCCTGGCGTGTGAGGCCTCGCCATTGCATGTGGCATGAGGAGAAGCTTGTGATGCTGTGTGGAGGGTGTCACAAGAACGTGCCAGCTCCAGAGCAGGGAGGAATTTACAGGACGCTCCATGCAAGCTGCAATGTAGTTATGGGCCAAAGCTTCTGGTTTTGGTCCTCTGGTTTTGAAGAAGGTAGAATGAAAGTGCATATTTTTAGTTACCTCATGAGGAAAAGCATAAAGGCTCCAGAGCTTTCAGACTTTTCAGATTAGAGATGACAGATGAGTAGGGTTGCATAGTGAGTGTACTCTGTGGCAGGCAGCAGGTGTTCCTCAGAAGAGAGTATTGTTTCACATAGTGCCTGTGTAACTCATCACCACAGGATGTTGTGATAGCCAGAAGATAAATACTTTGGGCAGGGGGTGGGTGAGAAGTGTCAGTGAGTTTGGGGGAGGTCAGCCCATTGCTGGCTGGTAGCCAAGGCATTCTGGGCTTGCAGCCTTTGTGTGATGTGTCGCTGAATACGTATCAGTCGTGGAGATGAATGGAACGAACAGCTGACTCTGGAACCTTTGGGGGGTAGGGTTATGTGCCATTGACTTGGTGTGACCCATCATTTCACAAGTGTTCTGATAGTCACATATTTTTTTGGCTTTCCACAAGAGGCTGTGGTTGGAATGTGAAAGCACGTAGAGTTAAGCCTATGCATGGTTTGGTGTTTTGCCCAGGACACTAATTGCTTGGACATTTCGCGGGAGAGGTCTGTAATAGAACCCAGGCCCAAGAACTGAGGACTCATCTCAAGGCTGCCTGCCATTCTTCACAGCCATTGCTCATTTCCTGCTAAATGTAGCTAGTATAACGGATAAGCAAACCTCTTGGTGAGTCAGAAAGGGAACACCCAGAAAGCATCAGCATTTGAACTGGGTTAGGAGATGTGTTCGAGAATGAAAATGTGTGTGCTTGGGGATAGATAGGAGGGTGGTAGTTTGTAGCTTCTGTGTGACTCTAGACAGTGAACGTTTGTAGGGCTGTTGTGATTTTGAGATGTTACAGCCAATAGATCTTCCTTGTGTTATGGGGGTTGTCTTGCATTTGAGGACAATTCTATTCTGTGTGTGAAGGAAGGCTGTGCACTGAGAAATGCTTGCTTCCATTTGAAGTGTCTAGGCATCTATTTTGCTACAAACTCTAAAGTTGGCGTGCACACTCTGTCTTGCTTTTGTTTCAGCTGTTACCTCTGAAACTGGTTGCTGGTTTATTGGTGGTGTGGCCTGTTGGCTTTGACTTCACCAAAGTATCTGAGTTTTGACCGGCATCTTCTACAGCAGACATGAACCTGTTCCAGTCCCTGCAGATTGGTTTCTCATACCCTGCTCGAGTATGACAGCCACTGGCTGGAAGTGTCCTGGCGGGTCAGTTTGGCCATGGAGGGGTGAGGATTTGATGAACGAATGAGGAGTAGTAGGCTTGTACGTGTATGAGATTGAGGCTTACCACATGATGCTGTGGAAGGGTGAAGTATCTGTGATACGTGTGGAGTCTTCCAGGATTGCTTCAGACTACAGCACTCTTTCACAAGTTTCAATGAAAGTGCTTTGTGCAGCCTGGGCATGTTAACTCAGAAGCGAGCTCACTGAGTTGGGTAGGACTTCTCTTCCATTAAGCAAGCATAGGATTGCAGCTGTATTCTCTGGATATTGTTGCACTGCAGAAGCGGTGCTGTGTTCTGATGATCCCCAGATTCATCAGGAGCTCCTCAGATGAGAAGATCAGCAACTAGTTTTGCTACTGACCATCCCCTGAAATGCACAGACTCAGGATACTGTTTGGTGTGTCACACTCCCAGCACAAATGAGACCACCATAAAACCCAATGGACAGCCAGTGCTTCTCTACACAAACTTTGTGTGTGTGCCTTAGAACATGCTCCAGAAGTCTCTGCAATGTGCTGGAGTTCCTTGATAGATGAAATGATGTGAAAAGATTTCCGAGTGGATGATAACTGCAATAGAAAAAGAAAAGCTGGCCCCCATTGAAACGGAATACCTATTCTGTTCAGTGTTCTTTGCTAGTTTCAGATGTAGGAAATCCAATACCAATTTTAGAATTGTGCGAAAGCACCAGCAGGCATGCTGAGAGCCACCAATGTCCTCATCACTGGTGTGCCCCATGCTAATGTTTCTGCAAGCCCGTGGCTCTGCATGGCTGAGAAAGGTGACGTGGGCTTTCAAACTCCTTGCTGCCAAAGGCATGAAGCATGGCGTATGCTTCATGAGATGTTCTGTAATCCTTGGCCTGTCCATACTCATAGCTTTTTGAAGACTACCTGCCTGTTGAACTATCTCATATTTCCATCTGTCTTCCCATCCGTTGGAAGGATTCCCTTTTTCTGTATATATCTGTTGACATGTCTGACAGTCAGTACCCCTGTTGATAGGGAGCCTCCAGTTCTCCCTACTAAAGGGAAGGAAACCGTATTTTGGCTGCTGGGCCCTTGCCATCCTGTTGCTACGCCGCCATTTTAAGGGAGCGCAGGGTTGGCGATGTGTTCCCATCTCACTTCTCTTTCTGTCTCCTTTTCCTTCATCAAATGGCTGCAGCAAGCACAGGCTGCTTGTAAAACCTGGCTGCCAACGGGCACCGGGGCAGTGCCAAGTCTCCTCTTAAAGAGACAAACACCTTTCTCTTTGTGTGGGATTAACTGGCCAGCCGCAGTTAGGCTGCTAAGAAGACTAGATATATCTTGAGGGTAGCTTTTGCACTGTCGGTACAAACAGTGCCCCTCCTTCAACAGCTCTGTTCTTCTCTCTTTTATTACAAATTTGGATCCCAGGAGGAGCATGGAAAGTAGGTTCGGTTTCCTTGTTCGTATTATGTTTTCTTGCTCTCACAAAATCCTATCTCACTCTATTATTATTATTATTATTATTATTATTATTATTATTATTATTATTA
>JAJKFI010000082.1:1532354-1566302 GCA_029204185.1 Lerista edwardsae | reverse complement strand
TTATTATTATTATTATTATTATTATTATTATTATTATTATTATTATTGTAGTAATAGTAGTAATAGTAGTAGTAGTAGTAGTAAAACATTCTTAGAATTTGAAGGCAGAATCCAAGAGTTGATGCTTCCTTCCTTTCCCCCATCTTCATCTTGCCCTAAACCTGGTATTGCCAGTCTCTAAGCTTGGGTTAGACTCTGAGTTGCACCTTAGATCTTGCATGCTTGATTAAAAAAAAAAAACACAAAGCAAGGTAGGCAATATCTTTGGACAAACAAATTGTTCCAGTAATACTTTTACAGCGCAATCCTAACTTGGGCAGGAGTAGGCAGGCTGGCTGGCCGGCCTGCGCTGTGTCCTGACCAAGTTAGGAGGCGGCAGCAGCTTAGTGCAGGGCAAGGCAAACAAACATCTCCTGGCTCCTGCGGTAAGCCACAGGCAGCCCAATAGGGCTGGTTGGACCTGCGAGTCCAAGGAGGCTGCAGTGGCCCAAATTGGGGCTGTGCAGCCCCGAGATGGGTTTTTTGATCCAGCTTAACTACCAGATCTGGACTCCTTCCCCCTCCCCAGGCCAGGCTGAGATTGGGTGGGTTTTCTCTTGGGTCATGGTTCCATTGGAACCTGCCTTCCATAGAGTGGGGTCATTTAGTGGCAGGAATGTGCAGTGTGATACAGTCTGCAAGCATAATTGCAGCTGACCTCAGTTCTTTCATACTTCCCGCTTTCCAAAAATCTCAACATTCTAAAATGTGTTCCCCACTCACTTCAGCACTTCCCTTTTAAGTCCAGGTTTAAGCAAAAAATTGGGAGGGGGGGGGGAGCCAGTAGTCAGCAAGGTGCTGCATCCTGTGTGCTTATTACTTATTATTCAACATCCCCCTGTGCCTCCTGTTTTAAGGGGTTTGTGCATCTTACATGTCTGTATTGCTGCTGCACAAATGCACTACCAGCATTTCTGTGTGTAGACAGGGCATCGTTCAATGTTCAACAAAGTAGGTTGAACCTTTACATGCAGAAAGTCCTCGTTCAATCACCACCTTCTTCATTTTAAAAACAGATCTTGCATAGCAAAGCTAGGAAGGCTTCCATTGCTGCTGCCAGTCCAGGAAAACAGCTCTGGGCTAGTTTTATGCATCTGATTCAGTATAAATCTGCTCTATTTGTGAAAAGATCTCATTTTGCACCTGGGTTGGAATTCGGCACTCTGAAACAATTCAGTGTTTTTAGAGAAAGGAAAGTATTCTGATCATTGAATGTTCATATCGTTCATGCATTTAGTGTCGGTGTCTTTCGAAATATACTCAGCACTGTCTGTTTCCTTTATCCACCCTTGCCTACCTCACTTGAAACCTCTGTTTCCTATCTCTGCTTTTTTGTCTTTGGTAAATTACCCACCCCATTCCTTCCTTACCAGTGGCTGCCATCATCTGGCCTGGACAAGCACTAGAATCAGAAGGCTTGACTGGGATATGCATGGGGACCAGGAACTGTCCCTCTTGCTGGGCAAGAAATGGTGCCAGCATTGTTTGGAGAGCATGCCTACCCCTCCACCTCTTTCTCTATGCCAATCAGAGGCCTCCAGATAATCACTGCCCCAACCAGAAAAGTTAGGTGGATGCAAAGTGCCAGCAGCTTCCCTTCCTGAAGCCTCGCTATGGGCTTCAGGAGTGCAGGCCCTAGGCCAAGTCAGGCGCTGCTGTCTTTTCTTTCTGTTTATGTGACTTGAGAAAGATGGGGAGAGGAATTTCAGCAGCAGAGGAGGACCCAGGTTTTCCTGCCTCTTTCTTATTAGTTGATGGTTTCTTTCATCCAGGCAGAATTTGGTGGCTTGTTAGAATAAAGAGCAGTTCTAGGGCGGGCACTGAATTGGGGAGTGGGAGGGTAGGCAGGATCTCAATATAAGGGCTTTCCTGATTCTACAGCATCAGACTCCAAATAAAGAAACGAAATGCTGCTATAACAGCAAACAGGATTTTGTCCAGGATCCTGTTCAAAACAGGTGAGTGGCCAGTTCTGAAAAGACCAAAGTTCTGACATCTCTCCCAGTGACCTGGGGTGGTGGTGGAGGAAGTAACTGAAGTGGCATTCCTGTGGCTGAATGATAGTACAATAGGCTTGGAAGGCAGGGACTGAAGGCCCACATTTGGTCACGTCCTTGTCACATTGTCCTGCTGTACCATCAGATGAGCCCCACTGCTCCCCAGAACAGCACAAGTGAGCTTCCCCTTGATCTACCTAGGGCATAAAAACTCTACGCCCAACTGCTCCAAGGGACAAAGAACCTCCTCTCTGATCTTCCCAAATCCTGGCCTTTACTCCTTGGAAAGACACTGTAGTGACTACCCCAGATCCAAATCCCTTCAGGAGTACATGAGAGGAATTTCTTCTCCCCTTAGTTATACAACACTGAAAGCCAGTCACGGTGAATTAGACTGGCCTTATTGAAGTTAAGTGTGGTAAAGATCTATGGAACAAATGCACTTTGAAAGAAATAAAAATGGACGTAGGCGCCTGATGAACGAAACATCTGGCATTCTTCAGAGGCCAGGACCCTCTTCCGGGTACCAGTCTCTGTCCTGCTCTGTTGTCACCAGATAAAAGGAGTGCTGCTGCCACCCCATCAGTGCTACCCCCAGCTTCATGTTGGTACCCACCCAACAGCGGGCTTTATAGGTCTCTGTCATTGCCAGGTTAGCTGCATCACTGTAATGTAAAATGCAGGCCATGGATCAGCAGCCAGGTGTTTGGGCAGCTTCTGAGGGGCAAAGGGCCCCTTGCTGTTGACCAAAGACACTGGGAACACAAGCACTGCCATCTTTACTCACACACGTGGTCAGAAATGTGCACTAGGGACTGACCAGAAGGCCTTTCAGCTTCCGAAGTTGTTGTTGTCTAAGCAACCAGTCTCAGGAGGGAACGAGTGGTGTGGCAACTGTGGTCAAAGCCTTTATGAATGAGAGCCAGCCACTACTCCCTCCTCTAAAGCCTGACTGGCCAGTTTCTCTCAGATGGATAGTGTTGATAATATCACCAGCCCACTACAACATCAGTGCTGCAGCTGGGGCAGGGAAGGGAAGGACTGTGAGGGGGCGGGACTCAACTTACTCCTGCCACAGCAGCATCTATGTTTGTCTTTCCACCCCCACCCACCAGAGGGAGCAGAGTGATGGACTAGTCAGGCCACATGTACAAGGGAGTGTATGTGCAAGGACATGAGAGATAATGTGTGCGTGAGAACAAACTAGGTGAGGGAGGGGGAGGGGGTCTGTGGGTCTTGCCACAAAACCTGCTAACACAGACTTTTCTGAGCTTCAGTACACATTTCAGCCCAGACGGATTCTTAGCCTGGCCATTGAATGGGCCTGATCAGGCAGCAGAGTGTCATGGGTGAGGAAGAAATTTTGTTCAGCTACAAGGAATTGGGATTATCTCCTTGACAACCCTGGGTTTGGGAAGAGGACAGTTATACCATGGGGAACCCTGGAGGGCTTCTAGGGTATCAGACGTCTGCACAGAAAAGGGATGAAGAATTAAAATACTTCCAAAACTGAGTGCAAGGGTCAGGCATTATCTGAGACAAAAACAAGCGAGGGGAAGGGACACCTTCAGGGGGAAACGGCTGTGGTGCCCAAATGTCCCTTAATGCCAAATATTGCATTACACTGGTTGCTTATTGCGGGATCATTCCATAGCACTTTTGGAATGTCTTCGCTTGATAGGGTGGGACACTGGCCTTTGGGTTTGTGTTCATTATTGTTCAGCCCCTACTCCCTCACCTTCCCCCTGCCCCGAAAACCCACGTGCTGGCCAAATTCAGCTTACCTTTGGCCGAACTTGGCCAGTTCTCGTGCCACCCCAGCACATCCTCAGGCTAACCCACCTCCCAGAGATGATGCGAGAATAAAAGGTGGAGGTGGGGGAGAAATTTAAGTAAGCCACTCTGAGCTGCATGGAGGAAGGATGGGATAAATACATGGTGTGAATGGCTAATGGGTCCATTATTTGGCCAGGCAGATCAGTATTGCAAACACTGCTGTGCTGATGGAGGACTAGACTCTGCACGTTGAAAGGTGCCTCTCACAATAGGCAAGCAATGCAGTTTCTCAAAGAGATTGCCTGGTATTGCCTGGGAAGATGAAGGATAGGAAACCTCCTGGAGAGAAGCTGGGTGTGGGCTCGCCCAGGTGCCATCACCACCTATCATCCCGTAAAACTTACTGGGCAAGAAGTATGGAGGACAAATAGGAAAATGATAAAGATCTCTGAGAGGGAAGGTCAGTTCCCCCACCTCTGTCAAAATGCCAGAGCCTATAGCATGGAAGAGTGGAGGCAGCTGAGCTCACTAGACAGTGACAGGGAGGGCTTGAGGCCATGCCATGCCTGGGCGAGTTGTGGGGCTTGGCCTGGCGCAGCCCATCTGTTGCATTGTCAATCACACCCTTTGTGTGTGCTTTGGTGGAAGAAGGGGGCAAAGAGGAACTCAGCAGCCAGGCGGAGTGGCTGGGCTGGCTTCCAATTGGCCTCCCATTCATGACCTTTAACAGTGCAGAGCCGGGTGACATGGGGCAGGGTGGGTGAAACTCTGAGGCTCTGTCTCCCAAGCCACACTTCATTCAGTTGCTGCTTGTGGATCCCGTAGCCAACAGTGCCGTGAGAAGAGGGGAACTTCCAAGAAGCTGCCCAGGCGGAAACCCCTCATAGGGCTTCACGGGACTGCTTCACTCTGTCCTATTTTGCTGTCTCCCCCCCCCCCCCTCCGCCCTGCTGGCTGCTGCATCCAAACCAGAAGCTGATTGTAACTTTGAGTGATTTGAATATACTTTTCTAGTAGAGGTGTCAACTTTTTGGCTGACAAAGGTGCCTTTAACTGCAGTTTGATTTGAATGCATTAGCAGGTGATGATGCTTATCTCCAGGCTGTGAAAAGCTTCACCTGCTGATTTCCTTAGATTAAGCTGCTGTTAAAGGCAGGAACAGTCTTTTTGTGGTCAGTTGGCAACCCCACTTTCAATTCTGTTTGACCCTTCTGCAGATTCTTCTGTTTGACCCTTCTGCAGCTACTAGCTGGTGCAACTACTGTTTTGAATGGTTTTGGGAAGCTGAATCAGTTTCTCAGGTGGACCATAGTACTGCTTATTGATGACAGTTAGGGCCTATCCATCTTTCCAGTGCAGCACAGAGGCTCCTCAGTGAGGGGGGGGGTTGAGCACATTCTGGAGCGTTTGTTGAGCTCATTGGGTTGCGACTATTCTCATAGCCTTGTGTTCACCTTCACCTGGCCTTTGAGGCACAGCCGCCGACATTAATTAGTGCGTGTGGCTCAGTTTTGCTTTCCATAGGGCTCAATACATTTTCCTTGTCAGGTTGGGGATTGGGACATCTTTTTCCAGAATTTGTAAGGGCCTATGTTCATTGCACTGGGATCATTCTGGTGGTGTTGCTTTCCTCTCAGCCTGCCCTTTGAAGTGGATGAAGGCACGGTTGCCTACTCACAAGTTAACATGCACATGTGGCTCAGTTTCACTGTCCATAGGACTCAATATAGGGCACATTCTTTTTTGAGCTTCTAGCACTTGAGAGTGCCTTTTTTTAAAGCCTTCAGCATCCTTGGGTTGCATTCTTTTTTTAGGTTCTAGTATCTCCTTACGCTTTTTGAGTAGTGAGTTCAGGGCTAGTGAGTAGTGAATTCAGAGCTAGAAAAGATACCCACCATGCTTATTATCACTTCCACTTATTTTCAGTCAAAATGAATCCACAGTGTACAGAGTGTAGGGTAACAATATGGTGACCTCCATACAATTGATTTCAATGAGGAGACACAAAGAAGAATGCAGCCACATTTTCCTTGTCAGCTATCAGCTTGTCAGTTTCACAACTGCCCAACAATCAGGTCCTGACCCACAGTTTAGGAAACATTGCCCTAGAGGCTGCTGCTTAATTTATAAATGGTGATTGGGTAGCAGTGCCCCCCCCGCTAGGTAGCAGCTTGTTTAACCCTTGATGCACATCTGCCATGTCAGTTTTGCAAACCACCCAAAATTGGGTCACAATCCACTGCTGGGTCCTGGATCCTCAGTTTGGGAACTGCTGCCCTAAATAATTTAGACAGTGGCGGTCCGGGCCGGGAGCGCGCCCCATGGCAGGCACTGACCACGCGCCCCCCATGTCGCCCCGCGCGGAAACCCCAGAAACGCTCTATTTCAGAGCATAAGGGAGGCGTGGGCGGGGCAGAAACCGCGCGGTCTCTCCCGGACCGCCCGCAGTGGCGCCCCGCCACTGCCCCGCGCCCCATGGCTCGTGCCATGGGGTGCTACAGGTAAGATACGCGCCTGAATTTAGACCAGGGTTCCTAGAGATTCATTTCTCCTACACAAACCTGCCCAGAATGTAAGATTATCCTTGGAAGCCTGTGCCTATCCCCACCCTCGCACTCAGATGTCTGAGGTGAAGGTGGATGATTATAACTGAACATTGGCTTTTTCAGTTGTGGTACCCACAACTAGGGAGTTCCCTCCTCAAAGAAGTGCATTGGGCATAGTATCTTTATTCCTTTAAGCATTTGAAAATGTTTTTATTTGGTCTGGCTTTTAACATTTTGTGAGTTTAATGCTAGCACTTGGAACTGTTGTTCTGTTTTAAAGTGTTTGTATTTATGCTCTATGTTTGTGGGATATAAAAGGAATGTATTGAATCCAGTATTTTAGGGATGGGTAATTTAATATAGTGAACTCTTGATTTAATGAGGGGGGAAGGAGTTGATGCCTGCTGATGCCAAAAGTTCGCTAAATCCAAATGCATTGAAGTCAATGGAGACACTCATGCACAGAAGATTTATGACTAGTTTTTAATGAAGCAGAAACAGTCTATTGTTTCCAAAGTCTGTTAAATCAAGGTCAATTAAAACAAGTGTTCATGGGAGTGAGGAAATGTGGCAATACACCTGATAAATAGGTGCTAACCTCTTTTTCTCAGTTGTACCTAACACCCATCACTCATTCATATATTCAAGGCTAGACTACAGTAATGCTTTCTGTAAGAGTCTATTCTTGGTGACAGTTCATAAACTTGCTTTCTGATTGGGAATTCAAGAGGGGCTCATTGCATCAGTGCTTCAGCATCTGCCCTCACTCCATATTATTTTTGTGATTGAACAGCAGTTTCCAATTGATTTCCAAACTTTACTCAAGATGTTGGCATTAACCTGTAGAATTTCCGAATAGCGTATGTACACATATGTCATTGGACTCTGATACTGTCCCTGTGAGGTGGATTACTGGAGGGGGGGGGTGAGGAGAGGGAGAGATATAGGAACATCCTTGTCTCGCCAAAGGTCCACAGGCTCCAGGGTGGACCACTTCTGTATGCAGAAGGTCCTGTGTTGAACCCACAATGGAAGATTCTGTGGCTTCTGTAACATCTTTTGCTCAGAGGAGGGAGCGTTATAGCACAATCCTATGTGTGTCTAATCAGAAGTAAGCCTAACTGAGTTCAATGAGACTTACTGCTAGGTAGCTGTGTTGCCGCAATGCAACCCTGAGGAAAGGGAACACATGTTACGTGGAGAAGGCCTCTGTGATTCCCCCCCTACTGCAAGATACAGTTCATGCCTCATTGGCAAGGCTGCACCAGCACTAGAAAGTTGGATAGGATTGGACCCTTAGTCTCTCCTGCCCCATGTACAGTAGCTCTTTTTTTCCGTGATTTAGTTGTGCTAAGCCTTCAACAGTGATTTATTGAGCTGCCCTCATTTCACTCAAGGCCTCTCTGGCAGTATTGTTTGGATCCTAGAGAATGGCAGGACAGACCAAAAGTATTAAGAAGGGTTCTGGCAGGAGAGTAATAGCCAGCAGGTGGGCCTAGGAAAGGAGGATTGGAAGATGCAATGATCCAAAAGAATGAGGGCAAGAGGAAAGGGCAAGAGTTGGGGAACTTGAGAGGAGAAGTCAAAACGGGCTAAAGAATGGATGGAGAGTTTTTAGAAAATGGTCAGAAGTTGCCAAGGTAAGGGAGGTTACAGTTGACATGTGCTAGAATGAAGCAAATTGTCCCCATTTCTGTGTGGAGATGCCTGCCTGCAACACAGCCTGAAGAGGAATGCACGCTGACTTCGCTATACTGTATTTCTAACACACTGTATGTGTGTCACCTGTGTCACTTGAGCTTTGCATGGTAGTAATTATCATCATTATTATCTTTTCTAGCAAAATACTCATGATGATATAGAGAGTTTTATACAATTCATTAAAACAGCATTTCAAAACAAATACAAAAGCAACACCAGTAGAAGACTTTGTAGAAAAGAAGTAGAAGACTTCTTTTTCTTCATGTGTAGTCATCTGCCGATCAAATGTGAGTCATCTGCCTGAAAAGATGTGAGTCCAAACTGAAGCTTCCCCAAAGACCTTAGGGACCAAAGGATTCATATGGGAGAAGATGCTTCTGCAGACAGGATGCATCCAGTATATAATCTTTGAAGGGAATAATCAGCACCTTTGCTTTGATTCAGGGCACCTTCCTAACCAACTTTCTAGCATTGACATAACTGTGCCAATGGGGCATGTTCTGCTTTCTGCATTGGAACAGTAGTCATAGAGGCCTCCTCAAGGTAAGGGAATGTTTGTTCCCTTACCCCAGAGTTGCATTGCCCTTATCCTGGTGCTGGGAATTTGGTTAGGATTGCACCCTCAGAAGCATACAGGAAGCCATTATAATGGCTTGATTAGTTCCTTGCAAACTGGCTCCAACTATGGGGGAAGCAGCAGAATATTACATTAGCAGAAGCTTCCAAATCATCCTCAAAGGCAGCCCAACATTAGGCCGACAGGTAACCAGAGCCTGGGTGATGATGGCTAGGTCCAGAGTATTGAGGAAGAAGCTTAGCCAAGTTATCAGCTTCAGTGGATAAAAAGCACACAAGGTCCCAGATGCAAGCTGGATATCCATGATAAAGGATGGATCCAAAACCCGCTCATTCAAAAGCAGGATGAGATGACTCCATCCAGAGTACAGAACCTTAACTTCCCCATCACAAGGACCTCCAACAATCGCTTCTGTCTTGTCGCTACTCAGCAAGGTTTGTGCACAGGGCATGGGCATACCGCCTCTCATGCCCTGTATTCACTACACCCCTTCTGCCTGTTGTCCAGGCTCTGGATCTGGCTGTATGCCACTCCTCAGTTTTGATTTATTGACTATCCTGCTCACAGAGTGCAGTTTGTTATGAGCAGGGAGTTAAAGAGCTACAGCCCCAGCAAGCAGAATGGGACATTCCTACAGAGCCTAGAGGGAGCCATAAATCTAGCACTAAAAGTATCTGTGAAAGAAAATACACTCATCACAAACACATCATCAATCTTGACTTTATGGGCAACACAGCGACCTCCTGGCAGCACAGGAACCTGTCCTGTGCACTGTGTGGGTTTCTTTGTGACTGTATGAGCATGTGAGTTGCATGCGAATATTGCATGCCTGCAAGGAGACTCTGTGTGCATTAGGGAGGGGTAAGTCAATTTATGAATAGAGATCCTCACTTGGATAGAAATAGTGACAAAACTTTGCAGAAAAGAAATGGCAAAATTTGGGGATGGGGAACATGGACCAAAAGGAAGCATTGTCACCAATGGTATCTCCCCTCATGTGTAGGGTGCATTTATTTTAAGTTTCACTTAAATTTTGAAATTATTGAAATTACCAATTCATATTTGACACAGGCGATCCATGACCCATTAATACATACCTGTATTTTTTTCCTGCTGAGGGGCTGTTAGCATCTTTGGGGGGGGGGTAATTTACATAGAGAAAACTGTGCACTGGAAAGTGTTAAACATTTCCTTCCTCAGCATCATTGCTTTATTCTATTCTAGAACCCCCCATGGCTGCTATTAAGTAAAGACACTGGGAGAACTGATCACAGATACCATATGTTATTTGTTTGCACGGGTGGCATCAAAGGTCAGCCAGAGTGGGCACTGGCAAATAGCCCATGGCCATCAGAGAGCTGGATTGACCCCTGACCCTTCAAGACCAGCAGCAGCGGTAGTGCCCAATGCACCTTCAGAGGACAGGTGGGAAGCATTATTGGGAGGCTTCTCAGAGCTCTGCTTCAGGACCCCCAGCAATCTAGCACTGGCGCAGGTCCCTGAGCACCAGTTTTTAAACAGTTTTCCAGATTCCTGGCCGTAGAGCTGTCCTGACTATCATGTTTCACATGCTGATGTATAGATCAAAGTTTGAATTGGTAACATAGATAAAATACCAAAACTAAAACTCGGTTCCAACACCTTGAATAGAGGGGTGCCACCTTGTAACCTAGAGGTCCCTCCTTTACTGTGTGGCTGAATTAAGAGATTCATGAGTGATTCCAAGTTTTGTAAGTACCAGGTGGGAGGCCAGTGGACCAGGGAAAGAATGATCAGGAGAAGTTTCAGTTGTTGGGTCAACTGATTTATCAGTAGGTTTACAGGGAAAGGGGACCTTTTTTCAGTTCAGCCTACTCTTGTATTTTTGGAGACTTGAAAGAGATCCCCCCAACCCACCCCCTGCTACTGTTTCTTTGCTACAAAGTGATGGCAGACAATAGGCCCAAGGTCATGTTCCACCCAACCTAAATTTCAACTATAATATAGTTAGTATAGCTATAGAGTGGCTCCCCCCAGCCCATAGCGTGAACCTCAGCTTCTGTCAGCTCCCTCCGTTTTGTTGAGAAAGGACCTGTTGGAAACAGCAGAACACATTACATAGATTCATGCTATCTGCGTACTTTAACTTTCTGAGGCAAATGACAGAATCTCTGGGCTGCAACCTGGTAATTCTAGCCTGAAATGGCCATCACACTTCTTCAGATTTCACTTTATGAAGGTGTTAAGGGGCCATTGCTCCCAAACTGGGCAGGTTTGCTCCCTCTTTTCTTCCCACCCCACCCCCACGTTTTGGTGGATAAGAGGTTTGCCAGGCCTGTGAAGGACAGATAAAGAGTTCAGCAAAGTGCTTGGCCTGCTTGGGCAATGGATCTATATGTTTGTTCAGCTGTTGGCTTCTGATAAGGGTGTATTTTGCTAGATAAAAGTACCTTTGAGGCTTGGAGATGGCAGCCCCTTGGGAAAAGACTAGTGAGCTGGTTTGGGCGAATTGTGATACATACACCCCACACTGGCAGGCAGGCAAACAAGGCAATTCATGTTTTGGAAAGAACCATCTCCTTCCTTCTAGGCAGAACAGGGTTCAAGATGATAAGACACAAACTACAGCAATGTGTAGAGACAAGAGAAGTGGAGGGTGACTTACTTTACAGTAGAGTAGGGGAGCCTGCTCAGAAGTTCCAGGGGGTGGTGGTGTTACAGTCTCAGTGCTGGCCAGCTCTTGCGGAAAGTGTTGGCTTTTGTGGAGAAAGGAATAGTCAGTTCTCACGCTCAATTCCAATACAAGGTCAAGAACTTATTGATGACAGAGATACCAAGGAGAACAACAACATTCTGCACCCATAGAGAATCATGGCCCATTTCAGCTTCTCTTTTTAATTAATTGAAACTGTACATCTATTTTGGTATTGGCAATTGACTATGAGATATAATGTGCTCCTCCACCCGATGTATACCTCTGAGCCCCACCACCAAATTTCTGTGTAGGAGCCTGACTGCCCACACCTTCTAGCTTCAAATGATTGAGTTCACTAGTCTCCACTGAGTTGCTCAACAGTATTGTTTTCTCCTGCCTAGAAGAGACTTTATGGACATGATAGGGTAGATGCCACAACCTGATTTAATTTTCCTGACAGCTATTTCTCGTGCTGACATGACTGTACACTTAGCAGCTTCTTCAGACTTAAAACCATCAAAGTGTCATGATGGAAATACAGTGCACACCACTGGGTGTTCTGCCAAATTCCCTTCCGGGCCTCCCCAAGGGCCCCAATGCCCACACTAGCTAACTAGTTTCCCCTCCAGAGCAGCCTCAGAGATAGGCAAGAGGGAGGGGGTTCATTCACCCACTGGGCCTCCTCTCTTCCAGCAGCTTTGATTGGGATCACCGGCTGGCCCGCCTCCTCCAGACTGCCCTCATCACTGGCTCAGCTCAAAATACCCTAATTTAGCACCAGCAAACCCCATCACCAAACAACGGGCAGTCAGCTTGCCCAAGCCATAACTGCCTCCTCCACTTGGTGGCTCCAGGGGCGTGGCAGACATACAACAATTCCCAATGGTTATTCCCCACAATAACTTTACCTTAGCCAGTCCTTCAGGCAGGAAGTCAGTCCTGCCAGCAGTCCATCAGTCCTGCCAGCACCTTCCCAGCCCTTTACTCCAGCTCCTGCCTCCCACTTTATACTGAGGCCAGCCAATCAGTGTCTGTTGCTAGGCAGGCTTTAGCATCAGCCACACCCATCTGCACCTGTGCTGGTCTCCATAGCCAGGGGCCTCATCAGCCTACAGCTGTGCTCCCGAGGCTTGCAAAGACTAATCTGTAATCCCTGACTAATCTGGAACAAGGGGCCATTGCTGATACCATTCCCTATCTCCTCAGGGTATCTCCTGCCTTTTCCAATACACTGTGTCAGAAATGCAGAGCAGCTACTAGAGGTTGCCCTGATCTGGCGCACGTCTTCGTTCTAAAACAGATGCATGTTTATCACATTTTAAAGCAGGTGACCCACCTGAAATTGGCTCGTGACCCACCTAGTGGGTCCTGAGCCACAGTTTGAGAAATGTGGTTAGAGTCTGTGTGGTGTGGAGAAAATTCCAGTAACATGTCTTCCTTGCATATTTCTTACCTGTCAGCTCAAGAGCAATTCCAGTTTGCTGCAGTTATTATGTCTGCTGCATCCTGTGGCAGCGTTTTGGCCTATCGCTGGTGCATGTCTGCATGGACCTGTGAAGGTGGATTGGGCCCTGGAAGGGGATTGGGATTTGGTGGGTGCAACTGCCACCGAACCTGCCCCTTCCTGGGCCCCAGCACTTCCCAGTTCCACTCCTCCCAGCCATCCTTCTGCCCTCTAAGCAATTTTACCTGTTACCTCAAGGACCAGGCTGCTCACCGCTGCCAGCAGCAGCCAGACCACATTCTGTGTTCCAGCAGCGTCACTGGGGGACAGGATTGGGTTGTAAGTATCTAGACCTATTTTAGTGTGGTTTCTTGAACGAAAATGGCCTTGGCCACACTTAGTGGATGGCTCTTACTGGCAGATGGATGATATGTCCCTGTCCCGGACCTTCTCAGCTGCCTTCAGTACCATCAGTGGTGGTATCCTTCTGGATCTCCTGCCAAATTAGATACTGGATTCTACTGCTTAATCATAGCTCTGCTCCTACTTGCTGAGTATGTTTTAGAAGGAGATGCTGGGATACTGTTGCCCAGACCCATGGGAATTATCTATGAGGAGTGCTACAGGTTCCATCTTGTCTCTCAGATTATTTAGCTTCTACATGAATCTGCTGGAAGAAGCATTCAAGGATTTGTAATTAGATGTCGTCAATATGCTAATAACATCCAGTTGCACCTATGCAAGGGAAGCTGAGGAGTCCCTAAGCAGATGTTTGGAATCTGTAATGCACTGGATGAGGCCAATATATTGAAACTCAGTCCAGATAAAATGGAAATGTTGGTGGAGGAACAGTAAATAGAAGTAGATGTTTAGAACAAACAAGAGCTTGTTCTAGATTGGGTTGCACTTCCTCTGAGAGGGCAGACTTACAGCTTGGATCTGGCAGTGCTGAAGCCATATGCGGGGGGGGGGAGCAATTCCCTGCAGCAAGCCTGTGACATGTGTCTGACATGTATTATGTGATCACAAAAGATGTCTATCCAGTCTGTTTACTTAAGACAAGAAACCCACATTGCGATAAACAAATGACAAGGATACCTGCACAAAATGCATTTTCCCCAATCTTAATGACTAGATGGCTCAAAAGCAAGCCGATTCCCTCTCCCTGCTTCCCTGTTCTTCTGTTGTTGTTTTTTCCAACTGTGCATTTCATGGCTCCTGGGAACCACTGAGCATCCTCTGTCCTCATCATGCTGTGTGTGTGTGTGTGTGTGTGTGTGTGTGTTTTGGCGGGGTCCTGTTTCTTTTCATTTACAAATCTGCATATCTAGGAAGACTCCCATGTATGTAGAATTTGTGTGTGATCAGCCATAACAACCTGACGTAACAACATTCAGCCTCCTGAGTTTGCTATTAGTTTATATATTTTTTGCATAGTGACTAGGCTACATATAAGAAATTATGAGATACGAAGCTGGTCTGATGCAGCATTGCTATCTGAAGTGTGTTTTGCCCATTTCCCTCCTCCAGTCCTCTGCTCAGCTGCTGCAACATTTCTTTAAACTAGAAAGAAACACAAAATCATAATTTATTAATTCTGAAGCAAGCCCCCCAGTGGCTCTCTCCCTCATAGTGTTTAAGAATTTATCTTCTATCTGTCCCTGGGCTAAGCAAAGCCACACTCCTCCGTCCGTTCATCAGTTGCCTGCTGCCGGCATTGTGGAAGCACGCCTAGCCGCCAGCACTAAAATGGCTGCCAAGTTTTAAAATGGCTGCCAGCAGTTGCAAGGCCGAAAGGGAACAGTGTGCCTGAGCCAACTTTGAAAGCAAAGGGAGAAAGAAGGGGGGGGAAAAAAGAACCAACTCTGAAATATTTCCGTAGTGCTTCCCCAGCTGTTACAGAGTACGAGGCACATTTCCTGGCTTCTTTTTCCTTTGCTTTGGCGCTGATAGAGGTAAACTTGCAGTGTTGTTGACATAGGTAACCTGAGTTCTGCAGCTGGCCTCACTGTGCCAAGTCTGGACAGGAAAGGGATGGGCTGTTAACTCTTTGGAGGTCTTAGACCTCTATTTGTACAATGGGGACAGGTGGTCTCAAGCCACAGGTTTGAAGGGCTGAAAAATTAATGATAGCAAAGCTATTTGAGGTCCCATAAACCTTCTTTCCTCTTTTCTTTCACCTCCCAAAGTACTTCCCTTCTTTGGTCACTGAATAAATTGTCAATGACCTGTGGTCAACTTTTCATTTAGGAGGTTTAAAAACTTACTAGGCCACATCCGTACCACAGTGTGCAGACACTGGCAAGGGGCCATATGAACCTGAGCTTACATTTGGGAGAAACCATGGCATGTTTCTAACTCTCATAGATAGAAAGCATTTCCTGCTAACCCAGGGGAGTATTTGGGGGTGGGGGCTGATAGAGGGCAGAGGTATGAACTAGGAACCAGATTTTAGCCGGAGCTCTGGGAGGAAAAGTCTACAGTTTTGAGTTCTAGATCTCAGGTATGACAGATTTCCTTCAAGAGATACACAGAAAAGAGAATTGTAAGATGTGCACTGTCTCCCACCATAGCAGCAGAAAGATGGGAGAAGCTCTGTATGCTGAAATTTTTCTCTGTCAAATCACTAGGGATGCATTGAAAGAGTTGAAATACCACTTTCAGCATCCTGACCGTTAACTGTAAAAGGTTAGTTAAGGATAATCTGTGCTAAGACAGATTGAGTGTGGTAACTTCATTTCTAAATTTCAGTCATTTATGCTTATGTTGCTGAGCATCCTTCATGCTTGCTCTTCTTTCCTAGGTTACTGTCCTAATAAGAGGATTCTAGAATCTCCTCATTCCTATACACCAAAAAATAATACATAGTAATTTTTAAATTTCTTGAGAGTGCTCAGAAGGGCTTCACACACATGATCTTGTGGTAAATCTTACAATAGCCTAGTAAGGTAGGACAATATAATATTGTAGGGATAAGGGATGGGCACAACTGCTGTACTGCATCTGCCAGTAAAGATGCTGAGGCCAGCACCATTTAGTGCTGGGCTTCTGTACTGAGAAGATGTCTGAAGGGAGCTCTGAGCAGTAGGTATTGGCAGTGAGACTTTTTAGGGTGGGGGAGGTGGAGAAGGCAGGGAGGAGCAAAACTGGGCAGAGGGAAGGTGGCCCGAGGGGATGATTGGGGCTGGGAGGAGGCAGGGGCAGCAGTGGAGATGGGCAGCCAATTCCTAAGCTGCGCTGGAGCAGGCAGGCCGGTGGGCCTGTGTTGTATCCAGCACAGCTTGGGAGGCACCAGGAGCCGCCCTGGAGCAAGAATATGTTTGTGCCCTTGCACCAGGGGAGTCTGCAGCCTCCCCTATGGGTTCCTCGGATCTGCCATGCGGGGAAGACACGTGGCCCAAATCGGGGCTGCGCGGCCTAGAGATGAGGTCTTGGATGCGGCCTAATGGAGCTAAAGTAGATCTTGCAGGTTTCGGCTGTCTCTCTTTGTTTGTGTGTTTTTCGGGGGGGGGGGGGGTTAATTTTGTTTTCGTAAAATGTCTCTTTAGGGTCAGAAGAAACCCAATGAAGTATTTATTCCCACCTCTTTCCATTAACTCTAAAATAGTGGTTCCCAAACTGTGAGTTGGGGCTCCCCGGGGAGCCATGGAAATCAGCCAGAGGAGCTGCAGAATCTTTGCGAAAAAAACTCACCACCCTATACAATGTATAGCAGTGGTTCCTAAACTTGTGTAGGGAAGTTGGGAACCTAGTAAGTATTTGCAGGGATGATATGCAGAACTCGGTCACAATCGAAGATAGAAGCTGTTCAGAACAGGAGGGAGGCTCACAGAGGGGACGCAGCCAGTGGCCCTGTAGGTCAAGGGAGCCATCTTTCAAAACCACTTCCCTAACTGTGTGTGTGTGTGTGTGTGTGTGTACACTGAACCCTCCCTCTAGTAGCTACTGATTTCTCCACAGTCTGTCCTCCAAGATGATTGTTTCCCAGCTACACTTGTTTCTGATAGAGGAACCCAGCTTGGATGGGGGAGGAATCGCCTCACAGGACAGACTGCAAGGAGGTACTATGTGGGAGGGGGAAGAATTTTAAAATGCTATTTTAGCAAGAATTTTGCTTCTTAAATTGGAACCCCCCCCCCCAACACACACACATGTTGGGATAGACCTCATTTCAAGACATGAATCTGCTACTACGATCACATGTACTTTGGTCCTTAGGCTGCCTATTCTGTTACTGAACTCCTCTTAGAAGGAGGAAGCTCTTCCTAACTTCCTGTCTTGCTTTCTGTAGTACTACCAGTATCACTGTTGCTTTGTTTTTCATGACTAGCATGTTCTGTGACATGTCATGCTTAGTTTGGACTTGAGATAATATGTGTGGAAAGGTGTGTTGTACAGGTACATTCACCAGCAAACCAGCTCAATGTTGAGTGCATGCAGTAGCAAATCTTGGTTTACTTGAACATAATGTGGGGGATGGCCCTCTAACTTAATTACCTAGAAGTCTAGGCTAAGGATATCTGCACTAGTTTCCTCAACTTTTCTTGGCCCAAAGTCCTTTGATCATCCTCATTAGTTTTTATTTTGGGCTTCTTCCATTTGTCAGGACTGAATTCAGAAAGCCATGTGCCTGTATTTTATAGCTATGGAGTTTTGGATTGAGAGGGGTTGTTTGTATTGAGAAATAAAGAATTCTGGACCAGTTCTAGCTATCCAATTCCTTGATTCAATATTTGTCAAAAGAAAGCTCCTGCAAATCAGAAAGGGAAGGGGTATTGTCTATTTGGTTGTTCTTGTAACCCAAGGAACAGGATCATTTAGCCATCAGCTCCCCAGAGATCATCCTGCATAATCCAGACAACAGTAATAGAGCAGATGGGCCACACAATAAAGTTCCTACAGAGCAAAAGGAGAAAAAAAAAGGATGGCATCAATCTAGGAGGCAATTTTAATTCAGAAAAGGACTGCAGGATGGTCAAGGTGGCCTCCTGAGCAGGACTGATAGAAATTAAACCGAATTCAATAACCCTAAGAAGGGCACAAATTATGGGCTAGGGGCTCATGAACTAGAAACAACAGAGAAATTGGAACACTTGTATGAGGCAGTGCTGGCGACCAAATCTGGAAAACTGCAATTTTGATCCAATGTGTTGAAAATTATTGGTTCATGTTGGAAGTAGTATATGGTGTTAACTGTACATCAGTTGATCTGAGGAACTCAGATATCCCACACTTGGGGGTGGAGGGTAGTCTTCCCTTTTGAGGTGCCTTGGTTATCTCACTTGAATTATCCTGAACCTTTTTCTTCTTCAGAAACCATTTTTATGGTCTGCCGGCTGTCTTATTTTGGGCTGGACAGTGTAGGAAGACCATTAGGGAACTGAAAGGTGGACTTTTCTGCCCTTGATTTAGAGCTAAGTAGAGGAATGCTACTTCCAATTCTATAGTTCCTGGCAGCCTCATTTGGACAAGGAACAAGCCCCTCTTCTAGTCCTCTCTTTGAAATTGAGGGTGCAATCCTAACCTGGAGTTAGGCCATCACAAGTCCCTTGTGCCGGATCAGGAGTGTTGCAAACACACCATAAAGTGTGTTTGGACCACTCTCAGGGCTCAATCCTAACCTGGAGTTAGGCGGCACAGTTAGGCCAGTAAACTTTGGCCAGCACAAGGGCCACTGTAAAACACATTTGGATCACTCTCAGAGTCAGGCGCTTGTCTGTGTGTTGGCCTCTCTGACTCCAAAAGTGGTCCAAACATACTTTACGGTGTCCCTCGTGCCAGCCAAACTTTGCTGGCCTAACTGTACCAGCCTAACTCCAAGTTAGGATTGTGCCCTCAGAGTCTGGGGGGATGGTGTGCATCCATGTGCCAGCCTCCCTGACCCCAAGAGTGGTTCAAACATGCTTTACAATGTGTTGGCAACATTCCTGAGGTGGCCTACCTCCAGGTTAGGATTGTGCCCTGAAGCTGGTTTCTCTTTAAGCGCAGGACCAGTTTGCCTTCTGGTTCACTTGGGAAAAATAATTTTTTGGAGAATGAAGTAACATACAGTTTTGCAGGGGGAATCCCAGCATGTTGAGCACTACTGCAAGTGGTCCTGATGCACATTTCTCAGATCTCGTGGTACAGCCACTTTGGGACAGCAAAGTGCCTTGGAATTGCCCCAACACTGCCCAAACACAATTACAAAAACGAAAGTAATACTTTTAGAAGAGTCAGTCCTACTATCAGGGAGGGTTAGGTGGCCCACCTCAAGAAGCAGGTCTTGTGGTACATTAAACAGCAAACATGTCAATGATTTCATCTAGCATTGTATTTTTACCATGGGAGTGCCATTTGAATGTTTTTCCTCAAGCACCAAGATGTAATGAGCTATCTCTGAGGTTTGGCAACAAGCCAATTGAAATGATTCAGTGCAGTAAGCTATACCACTCTCTTCAGCACTAAGTGAAAATAGCCCCAGGTAAACTGGGGGAGGAGAAGGATTCTGTTCTAGACCCTAAATTGGTAAACTTGCGGCAGTGGAGCATGACATGAAAGCAATGCAAACGTACTGAGTTGCCCCATTCTGTAATATTACTGTACATCCAAGAGCCTTTGTTAATGGTTTGAAAAATAGTCCTGTCTTCCAGGCCACTTCGTAGAGTTTCCTGGGTGAAGGAAGTAGAATGATATTGCAGAGCATTTTCAGAATATTGGCTAAAGGGTAGAAGGCTAAAGTGGAGGAAAGTGCCCATTCTCATTGCCTAGTTATTACAACCTTGTCTTCTCACGTTGACTCCAACAATCCCTTTATGTTTTTGCTTCTGTGTTTCAGAAACCGGACAATCAGACAATTCAAACCAGCAAGGAGATGCGGACATCAAACCACTGCCCAACGGTGAGTGAATTCCTACTTAAGAAACAAATTCACTAGTCACCAATCGTGATATTTTTCCGATACTGATCTCCCTGCTGAAGTCTTTTATTTTCTCTCATCCCTTGCTCACTTCTGGGGTCCTGGTTAGGCCTAGTAGTGCTGGTGGCTGTGGATCATATGGCTCCACAATCTGATTTAGAATTGCTTCTATCATTTTGTTGCCATCGAACCAAAGTGCAGCCATCTTGAGTCTTTTGTTTAAAAGATTCTTTTAAGCCTGAAGTGTCTTCAGCCTGACGTTGCTGAAGTATGTAACTTCCTCTCTCTTTGCTCTCATTGTTTTCACTCACTTGCCCCCACCTGCGACCTTCTCCATCCAGTACTGCTAGCTCTGCACAATAGATAGGGAACTGGCTAAAGCCAGCAGAGGTTCCTCCCTTATCGAAATGGCCACAGCATATTCTCAAGGCCCAATTGATGCAGGGCTTCTCAGGACCCAGCCCATGTGCGGTAATTTTCCATCAAACAGCAGTTTGTGAGGGGGAGAGGGATATAAAGATGTTTGGAATTGTATGACTTTGCTTTTTCCCTGCTTGCCGAGTGGAGCAGGGAATTAGCCCACCTGTGCAGGTGTAATAAAGATGATCCTCATACTCTTTCGTTTGGTTGTTTGCCTTATTAAATGCTTTCCCCGCGATGAGAACCATTTTGTGCCCTTTTTCGGCAACAATTTATTGGCATAATTGGTGCTTTGTTGGGGTAAAGATATCTAGGAGGTTAAGGGAGACAGCCAGATCTGAGCAACATATAGGAACTTTGAATGAAGATAAGACGAGCTTGAGGAATGGAATTCAGAGTTGGGGGTAGGCAGTGGTGTCATCTACAAACAAGGAACGGGAACGCTGGGCGGGACTTGGGTGGGACTTCCGCATGATTGGCAGCCCGCCCGTTTCGTTCTGTGGCTGCCCTGGCCTGGGGGGGGCTGCCCCCGGTTTACGTGCCCCACTGCTGCTCGCCCAGGCTCCGGTGCGCCCCCCACCCTTCTCCCCCGGCAAGCAGGCACCCCCCCCGAGGCCAGGGCAGCCGCGGAACGGGATGGGCGGGCAGCCAATCATGCGGAAGTCCCGCGGAAGTCCCGCCCAGCGTTCCCGTTCCTTATTTGTAGATGACACCACTGGGGGTAGGCTTGTCATCAGGGCTGACCTTAGTAGCTGCGGTGCACAGTTGGAAACATTTTTGAAGGGCCCAAGGTTCATAGTCAAGGTCTATAGAATCTTAGAGATACAAATAAAATTTATTGTAGACTTTATATCTCTGTAATAGAAAGGAAAGTAATCAAAGTGTCACTTCGAAAGAGTATGTGAGTTATCCATTTGATAATGGACCAAAGAACATTTTAATATAAAATGGCATAGAAGTAAGCCTGCAAGTAAACAAACAAAATGCGTAGATTACCTTTGGAAAGTAAATACCACTTGTTTTAGTGACTGTGGAATGATTTAGTTACCTTTTTTTTTTTTTAATTTTTGCCTTATCATGGGTCCCTCTTCGGTATGTGGTCCAATTGGTCTAATTGGGTTAACCCGGCCCTACATGACTCCATAGCTGGGCTGGAAGGAAGAGTGGAGTCAGGATCCTTTTGCCTTCCAACCACCGTATGGCAAGTTTCTGATTGCTATCCCCTGTCCTTATTCCACTCATGGCCTCATGATACAGTCCATGTCTCTTCTTCTCTTTGCAGGGCATTTGACTTTCCAGGACTGTTTTGTGACATCGGGTGTCTGGAATGTTACAGAGCTGGTGAGAGTGTCACAGAGTAAGTCGAGGCAACAGAAATGCTGTGTTGCTATGGTGTTTCTGAAGTGATCAGGATTCAGTGAGACACGTGCATGCAGTCTCTCTGGAAATAGCCTGTCCTTTCCTCACATCCTCAGTTTTTAAACTTGCTAAGTATATTGTAGCAACATCTGTGAATATATTGAGCTGCAGGGTAGATGTACCTGAACTGCCTTTCAGAAGGCTTATTGGCTGAATGTAGTTCTTGCCACTGAAAGCTAAACACAACAATCCGGATCTATAGGAGCTTGTGAGCCAGATTTGAGAAAGTACCAAGATACATATCCCCTGAAGTCTATTTCTCCCAGCATACACCTTGTGGCTGCCCCCAGCCCGCTCTCCATTATTATTGTCCCCTCCTTTTTACCTACCTAGTTCATTAACATTGGTAACAAGGAAGTGCCCTGAATAAGGCTGCTGAATAGGGCTACTCAGATCTTTGCTACCAAAATCAGCAGCGAAAATCCAAGCAGCCCTGATCAGGGCCAACCGGAGAGGGGATGGGGGTTAGGATCTGGCCCAAGTATCAGATCCTGGCACCACTCCCTCCCTGCGCCAGCCTGCCCATGGAGCCACCCATCCCCCATCTTCCCCTGGCCCATTGAGAGCAGACTTGTTAGACTTGTCTCCTTCGTTAAACCCCCTCGGTTTCCAAATGCCCTAAACAAGTCTTGGCTTATTTTGCACCATATAGTGTCAACCCTTTTTGGCAGTCCCCTTAATTATTGGAGCTTCTGTGTTTTCCCTTTTCCTATATTTGATCTATCTAACTCTAAAGTTCCTTGCCCCCGTGCCCATAGAATTATAATCAAAATGAGATCACTCAAAAAGAGAATGGAGATTTTTGGATGTTCATTGAACTCCAGAGATTTGCAGAGATCTAAAACTTTTAAAAAAGACAACCAAAGCTGATAAAATAGCCTAAGAACACTGAGAAAATCTAAGGATAAGAACAACAACAAAAGTAAAAGAAATATCAGTCTTCTGCTAGGGGAGGGGCAGTCTGGGAGAGGGAAAGAACTACAACTGCAGTTGTGCGAAGAAGAAAGAATGGAGGATAGATGGGGAAAAAACCTAAAAGTGTGACCCAGGTCATGTTTACTCAGTAGTCTCCACTGATCTAATAGGACTTACTTTCAGGAGATGCATACTGCAGCCTTCTGTTGCAGGGACCCTCTTGTTATCTCTTAGTCCAAACTATTTCTCTTTGTTGGTTTCCTGTCCAGATATGCTTATTTACTGAAGCTACTGGCTTCAGCTCTGATTACATTTCTACCAGCCCATTGGCTAATTTGACCATTGCCGCGGTTGTTTCCCAAAAGAAAGGGAAGGCTAACAATGAAATCCATGCTGGCCTGGTTCCTTAGACCACACCCCGTTTATGAATGCTGCTGTTGCTAAGACATTGTCAAAGCCATGATTGGGTGTATGTGTAAAATACAGGTATGCGTCATGTAGCAATTTTCAGGCGACTGACCACTCACATATCCAGTGTAGTGGTAGTCCCGTTGAACTCACCAGGCTAGCTTCTTTGCTGGCTCAACCATTGGAGCACTTTGTCACACTTTCCGTTGGTGCTTTCTCGGGAAGAAATGTAAATAACTGCATGCCTTCCTTCCGGCTCTGCAAGGCATTCCAGGGTGTCAAAGGGTGGGCAGGAGCCAGCAGCCATTAGCTGTTGTCTGGGCAGCAACTGACATGCCTAATGTCGGGGTTTCCAGAACGGATCCCCATCAGTAAGCAGCGCATACCTGTGACTGGTCTTCCATTCACTCATAGAATCAAATCCATTATGCAAAATTCAGTGACCATAGTCAGGAGGATGGCTTTGAAGGACTGGGCAGGGCTTCCTTGGTCAGAGGAGAGGGGTTTAGTTCTCTCCACAGCTGCCCATCCTTTTCCCAATGAACACAGCGAGTGTTTCACTCGCTACCTCAATCCTGGAAGGTGACTAGATTCCACAAACTAGGGACAAAAGTTTTGGAAATAGCATAAATGGTAAAAAAAAAAAAAAAAAAGGTAAAGGTTTCCCCATGACTGAATGGTCTAGTCTTGACCAACTCTAGGGGGCGGTGCTCATCTCCGTTTCTAAGCCAAAGAGCCAGCGTTTGTCCAAGGACAAGTTTCCATGGTCATGTGGCCAGCATGACTCTACGCCAAGGCTCACAGAACACTGTTACCTTCCCACTGAAGTGGTACCTATTTATCTACTCACATTTTTACATGCTTTTGAACTGCTAGGTGGGCAAGAGCTTACTCTGTTGCATGGTCTCAAACTGCCAACCTTTCAGTCAGCAAGCTCAGCAGCAGCGGTTTAACCCGCAGTGCCACCATGTCCCTATCATCCTATGAGAATAAATGGACAAACGCACAATTCTACTTAAGGAGAAGACAGTAAATGCATTCATGAACAATTGGAAGCCGCTTAGTATTTTCTTACAAGACAGAGAAGAAAACAATCTAATGATTTTGTGGATTTGAAGAATAGAAGTAATTGTAATTAATTGTTAAGAAGAGATTAGAGAAATTTTAGATAAAGGGATAAGATGTTTAAAAATGACTGAAACAGATTCATATAATGAAAGTTGGAGTGGAGCCTGGGTTTTTACAAAAATGATACATTGCTCTGTAGGTAATCAGTATATATTTAAGTATATGCTTTTTAAAGTTTATAGTTATTGATGTTTAATTTGTATTGATGATACAAATTGTATTGATGATATAACAGAACAATTCTGTTACTGGTTAATTAAATAAGTAAAATGGTTAAAAATAAACTATGCAAGCTTGGGACACAATCCAGCACAAAGTTAGACTTCACTTAAGCGAACAGTTGTTTTGGCCTCTGGGTTCCACTGGTGATATTGTTACTTGTTAGATGGCATTTTAGGATTCTCTTGAACCCTTGAGTGCACTTTTCTATTTTCCTCGCACCCTAATTCATTAGGGTTTAGACTCTGTGAGCCTTATCACAGAGCCATGTCCTGCAACTCCCAACTTCTATGACCTTCAGGGAGACTTTTCATTTGCCACACACTTGGTGGTGTGTTGATGACAAGTGGAGGAATGAAATGGCAAAACTGGCCATGCTAACTCGCGTATGAGAATCTATCCATTGCTTCCACTCTCTTATTCAAAAAGTGCTGGCAGGACATGTTAGTCCCCGCTGCCCCCACACAGTCCGCATAACCGGCAAGGATCAGTGTGAGCCCTCGGACTTCATGACCGAGGGAGGAAGGCAGCCAGGTCCTGGTCTCAGCCATGAATACAGGAAGTTCCAGGTCCCTTGCCCTGCTTTTGTTCAGCAGAATGAACCAGTAAAGGTGCTTCAAACAAGAGCAGAGAAACTCAGGGTGCTGAGGAATGAAAGGTCAGAGTTGACAGACAAGACAGTGCACACTGGAGACAGCGCCTTCTTTCATTCTTTGCCATGAGGTTGTTTTGTATGTGCCTTCAGCAACTTCTTTGCTGAACTTGCTGCTTTGGCCCTCCACAAATTAGCTAATTGCTGCATGGCTACACCCTTGCTGAGTGCCCATGGCTCCCAGGAGCTGGTCCTTTTGAAAAACAAACAGGTTTGTATTTCTTGGTTTTGGAAAAGAAAATTGGCAGATGTGTTCATTGCAGCAGCACCCGCCTCTGGGTGTCAAAAATTGGTCTTCAGAGATAGTAGCCCTGAGTGGTGGAATTTCTCCACAGGTATTCGACTTGGTGATATCTGCCTGCCTTTGCACAGCATATGGTGAGAACATGCTATTAACCAAGACACTCTTTAACTGGCCTTGCCTAGGTCAGAACACACCTCCTCTTCCCCATAATCCGTGTTCAAGAAGCTGGCTGCCGTTAAGTTAGGAAGTTGCTTTGACCTTTTATTTCCTTCTTCATGACCATCCGCCAGTCTCTGAGCTGTGGTCTCTCATTCTTCAGCTCCTGTTGCCACAGCGTCTGGTCCAAATTTCTCTCTGGCCGACCTCGAAAGTCCCAGTTACTACAACATCAATCAAGTGGCTCTAGGCAGACGGTCAATAACATCTCCGCCTTCTAGCAGGTACGTCTCACACATATATTGTGCAACATCTATTGTTTCACATGTATTGTCGCTTCCCACCGCCAATGGACCCTAGCCTAGAAGAAAGTAGTCCTGCTTGTGGCACTCTCGTATCTCAGCCTCTCTCATGAGGAGGTTCCATATAAGTCACCAATGTAGATCAATGTAGATCAGAATGTAGACCAGTCCTCCTGATGATCTGGGCCTTGATTTGGATGAATTCTCCCTGGACAAAAAGGCCCCCAGATCAGACCAGTTTTGGAAGCAGGAAGGTTCTCCTTAACTGGCCCCACACATGTTCATTAATGCTTACGGTTTGTTCCTCTGTGGTCTATTCCCCTTGCAGTTCCACCAAGCGACCCAAGTCGATAGATGACAGCGAGATGGAGAGTCCTGTAGACGATGTGTTCTACCCTGGGACGGGGCGGTCCCCAGCAGCTGGCAGCAGCCAGTCCAGTGGGTGGCCCAATGATGTGGATGCAGGTAGGGGGCACAGCATTGTCTCACCAGTTGGCATAGACTGAGATGGAAAACAAAAACAGAAGAGACGGAGCTGAGCTCTGCCCTCCAAGTACCGTTCCCATCAGGGATGACACCATCTCCTTTGTAGAGGCTAAATTGCATTTAAATCTAGATTTAGATTTAGATTTAAATGATCTAAATTTCATTCTTTGAGTGAGATGGCCACCTTTCTTTATAAAACTTTGTAAGAGAAAGGGACTGTAAGCACAATTTGAGTCTTTCCGGTCATGTTCCTTGCTGTATCCTGGCCTGCTGCAGTTTCAACTCCTTGTTCCCAGAAGCTTTCTCTGCACCGTCTTGTCATACCTTGAAGATAGTGTAGGGCAAGTGGCAGCATTCGAAGGAGCTCTCTTTGCAGATTCTGTAGACTGCCAATTATGTAGACTGGGGAAGGAGCACATGGAGAAAAATATAGATGGGGAAACTGTCAAGAGAAGGAAAGCTGTGGCATTCATTCATTTTTATCCTTCCTTTCAAACAGTTAGTCCCAAAGTGGGTAATGACATGGTTTCTTAGGACAGAGGCCAAATTAGACCAGCGGACAAGCTTTCACTAGGGTTAGAAGGGAATCTGGAGCTAGAATCAGGGAGATGGTGTGAAGGTGAGGGGTGGGGTGTTCTGAGAAGTATCACACGTAGATGGAAGTCATCGAGCTTTCCTTCTGGGACAAATAGCCATGGGAGGTCCAGTTCAGACTGGGATCATAGTGGAAGGGAAGAGTTATTCCCTCTGCCATGGTCCTGATCTGGATTAGGGATCTCTATTACTACTATTTAGAAAAGAAAGCACAGCTGCTAAACAATCAGTAAACACTTTGTCTAGTTGGACTAAAAAAAAATGCTGATCCTAGATTGGTAATTGCAATTGGGTAATAGGATCACAAGAAAGTATAGGACTGCAAAGCAATGAAGGAAGATGGAGCCAGTGGGCTGTTTTGTAGTACAGTATCCTTGTAGGCATTTAGAACAGGAGATTACTCATACTGAACGTCGATTTACACACAGCTCTAAGGATTGCATTGACTTGGTGCAAATGTACAATAATATAAACCCACAGTTTCCCTTGTGTAATGCGATGTTGGGAGTGAATGGCTGGAAAAGGAACTTACATAGAGGCCAGCGACGATGCCAGCTTGTATCTTGTGTATGCTGCATGGGGGTTGTGAGTGACAGCATGTCAGTGTATGTTTGCTACATGTATGCCTGAAGAGGTCTTTGTGAATAAAGAGGGGAGTAATGCCTGGGAAGTGAGCAGAATAAGACAGGTGCAAGACTGTGAAAGAGAAGAGGCTGTGCTGAGATGCTACAACCTTTGGGGCATCTGTTTGTACTGGGATTATTTACCCAGTGCTGAGATCCAGCGGCTCTCAGGTTAGAGCAGGGGTGTCAAACATAAGGCCCATGGGCCAGATGCAGCCCCTGGAAGCAATCTATCCAGCCCCTGCAATATTTGGGCTCTCCCAGCGTGATAATTGGGCTCTTTCATATCCTGAAAACAAGATCAAGATTTTCACATTTTCTCTTCTGTCATTTGCACTAATGAGTTTCTATGTGAGAACAAAGTGCTTATTTCTGCCCATCACCTGCTCAATGATGTCACTTCCAGCTTAATGATGTCACTTCTGGCCCTCAGCAGGTGCCATTAATGCTATTCAGTCCACTACATGAAACAGGTTTGACACCCCTGGGCTAGAGCATAGCCCAGTTATCTGCTAACTGAGTTATCTATTAACTCAAAGATTCCTTGCTTCCAGCCTCAGCTGTTTCTGGGTTGGGATGCTGCTGCTGTTAAACATAATTGTTGTGCAAAAATAGAGCTGACTATTCTGAGACAAAAAGTCAGGAAATAAGAACATCATTAAAAACTTAATTGTTTATATGGATAGATTCGACATCCTTTATCAACAGGGAGGGGCTGTAGTTGAGTGATAGAGTACACACAGTAAGTCCCAGATTCAACCTCTGGCATCTCCAGGTAGAGCAGAGAGAAATTCTTACCTGAAACCTTGGAGAGCTGCTACCAGTCAGTGTTGACAAAATGAACCAACGTTCTGGTTCAGTATAAGGCAGCTTCCTACGTTGCTGTGGAATGGATGGAGTGAAAGACGAGATGCTGATGAGCAGCCGTGCTCCAGTAGCAGAGGGCCAAATGGCATGCTACATTAAGCACGTAATTTGTCTTTCCGTGCTTGTGGGTGCTTGTTTTGTTAAAAATCAATTGGGGGCTGATCCAATCAAGACATAAGCAAGGATAAAGAAAGCTTTGAATCTTTCCATCTACTGTGGTCACAATTCAAATTAGGGGTCCCCATCCCCCTATGGTGGCTATTTTCTCTGGAAGGGAATTTTCCATTGCACCAATGGGAACTTTCATCGTAGAGAAGTACTACCTACAGGGACCCAATCTAAGGTTAAAGTTTCCACCCTGCCTACTACCACAGCCCTGATCCAGATCCCATATACATATACAGACACTCTATGGCTGATTTTTATCAACAAAAAGGGAGTGCAAGGGCCAAATCATGCATTTAGCCTAACATGCAGTGTGACTCGGGTTTTTGGGGGTTGAGGCCCCTTTGTTGTTATGCAGCATCTCCGATCAATGGATCAGGCCACAGTGCTAACCTGATCACCCCCCTGCAATGTCTTTCTAGTGGCTGTTGCTGGTGGTGTTTTGCATATTTTTAGATTGTGAGCCCTTTGGGACAGGGAGCCATTTAACTTTATTATTACTATTTGTCTGTAAACCGCTTTGTGAACTTTGTGTTGAAAAGCGGTATATAAATACTATTTGAATGAATTTGAATGAATCACAACCCGAGACTCCAGAGAGCTGAGTTCACAATCCCCGAATGAGAGAGTGCTCTGTCTTCTTCATTGACAAAGCCGTTTGCTGTCATTTTGAAATAACACTTTGCTGACATCCTTCGTATCATTCTTTGGTTAGAGCATTTGTGTACTCACTTTGTGTCTTTTTTCTCCTGCCTCTTTACCCATTTGGTCCATTCTCCCATTATCACTCTGCCTCTTTACCCATTTAGCCAGGACATGGAAGAAACATGTTCTGAAGAACGTAGACTCGTTTTAAGAGTTTACATTTGCTTTGAAAATGCAATCAACCTTCATGACTGCCCGTGCAAAAATTACCAGTGTGCAGTCAAGAGGTTACCAGCATCCACCGAAACGCCTTTTTAAAATCCTGTGTTTGCTTCTGAACATTGGATGGACTGCATTTTACTGCTGGGATGGCTGTAAGTCATGGGAGAAAGTTGGAAATTGGTTTCAAATCTTCTCAGACAATTGGGTTTCACTGTTCTTTCTTTCTTTCTTTCTCTGTTGCATCCTCCCTATATACCAGTCTGGTGTTTGAGTGTTTGCTTAGGCTCTTTATTCTTGTGGTGCCTGCTGCTCGCACCTTGGTAGCAAGACAGATATTTCAGGAAGGGGGGACCCTTTCATACATGCATTTGTGACAGCGGCAGAAGAGCTGACTGCGCAGAATAGTGAATGTATAACGATGAAGTGGTTGTGAAAAGTATAGGTACTTGGGTTAGGAACAAAATAACAGGCAACCAAGTGTGCCTGAATAGTAAGCTTACTGGGCATATTCACTTTGGTGATACTGGTTTCTGGAAGATGAAAAAGAGACCTAAACATTTTCGAACTTACAAAGCCTTCAAAACCAGAAAGAGGACTGGTCTGCAAAATCTACCTTTCCCAACACCACCCCACAGAAAGCAATACATTGTTGAATGCCTACCCTACAATATTGAGGGCGCAATCCTAATAGCGCCCTTTGGCTGACGCTATATGTTTGCTAGTGGCCCATGTCACTAGGGCCAACGCGGGGGCGCCAACCAGCACTCCCATGTCAGGGCTAGTGCTGTTGAGCCAATAATGGCAACAGCATTGGTCCAAGGGTGCCAGGCTGAGGAGCTGCTGTGCCTCTCATGCGCCAACCAAACTCGGCTGGCGCACGAGCAATTCGGGGCAGAGGGAAGGCAGGTGGGAAGGAGGGAGGAACCGAGCAGGGGTGGGTGTGCCAGTCTGGGGAGGGGGCGGGGCTGGGATGCAGCCAGTAGGCCACATCTAAGTCCCTAGGCCTCACAGCCCCAATTCAGGCCGCGCAGCCTGCTATATAGCAGGTGCAGATCTGAGGAACCCATAGGGGAGGCTGGAGCCTCCCCTGGGGCAAGGGCATGAATTGCCTTTGCCCTGGGGAGCCTCCCCTTCACTCCAAAGCTAATTTGTATTGAGCGCAGGCATGCCAGCCTCGCTATTCCAGCATAGCTTAGGATTGTGCTCTGAGTCAAACGTAACTGAGGGTGCAATACTAACCTGGCAGGTCACTTGTGCCGGCCAAGGAGTGTTGCAAATGCACTGTAAACAGATATGTGCCGGCCTCCCTGACTCCGAGAGTGTTGCACATATGCTTTACGGTGCATTTGCAAGACTCCTGGGCCGGTACAAGTGACTTGTGCTGGCCTAACTCCAGGTTAAGATTGCACCCTTAGATCAAATGGTTGAACAGATACACAAAGGAGAGGGCCCATAGCCATTAGCCAGGAGTAGGGGAGGCTGTCTCCTCCTGCCCTTGAGGAAGTTGTTGGATGGATCATTTGAGAAGATGGCCTGTGCCCTTGCACCCTTTTGAGAAGGGGGGCCAGTGCTGGAGACAGAAAACTGGAAATGGAAGAAGAGGTTTGCTCAGTTTGAGGATCTGGCTGCCAAATTTGTATATAGAAGCAATTTATCCTTAGGTCAGCATAGCTAGAGATGGGGGGGGTGTTGTATGTGTCACTTTTTCTGTTTTCCTTCCTGGATAGCAGGTGACGAGTCTTTTTGGGCCAGTTGCTCTAAGCCCTCTTTGCAGACCCCTGCCCTCTGCTTACAGCACATTCAATGGATCAAGACTGTGCATCTGATCTGTGGGGAGCAAATGAGTTGAATGGGCCTATATTGCACTTGGGGCTGCTCTAGATGTGGCTTTTAGTTATGCATTGATAATCTTGTCACATCATCCTGTGTTGTGTTTTGCTGATTTGCTCCCAAAGGTGTCTCCTCCCCTTTAGAAGCCTCAAGGCTGTGGAACAGGTTGTATTCAAATGCATTCTCTTCCCTTTCTCTCTCTCTCTCTCTCTCTCTCTCCTCCCCCCTCCCCTTTTGTCTTGTTGAGTTTTGTTCCCAGCCATCTCAACAAATCGCCAATTAAGCTGCGCAGCTGCAGGGCTTGTGTGAACAGCTGGAGAGACCATCCAGCCGTCTGACAGGGACAGGTGTTCACAGCTGGCTAGCAGCCCCCTCCCCCTCCCTGTGCTCAGGTATCAGGTGTTAGGCAGCTGGCATGAGATAACAGACTGGGGGCTTTTCTCTCCTGGGCCCCCTTGCCTGCTGCTGAAGTGCCAGATTGGGTTGGATTACAGAGACAGCGGCAAACAGAAAAACCACAGCCCATCTCCCTAAGAGGAAGCCTAGCCGCTCCTACCCCTCCAGAGGCTTGCCACCAGTGGCCTTGTTGAACACTCACTGAGATGACATTTTGTAAGTGACAGCCCTGTTTCCCAGATTCCTTGGTGCTTTTGTACAATAGTCTCAGGGTCAGCCCACAGTGCTGCAAGAAAACTATGCACCGGAAATTAATCAGCAAGAGACTTCAGGTGAAGCTCTAAGTTCCAATGCCTTCACATCTATATAGGACTCCACAGCTCAAAGGATTCCTAGTTAAGAGAACAAGCTGCTGATCAGTATTAGCCTCAGGTTTGAAGCATCAGTAAGCATAGCTATAAGCAGCAACCATTTTCTGAATGGGCAGAATTCCTTCTGCATCTTAGGAAACCTATTAGTGAAGTAGTGTGCACCACCATCATCAGATCCACTCTACTCCCACAACTGCCCCATCCCTGCCCACTCTCCATCCCGTTTCACCCCTCCCCTCCCCTGCTTCCTTATCTTCTCCAGTTGGCAGCAGAGTCTGCCAGTGGCAGTGGAGCGCTGCCACCTCTTTTATGAGAGGTGAACTCTGTTCCGCTGTCGTAAATGCTTCTGTGCAATGGCCCAATCCAATAGGATTGGGCTGTGTGAGACAATTAAATGTGAAGTGATCAATCTGTGGTTTTTCCTTTCATAGAACGTCATGACCAGAGCCTGAAGTTTAAACCACATTTATTTATTTAGCTGTTCTAGGAATTCTTATCCCACCTTTAGTAGCAGCGTGGCTTTCTGCTGATTTATCATGTTTCATTCAAAAGATGAGGCATTTGTTATGAGAATGAGCATTTTGGCTAACAAGTTTTATATTTGCATTGCATATCTGACTGAAGCATGAACTGCTTGAAACCTCATGTGCAAAAATGGGGTCTTTCATAATTCTAATAAACATTAGATTTGTTCATTATTGAATCAGTTGCTCCCTGGGCTGTCATTCCAGGCTTTCTGCAGATTCACAAAGATAATGGCTTAATACACATCAAATACTATAGAATGAATGAATAAATAAATAAATGATAAAGACCACATCCTTAAATCTACTGCTTCTGCTCTGCATGTTAAAGTCTGACTGATCATTTCATTGGTGTTCTTGGACAATACGCTGGTGGCTTTAATGCAAGATACACACACATTGGCTGCTTCTTGTACCTGGTTAGTGACAGGTAGGGTCGCAAGATAGTTAGAGCAGCCATTTTCACACACTCTACCCCATAGGCCTGTGACAGCTGAATCCTGCCTGTGGGGGTGCATATTCAACCTGCAAACTGGGCCAGAAGAATGAATGAAAGAGCACAGCTAAATACTAATCCATCTTTCTATCTGTTAAACCATGCACTTTCTCCCTGATTCCTTGCCAGGACCGGCTTCTTTAAAGAAGTCAGGGAAGCTGGATTTCTGCAGTGCCCTGTCCTCCCACACCACCTCCCCGAGAATGGCTTTCACCCACCACCCGCTGCCTGTCCTAGCAGGAGTCAGACCAGGTGAGAACAAAGCCATTTTCTTGGGGGAGGGTTAGGGTGGATTGTGGGCAAGGGTGGGGAGGCAAGGGACAGAGCTAACTCTCTGAAAGGGCATGTCAGAGCTCTCAACCGTGTCGGTTCTGGCAATGGTCTCTCTCTCTCTCTCTCTCTCTCTCTCTCTCTCTCTCTCTCTCTCTTCCTTTCCTCTGATAAGGCAGTTTAACACAAAGATTGTAAAATGCAACTTGGAGGATTGATCTTTTTGATGTGATGGCGTACAAAGGAGAAAAGGGTAGATTTTCTTCCATGTGATGCTGCTCCATTGCTCCAGATCAGTTTGGGTGTCATGGAATCAGACTTGACAGTACTGTAGTAGGTTAGGAGAACCAATGGTCTGGTTTAGTATAAATCAGTGTCATGAGAATCATGTGGAGAAAGAAGCTCCCGAGCAAATGGAATCTAGATTTAAGTTGTTTGCAAAATACACTGAGGTAACAAATCAAGACATATCCCATTTGTATGGCACATTTTCCATCAACTTCCTAGCTAAAAAGCCCTGTGCTTGTTTCTCTGGGATTTCACACTGAGATATAGTAGCAATGGAGTTGCAAGCCCCATTGTGATGGAGGCAACATGGGCAACATTCCAGTATTCATGCTAGAAATCTGTCTTTTAAAAGCAAACATTTCAGCCCATCCTAAGTGCTGGCAAGACTGCCCTAATTTCATATCCCTACATTAATTTTGTAGAGATCAGCCTTCCAGTTGTAGAAGTTGTAGAACTCTACAGAAGGCTGTAAAGATCAGCCTTCCAGCCATCTTTTTCTTGTTTAATTTGAATTGAATTAAATTGATATAAATTTATGGGGCAGAATGCAGGGTAAATGAAATTTTGTGCGTGTGTGATGTGTACAAATGCCTATGACTAGCAATTACATGAGAGAGAGAGAGAGAGAGAGAGAGAGAGAGAGAGAGAGAGAGAGA
>JAJKFI010000082.1:1510906-1531896 GCA_029204185.1 Lerista edwardsae | reverse complement strand
GTGTGTGTGTGTGTGTGTGTGTGTGTGTGTGTGTGTGTGTGTGTGTGAGAGAGAGAGAGAGAGAGAGAGAGAGAGAGAGAGAGAACACAAGCCTATGCATGTTTACTCAGAAGTAAGTCCCATTGTGTTCAATGAGGTTTACTCCCGGGAAAGTGTGTATAGCAGAGACTTGTTCAGAGCAGGCCCTTATGGCAGTGCCTTCAGTAAAGTGGTCAATGAAGGAGCAAAGCAAGCAGGCTTAACTGCACTGTCATGAAATTTGTAGTCTTCTCCAAAGGAGATTTAGAAAAGGGTTAGCATTTCAGGCACCAGAAGGTTGGAGGACTTCTTGCCTGTCTCACCACACTTTGGATTGGGCCTTGAATGATGATGAAGATGGTGAAATTTTGTATGAGACTCCATATAACCACAGACATAGCATTGTTTGATGCATGCTGTTAGAGAAGGGCGCTACAAACAGGCAAAGGCCTCCTTGTGAGAACCAGATTGAAGCCATTGAAGCAGTCTGTGTGTGTGTATGCATGTGCGCATGCATATGCATGCATGCATGTGTTAGCTTGTGCTGTTTGGGTTCCCACGCCTTGTCCACGTCTCTGAACTTGTATACTGATCAGGTGAAAAAAAGAGTTATTGCAATGACCTAACTGTAGCATTATGATTTGACCAGGCTGATTTCTCTCTCTGTCTCTGTCTGTCTCTCTCTCTCTCTCTCTTTCTCTTTCTTCAGACCCCTGGGTCATATCTTACTTAAAAGGTCAAGAGTAGGTAAACCAAGATAACCCACCAAATTCCCAGTTTAAAATATCCCTTAAGGAAAGGCATTATGTGAAGTTACAAACAGTCCAATTACTCTGGATTGAGGGGTGGTGGTAGGTCCATTATTTAGCTCTGGTAGCCAGTGGCATTCCTACGGGGGGGGGGGAGGCAAAATGCTAAGTGTTGCAGGAGCCTGAGCTCCTGTGTAACACGGTCCCTCCACCTCGTCTTCAGAGCCATTCGTGGCTATACTCAGAGGCTTTGCTCTCCAAGCCAAAACTGCATTACGTAGTGTAGTGGGGCAGTCTGCTGTTTTGCCCACCCTATAGAAACGCCACTGCTGATAGCCCAAGACACTCCAACCCCTCAGATGCTGCACACCAATGGTTCTCAAACTTTTATCACTGGTACCCACATTTTAGAATGACAATTTGTCTGGCACCCACCAGAAGTGATGTCATGGCCAGAAGTGCTGTCATTGTGTGGTCAGGGCTTGCTTCTTTCCTTTGAATGCAGCAATACGTTCTCAGCCACTTTCCAATAGTAAAATGAAAAAAGCCTATTTTTGTCACAGTCACAATAATCACACAACCCTCCCCCTTTCCAGTGTGCCATCTTCCCATATTTTCAATAATGGCTACCCTAGTTGCTACGCGACCCACCTGAAATTGGTTCATGACCCACCTAGTGTGTCCCGACCCACAGTTTGAGAAACACTGCTGTACACAGTTGTTGGCAGTGTGTACCAACAGCATTTCGAGGCTTAGAAGATGCAGGCGATAGTTACATAGAAAACCTCCATACAAAAAGCAACCACATTATTTCTTTACTTTCTGCCTTTAACCTTGCCTTTTCATCATAAAGAAATTACCGTAAGATAGTTTACAATAGAAAATTCATAAAATAGTAAGATCATACACACAGATTCAGCTACATTAGAAGCATGTGTATTATGGAAAAAGCATATATAAATAGAAGCACTTCAAAATTGAAGGACGGTCCCTTAACTCTTTTTTCTGTTTTAGTTTTAACTTGCTGGCAGAAATCAAGGGCCAAATTGTATGTTATATAGGAGATCCTTGATTCAGTCTCCCAAGATTTTCTGTTTTGCTGTGCAGTTTCAGGCAGCTGCCAATTTGATCATATAAGTATTGCTGGGGAAAGCTGTTTAAGCCTTACGGCTGTACCACATTTCCCACTGAAAGTGCCCTCTTCCTCCAACTGTTAGTTATATTTTCAGCAGTTTGGGGGCAGCAAGACAACTTTAACTGGGAAATCAACATGGGAAAAAGATAAAATCCCCTCCCACAGAATTGCAGTTCTTTTATATACAGGCATCCTCCCTGTATCCGTGGATCCTGTATCCATGGATTCACTTATCTGTGGTTCTCGGCCCCTCCCCCTGTACACACCCTTTACTGTGCCACCAAGCACTCATCTCTCTTCCATTGTAGCCTGGTATAGAATGCTAGAGGAGGAACATGAGAAGCAATCAGCTGGAATGCTAGAGGAGGGTGACTAAAAGAATGCCAGTAGAAAGCAGCAGCAGCTTCCTGCTTCCAGCCCTGTTAGCATTTTGGCTGTCTTCCTCCTCTAGCATTCTGGCTGACTGTTTCTCATGTTCCTCTTATAACAGGCTGCAATGGAAGACAGATGAGTGCTTCGTGGCACAGTAAGGATAGGATTCCCTTTTATCTGTGGTTTCAGTATCCCTGAGGGTGGGGCTGAGAACATATCTTCTGCAGATATGGGGGGAATGCCTGTATATATTGGAGAGGATAACTTGCACCTCCCCTACAGTTTTTTGAGACAGAACAAGAAGTACATCCTAGTAGACACGGATGTCCACATGCCAGAAAACACTTACTCTGGGCCAAACTGGATGTGGCAGGATAGCCATGTTGTTCCCTCTGTCACAGAGAACAGAGTTTCCTGCCCTGCTTTTAGCTCCCAGTTTAGTCAACCTTTCAGTGTGTTGCCGAAAAAGGGCACAAAATGGTTTTCATCACGTGGAAAGAATGTAAAAAGGCAGACAACCAAACGAGAGAATATGAGGATCATCTTTATTACACCTGCACAGGTGGGCCAATCTCCCTGCCCCACTCGGCAGGCAGGGGAAAAGAGCAAGAGCATACAATTCCAAATTATTTTTATATCCCCCCCCCAAGCTGCTGCTTGGTGGAAAATTACTACACAGGGGCTGGGAATGAGAAGCTCTGTGTTAATTGGGCCTTGAGAATATGCTGTGACCATTTTGATAAGGGAGGAAGCTCTGCTGGCTTGAACCAGTTCTCTATCTATTGTGAGGGCTAGCGGCACTGGATTGGAGAAGGTTGCAGGCAGGGGCAAGTGAGTGAAAACAGTGAGAGCAAAGAGAGAAACAGTTACATACTTCAGCAGCTTTAGACAAGTGACTAAGCAAAAGACTCAAGATGGCTGCACTTTGGTTCAATGGCAACATATTTCCCTCCTCTGGAACTTTTTCTAACTTTGCTCTTTGACAAGCATATAATGGTACTGTTTTCTATGTTTTTTGCAACCCAAGCCTAAAAGTGACAAGGCATTTTAGGCAAAACTATGTCTACAGTAACATAAGCAATAAGACTTACTACTATAACAACAAGTCTTGCCAGGACATAATACCAGATATTTTTGAGCCAATACTTACCCAGTTTGGCCAGGTGAGGTTGATTTTGCCTACGTCCTGTTCAATTAGTCAGGCTTGTTGATATAGAAGCAACATTTCTCTCTTAGAGCAGCACACAGCCCTTTGACTGATAAAATACAATCCAGTGGTTCTTAATCATTTTTAGACCACACTGAACTTTGCTTATGCTCAGAAATACCACCTTTTTCTTTGGATCTGAAAATAAAGGAACCTTAAACACAGCAACAATCTTTAGTTCAATATACATTTAGGGTATGGAGTATGTGAAATGATACATGAGCCAATCCAGTTATGTTTTGCAGTTATCCAGAATTACTTCCAATTCAGGAAGGTGTTTTCCTGCCTCTAAGGAGCTGTGCCAATACATCAAGCCATATCTGTGTTGAAGTATTCCCACTTGCATGCACGAAGTGAGGAGGAAAAATGAACAAGACTCCTGGAAAGTGTTAGCTGGCAAAAATGTTTCCTAGGTGGCCATTAAAATCCAGAACTGAACTAAATGTCTAGTTTTTTTCCATTTCTGTACCTGCACTAGGCTTTTACTATGCTCAGTTCGCATGCCAGGGATGTTACAAATACAGTCCATTAAAAAAAAACCAGCATTTCTCCCTCCTCTTGAGGGGCTAAACCTTCTGTGGTTTATCACAACAGGAGTAGAAGTCGATGACTAGAACTCCAGAAGCCAAACAAAGATTATTTGGTTGTTCAGGCTTGGCCTACCTTGTCAGGCTGGTGATAGGCTCTGATAACTGCTGGGACAATTCAAAAACAAACTTGCAGTTACAGCATATCATACACAGACCTTTTGACACATACTCAATGCTTTTAGGCAACTTGCTAAACCCATCAATTAAGAATCTTTCATAGCTGTTAGCTTCTTTCTAAAAAACACACATTACATACTTATAAAGTTCATTCATATTTTCCCTCATATCATGGACATAGGCAGGCAGGTCAGGCAGCCACAGACTTCAGAAAGATACGTGGGTCAAACCTTTTGGCTTCAGCTTGAGCACCTTAGTTCATCCAGCTTCAGGGCTGACTTTACTTCTCCCACAGACTCACAACTAAGCCTCCTTACTTAGACTGACAGATTCAGGCTTGTACTACCAATGGGCACTTGAAAACTCTTCACAAAGATAGGACATAGATAGGACAGGCAAACAAACAGTGCCCAGGACAAATGCTACGACAATGATACGGCCGGCCGAGAAGAGACAAGCAGACAAACAAGGGGATACCTGCACAGATTTTTTTCCACCTTGGACTTTAAAACAAGAAAGGGGAAGATTGGGGTAACTACCAGCAAGCTTCCTCGCAACGTAATGGCTTCTACTTACTGGAATCACGTTAACCTTTTAATCTCTCCTCCTTTTAAGATTTGGGGAGTTAACTGCTATGTCCCTTTTTCAACCCTAGTGATCTTCCAGGACACAGACTGAATGCCACACTCCATTTCCAATCAGGCAAACAACTTAGAGAAACAACAGACAACACTTAGATCTTTAGACTTCCCCTACTTGATGGTCTTACCAGGGAAGTAGAGACGTACATACTTTTCCAGTGGTTCAGTACCTAGGCTCCTTGGTTTCTGTTCTCAGCATTTCAAGAAGGAGGATCCCTTCCGCCGGCCACTGAAAGTCGGGGACCAAGTTGTACTGGGTCATTCAAATGTGCACCTTTGAACGAGCCATTTCATGGTGGGGGGGGTGTCCCTTAGAGGAGGCCTTAAAGTTCTGCAGAATTGGTTTGTCCCATCTTGATTAGCTTTCGCCCACTGCCTGTGAGCTTGGCCACAAGAGGGACCGGCTGCCCAAAACAACGCTTCATACACGGCCAATACTTCAAAGCTCCTGCGTCCACTAGCTCATTTACCTAACAGCCAGTGAAGGCTGCTGGAGCCAGGGACCCAAACAGCCTCGCGCTGTAGCCATCGGGATGGGACCTTTACACTTATCACACACTGTCTCACTCACACTTTCACATTCCCGCACCACTGGCCTATTCGACAAGTGTCTTACCTGACCCTTGCCCCATGGCGACTTAGGTCTACACAAGACACACAAGACACAAAACCTATCCGGTCTACCAGACCAGGTCCCTGGTCATGGGCTCCACTCGGCAAGCCCTCCTGGGCATCCCCAGACTCCACAGAGTGACACTTACCGGCGCCACTTTCGGACCAAACCCTGGTCCCTGGACGTCCCTCCGATCCTCTAATTTCTCGCAGCCTCTGTTAGCTGTTGCACAGGGAGTCGGTTCCCGGTTGCCAGCCCAAGCAGAAAAGAGTTCCTTCTTCAAGAGAAGAATGCCGGCTGGAACTCTGCCTGCAGGACTGGTTCCTGGTCTGTTGCATCCCTCAGAGGCTGAACTGCCAATTGATGTTAAAAAGGCAGGTTCCCGTACGGGCCACCAAAGAAAACCTGTTGCCGAGAACGGGCACAAAATGGTTTTCATCACAGGGAAAGAATGTAAAAGGGCAGACAACCAAACAAGAGAGTATGAGGATCATCTTTATTACACCTGCGCAGACGGGCCAATCTCCCTGCCCCACTCGGCAGGCAGGGAAAAAGAGCAAGAGCATACAATTCCAAATTATTTTTATATCCCTCTCCCTCCCCCCCCCCCAAGCTGCTGCTTGGTGGAAAATTACTACACAGGGGCTGGGACATGAGAAGCTCTGTGTCAATTGGGCCTTGAGAATATGCTGTGACCATTTTGATAAGGGAGGAAGCTCTGCTGGCTTGAACCAGTTCTCTATCTATTGTGAAGGCTAGCGGCACTGGATTGGAGAAGGTTACAGGCAGGAGCAAGTGAGTGAAAACAATGAGAGCAAAGAGAGAAACAGTAACATCCTTCAGCAACTTTAGACGAGTGACTAAGCAAAAGACTCAAGATGGCTGCACTTTGGTTCAATGGCAACAAGAGTGTATTATCATCTTCCTTGCCATCATCCATATTTCCTATAACATCTCTCAGTGGTATCACTGTGAGCGCAGTCCTGACCTGGAGTTAAGCCGGCACAGTTAGGCCAGCAAAATTTGGCTGGCACACGTAAACCCTGTTTGGAACACTCTCTGTGTCTGGGACGATGGTGGATGTACGTGTGTTGGCCTCTTTGACTCCGAGTGGTCCAAACTTTACGGTGTCTCTTGCACTGGCCAAACTTTGCTGGCCTAACTGTGCCAACCTAACTCCAGGTTAGGATTGTACCCAGTGTGTAGGAGGACCTTCAACCACATCAGGGCGTAATCAGTCCTTGACCTCATCAGCTGGTTCCTGGGCTGGTTCTCACCCCATGATAGTACTTGTAGTTTCAAAGAGAGGAACTTTTGCCCTTGTTTGTTTGCGGGGCGTGTGTGTGTGTGTGTGTGTGTGTGTGTGTTCGGGGTCATCATCATGATTATAGACATGACGTTTAACAGAGTAAGGTCAGGGGGGAAAAAAAGACAGTCCCTGACGCAACATGCTAATAATATTAAATTGGATAAAAGGACCACAGGGGTGGAGAGGAAAGAAGAAGCCAAGGTAGCACGGTACGAGTGCAAGAAAATGTAGTTAAATATACTTGTACTTCATTGGGGATAAGGATGAGGTAGGGCAGTTTATGCTGTTGACTGAAGCTAGCATTATGACATGTAAAGCAGAGGGCATCAGTAGGTGTAGTTAAAAAAGACAATAGGAATATGAATGCACAGTAGCAAAGGTACCCCCCATCCCCATTGTGTATGTATATGTGTGTGCATATGTATATGTATGTATGTCCCAGTATCCGCTGGGGTTCCGTTTTGGACCCCACCACGGATACCTGAAACTGTGGATACTGGGGGTGCCTTTTTAAAGATAGGGGAACATCAGAGGTTTTGTTGCAGCAAGGTTTAAAAAAGAGAGATTTGTTTAATGTTCCCCTACCTTTTTAATAGGAGTCCCAGTATCCATGGTAATAACTGAAACTGTGGATATTGAATCAGTGGATACTGGGGCATGCCTGTAGATATAGTTCCACACTTACTACATGTTTGTAAGTTCAGGATGTGTAATGCACTCAACTCAGATCCGTTGCATCTGCTTGCAGATGTTCACCTACCTGTGCCCTTCTGAAAAAGAGCAGGTTCCCCACCCTTCTGGGTTTGAGAGAATCCTCTTATTTCCAGCAAAAGAGATGGAATGACAACCCCAACCTACCACAACAAGAATGTGGGGTTGATTGTGACCAGCTGAGGCCTGAGCAAATCTGGTAAAAGTGACTACTGGGCTGCGTGAAATGGAAGCAGCATTGCATGGGGGTTGTTACTGACATCTCTCTCTGTCCCTCTCTCTCTCCCTCTCCTTCTCTCTGCTTCTCTCTGTGTTTCTGTCCATCTGTCCTTACGCTCTCCAGGAAGCCCCCGTGCCACAGCGTCGGCCCTGCACTTCCCGTCAACCTCCATCATCCAACAGTCCAGCCCCTACTTCACACACCCGACCATCCGCTACCACCACCATCATGGCCAGGACTCGCTGAAGGAATTTGTGCAGTTTGTATGCTCGGATGGCTCAGGCCAGGGCTCCGGGCAGGTAAGAGCCTCACACCTCAGCCCAGGGATGCCGGCCGGTCCAACCAGAACTCAGCTCCCCAACCTTTCTCGGCCTCCTCTCCCTCTCTGTCTCCCTCCCTCCCTCTGTCTGTCTGTCTGCCTGCTTGCCTGCCTGCCTGCCTGGGGTATAGGAAGGTCAGTAGCACTGTAGGAACCACAGAACAGCAGAATGATTCCTCTTGCCTTGAAGGAGCAGTCTGACACTGGCTTGCTCATGGCACCTTCCATTGACCTCTGCAAAATAGACATGATTCCAGTACTTAGACTGGGGGAGGAACGTCCCTGAGGGCAGTCAGAACACTGTGGGTAGGTTTGGTTTTGAGAGTGGATGAGGGGAATGAAGTCCATTAAAAAGATGAGCTGCTTGTCATTTCACCTTGTGTAGGACGTATCCTCGAAGAGGAGGCAGGTGTTGGTTTGCCCAAGACAGGCTTTTTTCCTGTCACCCATTTCCTCCTCCTTCCCTGTCCACTTCCCTTTTCATCAGTAGACAGTAGATATTTCTGATGAACTGGAGCATGGAGAGCACACACAGAGTGTGGAGAATTATGGGCTCCATGGCTCAATATGATCCCAAAATGCTGAGCTGGGCACATTCTAGAATGTGTACCCCCGGGGTTTGTGAAGGTGAAAATGCTGAAGAATGGGAGGATCCAGAGACTTAAGTCTTTAAAATATGGGCAGATGGCATCAGCAGCCATAGGCCCAGGGAGGTGGAACTCTACAGAGCTCTGTAGCCTTTTGAAACAAGAATCTCTGAGACACAAAGGGTTACAACATGGGTAGCGGGTTTTTGTTTTGTCTGTTTTCAGTCTATTTTGAATCCAACTTTATTCAGTGACTTGGTTTGTACGAGAAATGCTATTTAAAATGCTTTAGGAAATATACATCACCTTTGAGATATGACCTAGTTTGAGATATACTGTCCAAGGAAGCAGAGGACCTGGCATATGGACATGTAAAGCTGTGATGAGATACAGAGGTGCCCTCTCCCCTATTCTATATTAGCCCCTCTCCAAACTCTGTAAACTCAGAAAAATCTGGGCAAACAAATTTATTTAATCTTTGAGTCTCTGAGGACATGAAGATATTATGGCAAGGGACCAGAAGAACCTTTAGCCCCACTAGAACATATTCCAAAAGAACAGCCTTGTCATTCTGAGGCAGCAAATATATGAAGACAAGCTCATAAATCTTTAAAGTTCAACAAGACACGATGTCTTTTGTCAACATCCACCCACTGCAGGAGTAACTGTCCTGGTTTAATGAAGGGTTTCTTCCCCATATCCAGGGTATCAGAAGTCATGGTGAAGCAGTCTCAGAGAACACAGCAGGAACATTACCAGAACTGAAAGTCAAGCATTATCGTGACAAAACAATGTGCTGATTTGTCTCATTGCTAGGTCTTAGTAATCCTTCCATCCCATGTTGATGTCAGCTTCTCTGAGATTGCATAGCACTGGTTATATGTGAAGGTCTTCATCCCTTTGACTCCTTCTAGGACCTCAACCAGTGGAGTGGTGTGGAAACAACAAGGAAGTCAGGGGAGTAAATTGATGGACTATAGAAAAGAGGTAGGAGGGTCCACTGTGGCTGCCACCTCTGGTCCTTTCCAAGAATGAGACAGGAGCTGATGAAATCACATGGAAAACCCCAGTTTCAGAACCCGATGCTCTTATCGGCCCGACCCCGGACACTCTTCCCATGGACTTCTGTTGCCATAGTCCCTCTTCTAAGCAGATGAAAGCCTATCATCACCATTCCATTGCTTCATGCGGACTGCACGTGGCGGGAAAATATGAAGCTGGAGGAACAATCTTTCCAAAGCTGCCAACACTAGCCTTGTGCTACTTCTAGGTTTTTTATTCCAGCCCCAGCTTGCCAGCAATGTGAGAGAATGGGATAATTTCAGCTTGTGTTTAAAAGGGGTCTAAAAAGGTTTCTCTTTCTGTGGCGTAAGAGCTAATATAAGAAATGAGACACTTCCAGTTCAGAATCCAGAAGGTGGGCCTGTATCACTGCTACAAAATCTCATGGTGCTTTCTGAGGACCATATTCATTCTATTTAGCGATTTGGCATTTACTGAGACGGGGGAAGAAATCTTTTACCAAGTCCTTTTTTTCTGATCTTAGGGTTATTTATGAGTAAATCAAGCATTTGGTCCTATGGGGCTGACCAGTTAGGATTCAGAGTCTATGCAGCTCAGGGAAGGCAGAACATCTTCTGGTTAGTCAGAAACCTCTTGCCTCAGTCCTTCTTAATGGGCATCCATATGGAGTTGAAGACGGACCTGGTTGCACTTCTGTCTGGGGGCTACATTCTGTGCCCCAGTGTGCCCAGCTCATGCACTGGTTAGTGGAGCATGATCCATTACTATCTGTAGAACTGTAGCCTATAAGAAGACAATTTGCAGTGATGTGCAATAGGAAATTATTCTAGTCAGGACACGTTTTCACATTGCTGTTGGAATGGAGGAGTCGTCTTTCAGGCCTGCCAATCAAGGTGGGATACAGGCAGCCCCTGTGATTTAAGCTTGGGTCTCTTGTGATGAGGAAAGAGAATGTACGTGTTTGAGAGAAAAGGCTCGTGAGGAGATGGGGGAAGTTTGAGGGAGGACTGAAAAGCAAAACATGACTTTGAAGGAAATAAAGGGGGAGAAAAAGGATCTCCCAAACCCCAGTTCGAAGTCCCTTCCCTTGCTCTCAGCCCTGAGAGCTGCCAGCAGATACTGCATCTTTAACGTTGCCTTGTCTCGTTCACGCATCACTGTATTTATGTTGTTCGCAGCCTAACGGTAGCGGCCAGGGCAAAGTCACGGGGTCATTTTTGCTGCCGCCACCACCACCTGTGGCCAGACCAGTGCCCCTTCCAATGCCTGATACAAAATCCACCAGCACTAACCCAGAGGGCGGAGCGCCGACACCAACGTCACCCTGTAAGTGGACCCAAGTGTAACCCAAACCACCAAGCAAAATACAACTAAATCAGCCTCTCCCACCCACCCCCACCCCAAAGCCCTTCAGCAGGGGTTGAGCAGGGTAGAAATAATGGGAAAGACAGGAGGAGAAGGAGCAGAGGAAGGGCAAAGAAAGGAGAAACAGAGAAGACTGCGCACAGTGACAGATGCAGAAGAAGAAGGCGCATAAAAGAGAAAAGGAGAGAGAGAGAGAAAAGGAAGAAAGAAACACAGACTATAGAGATGTATGGCTGGGGAGAGTACAAGGGAGAGAAAGCAACAGGTAGAGCAAAATGGTGGGCTTGGGGCACCATGTCGTCATCATTAAGTCTTGTGCTTTATGCTTGTTTTAAAGGTTGAAACACCCCATTCGATCCTTTCCCCAAGCTGCCATCACCCCCTCACACCTTCCATCCCATTCCCCAGCGTTTAAAGATGCAGTAGCTGCCCAGCTCCGACACCTTTATTTTTTTTATTATTTTTTTTCTCATTATGTTGTTGGTTGCCATGGTGGCTCCTGGGTAAGGACTGGAGATTTTTTTTTTAAGGGACAAAAATAAACCATACATATAAAATTCCAAGAATAAGAATTACTGTTAGATATTTTGGTTTTTGTGCTCATGAGAGAAGGTTGTATTTACGGGTGTTCATCTGGTGCTTGAAAAATCAACTTCCATGGAGATCCATAGCAAGCTTCCTGTCATCACCCTCCGAATTGTGGTTTGTGCTTTCTCTGGGAAGGGTGTACCTATGGAAAGGGGGAGGAGGGGAAATTGGGAACCAGAGCTTCCAGAGACTGTTCCCATTGCTTGGTGAGAAATAGAACCTAGTCATTGGAATGGGGAGGGGGCTGACAGAAACCGAGGACTCCTATCCCATTCATAAGAGGGCAAATGTGTCTTATGGTTTGGAGAGGGATGGGGAGACATGTGGCTATGAGCTAGGATGCCCGGCTCTGTTCCCAGCTGTGGGGGGAGGAGGTTCTACCAGACCTATTGCAAGAAGGCTAGGAGTCAGGACGCCTGGGTTCTCCCCTTATGAAGCAGTTCTCAACACCTTTTGTGGCATAGGGGAGCCCCTTTGGAGAAGAGGATCATTTCCATTTTCCTTTTTCTTTCTCTCCTTCCCTCCTTTTAATTTTTATTTTTTTTTCTGCATCTGTGTTCATGGCATTGCTCACTCTCACGCTGTTCATGTTCTCCATTAAAATTGACGGTGATTAAGTGGGGGTTGGGGGAGGAGTGAGGCTTGAAGGGATGGGGCCAGGTTGTAGACATGAAAGGAAACATTCTGCATGTGCTGGTTGCTGTCTTTCCCACCACTCCCAGAAGGGAGCTCAGAAAGGTCTCGGGAGGTGTGGGGGAATACTGCAGCTGCTTGCAGGGCTGAGACCAGATGCCACCAGGCACTTAAAGCCAAGCTACACAACTAGCAGGCTCATCGCGATGTACGTCTCTGGACTGAACCTTTCAGGCTGCAGGCGGGGACTGCAAGGTTTGTCTTGTTATTCAAAAAATTTGTATTGGATGCTTGACTGTCTCCTATATGGAAAAACATGCTTGTGCATTCAAAATTACCGTGACAGCAAGAAGACCAACCTAGAACCTCTCTCTTCTGTGTGTTCATTTGCTCATTTTGTATGTGCAGAACATTTTTTTAATAAATGGGAAGAAGGGCATTCAAGCATTCAAGCCTTTCTACCCAGTGCTGTTGTGTAGTCTGAAGCGGCCCAATTCAATGGCAACAGATATGTCACATGAGTCTGCTGATGGTGTAGCTCAGCTCTTCATCTCCTTTGGTAGCTGGAAGTCAACAGAGAGGCTCTCAGTGTTGTTGTGTCAGGGACCAGGGAACATATGAACTGCTTTGCCTCAAGAGCTGGCAGCTCAAGGGGAATGTTTCCTTTTGGCTTCCAATCCCTGGAATCACCTCTGAACTCACTGAACAAAAGCGGTTGCCTTACCATCAAAGCCCTACAGGAATGGACAACAAACACCTTCAGGCAACCAGGGTTGTTTGTGAACAGAGGCTGGGTGGAAAGGTGAAATGTCACACTTGGCTCTGTGTGTGTGTGTGTGTGTGTGTGTGTGTGTGAGAGAGAGAGAGAGAGAGAGAGAGAGAGAGCGTGTTGAAGAACCTCCTGGGGAGCTTTCATAATATCCCTAAACAATCTTGGCCCAGACCAATTTCCACATGGGAGATCAGCTTTGGGGTGGGGGAATGTCCCATGCCAGCTCCCTGCCCCTCAGTCAGCTTCATCAAGAACCCTGCCCTCCTCTGCCACCACACCAAATACCAAAGAGCTGAGCTCAGTTATTTCTGGCACACAGTGCTATGCCCAGGGGAGGCACACAGACCACGAGACTCCATCTCCTTGCAGGCCCATACATGGGCATGTTCTGGGAAGCCCTCAACCCCACCAGTAGGCAGCAGGGTGCCTCAGGCTGCTGATAGCGCTCTCAACAAAGAAGCCCCTGGCCCCTGGCTGGGAGGGAGCGAAGACCAAACGGAACCAGGAGATGGAGGCTTTGGGCTACTCAGGGGGTAGAGAGAAAGAGAGAGTGCCCAAGAGAGATGAAGCCTGTGGAATGAAGTAAGCAAGGCTGGCATAGAACTGCAGTGCGCAATCCAAGAGGAGCATCCAAGGAGCCCTTGTAGTGTCAAAGAGGGTGCTGGAGCATGGCTTCATTGGGGTCTCTAAAATGGTAGCAGCCCCGAGCAGTTCCTTGGGTTGCTTGTGCAGTTGGGCTGACCAAGTCTGTCAGTGTCCATAAATCTCTTGTCAACAGCAGGCCACACTCCCTACTCTCTGGCTCTCCTCCTCTCTTGAGCTCTTTGAGAAGAGGGTGTTTGGAAGGTGAATTGTGTCCAGTCTCTCTCTCTCTCCCTCTCCCCCCTCCTTGGATTTTGCTTGTGTGAGTCTCATCCGACAGGCCTGCTTGCCCATCAGTCTCCTTTTCCACGAGCACCATCAATATCATCCGCCTCGCCCAGTGGCCCTAACGGCCTCACATCTCTTTCCCCTCCAGCATTCTCAGCGCCAGGCTCCTCCTCCTCTGCCAACCGGTTTGTCGGCATCGGACCCCGGGACGGCAACTTTCTAAACATCCCCCAGCAATCTCAGGTAGGGGGGCCCAGTGTCACAGGGCAGTTGGGGTGGGGCGGCATATGTTTGCCAGTAGCCCAAATGCAGCTTGAAATGTGTTGGGGATGGGGGGATGGTAATGGTAATGGGTGGGATGGAGGTGGTGAGGGCCAGGCCCACACACACATTTGTCTGCTGATGCCTTTCAGCTCCAACTAGCATTGCATCCAGCACCAAAGCTTGTCCTATAGAAGGGCAAAGCACAACTGGGTAGAAAACAGACCAGGTCCCAACAATATGGCTCATATTAAATGAGTGTCCCTAGGATTTTCTTCCCCATTGTGGGGATGAGACGGAGTTTAGTAGATAGCATAAAAACAAGATTAGACATAAGGATACCTGGTTCAGTGGTTGGGTATAGGTCCATTTGGAACCACCTTTAGCATAGTCCAGGAGTGCAGCCAATTCTGAAACGTTAGTTATGGTATCCATTTTCCAGACAGAACTGAAGCCGAGAAGGTCTTTGGCTGGTGAGTTGGTGGCTAAGATGGAATTTGAAATCAGGGCTCCAAGTACAAAGCACAGGTCAGAGTGTTGGATTTGGATGGTGAAGACCTAGTTAGTCCTTCTTAGTTCGGCCCAGCTAATAAGCTCACTGGGTAGCCTTGTGCAAGTTCCTGGCTCTTAAGGTTATTTACTTGTTACACCTTTCCTAGTCAGAAAAACACTTCAGGGAAAGAAAAAAAATGCACTTAGGGCAGCACATGTGTACATTTCCCCCTGTGTACATGCCAGAAAGTTCCCATGCTGTGTGTACACAATTAAAACATGTGAAAGCTATGCTGTTAGGGTAGGGTATACGTTGTCAGCATTATTAAATGTGATGATCTACCTGTGGGCTTCATTTTTTTTTCCTGCATGTAAATATTTTCCATGCTAGAAGTGTTAAGCAGTCCTGAGCCTAACTTTACCTTACAGGGTAGTGATAATAAATGAAAAAAGAATGGTTTATAAAAAAAAAAACCTTTATGGTGTAGAAAAGGCTAAAGAAACTATTTATAAAGGAGCCCAGTTAGTATGATGCTGTCTCACCATCATTTCCCACACTCTAAGCAGATTTCTGTCTTCTGGGCCACAAAGCCTTTTCCCCCTTGCCATTGCCTTTCAGTTGCAACTGGTCTGGGAGCCTCAGGGTGCCTGCCCTTCAGCCTTCCAAGTCAAGGCAGGGCGGAAACCAGCTGCCAGGCAGCCAGTAGCAGAGGGAGAACCTGGCTGGCCTTGAGTCCCTTTCCCAAAAGTTCTGATGTTTTCCTTTACTAACATGTAGTGGTTGCTTTAATTGATCTTTTGTGTTAACCCCTTGGTTTTGCTTTGACAAAGATAAGGCCATGATGACGACTTTGATGCTGATTATCATAAAGGCATAAAGACTGGAGACAGATGGGGTGGGCAGGCGGACAGTGCTAGTTAAGCCATTTCATTACTTGAGCGACTAGCCATTCAGTTATTGCACAAGCTATTTGTGTGGCGAAGGAGGGGCCTGCTGTGCATGTGAGAGAGAGCAAGAGGTTGTTACTGGGTGTACTCAACATTCCAGGCAAAGCAGTGGTGTTAACAGAGAGTGGAAAGCTAGGTATCAGGCGACATTGTCCTTTCCGTGGTGCAAGCAGCTGAGGCATACATTCAGAGACAGTGCCCCCATGAGTGTGGGTTTGCAAGTGCGCTTCCAAGTGCCATTGGGAGCTGTGCACAGACGTTCCTTTAGGCATGGCTCTGCAACTGAGAGTATATAAGTGTGGTGATGGTACCAGACCTGGTGGTGCAAGCAGGACAGTAACAACGGCATAGTCCTTATGGGGCTATTTTGCTCAGTGATTTGTTCCCTGCTATGTATGAAGTCTGTGCTGAGCCCTGGAGGCTCTGCCACTCCTCTCAGTGCTTTCTGGATTGCAGTTTCATATGGAGTCCATTATTGATGCCAGCTCCTGGTTTGCCATGAAGCTTCTCTCTGCAATAGTGCCCACCTTTCACCCCACTCCCTCTTTGGGGAAGGAGACCTGGAGAGTGTTTTCTCATATGAGGCTCATACACATGACATTAGTTGAGCCCATCTTGCACTATTTGTGCCATGTGTGAATGTTAATGCAGAGGAAAGAGAATGCAAAAGCAAAACAGGATATTCATTCTTGCTAATGTTGGCTTTGCGTTCACATTGCAGACCAATTTCTGCCAAAGTCAATGCAAGCCTCACATATGAAAACATCTTCAAGGTTGCTTCCAAACAACCCAAAACCACAGATTTTGTTCCTTTAGTTCTAAAGAAGCCTTTGTTTGGATCCAGCAGTACTAGCACAATATATTGTTCCTACAGAATGGATTGGTAGAAGTGAGAGCTGTGGGGTGGAGTGTGTAGTCTGGAACCGAAAGGAAGGAAAAAGAAACAAAAAATCGTTCACAAAATGCCAGGGGCAGGAATTAGCTTTTCTCCCCCATTTTAAAAGTGGTGACAACCTAAAGAAAATAGAGGGGGGAAACCCTAACACCCTTTAAAATCCAGATCTCGAAATAGCAAAGGCGGGGGGGGCAAGCGGGAATCTTTTCCTCAGGACCAGATTCCGTGGCCATTTGGTAATCGGTACCTCTGGCCCTCAGGCAGAGCCACTTCAAATCGCCATGAAAGAGTGAGGTGCAAGGAGGAGAGGCCTGCCTTTTTTCCAGTAACCAAATATTCCTGTTTATTGCAGAGAAATGGTAAATTCCCCTTCCATAGACATTCCCTACTTCAGGGGAAAAGTTTGGTTTCCCCCCTAACAACTGAGAAACAACCGTGCATTTGTCGTTCCATGAAACAATGGACTGGAATGGCAGGATCTTTGGGGAGATTTTAATCCTGCCAGTGCCAAGAGCAGAAGGGAAAGGTGGCAGAGGCACGCAGGGTAGAGCAACAAAGAGGAGTTGTGGAAAGCTGATCAGAGAATGAACCAGTCCAGCTCTCCCCCCTCCAGCCTGCTCTCTCCCCCTCTCCTCCTGTCCCGCACAAGATTGCTCTCAGCTGCCTTTCCTTCCCAGCCTCCGTTGCTCCCTGGCGGTGAGCAAAGGAGCCAGAATAGAGCAGGAACGGGATCTGCTCCCCATCCCATAACCAATGTCACGTCTGGCCCGTCTGGTTTCCCGGAGCAACCAGACATGATGTCACACCCAGATGAACTTGGACTTGGGGGGCCGGGCAGGGAAACAATGGTCCGGAGCAGGGCTGGACCAGGGCCCAGCACGGCCGCAGGAATAGCAGGGGCACTTCCGCCAGCAACTTCCCTCCGTCTTGCTTTTTTCCTTCTTTTCTGTTTTGCCTCTTGAGTTTTATTTCATTTCCCATTTCTTTCTTTTTTTTTCTGCCTCATTCTCATTTTCAGGCACTTCTATCACTTTCTTTAAGGCGCTGATAGTTCTTTCCCCCTTGTTTTCTTTTTCTTTTTTCCTTTTTAAACCATTTCTCATCCCTCCTAGGTCACTGGGTGGAAAGGGAGGGGTTGCTCTGTCCCATCATGCATAAGATGGGTGGGAGATACTGAGATATTTCTCAGCCCAGGCACTGCCAGGTGGGCTCTCAGCTTTGCCAAGGGCCTTTTTAATGTGTGCATGTGTGTTTTGTGTGTGCAGGGGGGGGGAAGAGATATTCCCTGCTCCATTGGCTAGGCTACAGTATATTTGCGGGGGAGGGCAGATGTTACCACAGTAACCAGTGACTTTTCTGAACTCTGGATTCAGGCAGATGGAGGAGGACAAAAGAGGGGAAGAAAAAGACAGACAGAACTGGGCAAAAGAGAGATGAAGGAGAGTGTCTGCCAGTTCCCTGTTCTCAGCTGTGGCTTCTGGCTGTTGCCCACAGGAGCAGCTGCAGGTCCCATGAGGTGTGACAGACCTTTGCTCTTGGCCACACTGCTTTTCTGGCGGTTGTTATTAAACATGCATTTAGTGGCAACTGTGCATGCAGAACCCAGCGCTGACCCACTTGGCTTAAAGTCCAAAGCTATGCCAGTGCCCCAGGTAAACTTGTTTCTGTTCTGCTTGGTGTGGCTGGCATGTTCAGGGCATTCCTGCTTCCATCTCTGCTCTTTCCAGGTTTTACCCAAACCATATATTACAGGGACATGGCGGCTATCAACTGGCAACTCCCCAGTAATGTCTAGTAAAAGACACTATGTGATGTGGCATTGCAGCACTTAAGTAGCAGCTAGCAAGAGCTTAAAAAAAAAATCACACCTTTCACAAACCACAAAATCAATCACACCTTTGTGGTGTAATGTTATAGTTCATCATGGCAGCAACAAGCATATAAAGTATAATCAAGAAAAATAATTTTTAAAGCCACCAATCACAACCCTTAGGGCCAAACTGGACCTGATGGGGCAGCCGTGTGCATTTATTTATTTACTGTGTTTCTACCCACATTTAACCATCAAAGCGGCTTACAATGGGGGGGGAAATTAGGAACATGGCAAAAATAAGAAAATCTCAATCACAAAACAACAGACTACAAACAACAGAGGCAGGAGCAGAACAAACCAAACAGATCACACTGTCCAGGATACAAATATGGAAAGATCAGGGCAAATGAATAAAAAGACTTTTATAGTATATATCTGCTCCATTCACTTATAACGTGGGAGTCCTAGATGTGCACAAGTGTGGGAGTAAACAAAATCATCCCTCTCTCCTCATTGCTTTCCATTGCTTGAAGCATTTTTCTCCCAGCCCTACTTTATTACTGGAAGTGAGCCAGACTGGGGGAAAGGTCCTTGAAGCAATGGAATGCAGTGAAGTAAGGCAGGGAAGGATTAGGCTCCTTTTTGCGTAGAACAACCAACCAAAAAGACAGGCATGTGCGTAAATCGGCATGGTGCCCCCATTGCACCTAGTTTGACCTTTATTTTTCAAGAAATGGCAAATTATAGCTCCAATATTGGATCTATCCACCTGCTTTTTTGCACGTGGCAGATAAAGAGAGTAGTTCTGCCCCGGCCCAGTGCAGTTTTGGGCTTTGGAATTGATTCACACCAGGACCAGAATATGAGTACAAATGATGCAGATCTGAAGTGAACCTTCTACTAGGACTGGGAAGCTACTGCAGAGGCCCTGTAATCCTCTACAGAATGATGTAGGAATTGGCAGAGTTGCTCTGATTTCTCTCATGAGCCTGTTCCTGCTCTTACCAACCTAGTATTTAGCTGGCTAAAGGACATCTTCTGGAAATGGGGCTGAAGTGAGGGAAGGCAGTTTTAGGACTAACAATTATATAACATGTGGGCAGCTAACATGCCAGCTGGCTTGGCTATTCCCTTGGATCAAAAAGGTGCGGGTTAAAAATACATAAAGCCATCTCTGACCACTGGTGGCCCTGTGCCTGGGGTTATTAGCTGAATCCAGAATGGACCGCACCTGCGGTCAATTAGCTTCCCCAGTTCAGTGAGGGAGGAAGAAAGGGTATGTGTTATGCCATTTAAAATGAAACCAGTTTGGTGTAGCACCAGCACGGCTCTCGACAAAGCGCATACCCAAACACATTCATTGCCACGGCGGTTCACATGGATCAGTGGCACATCAGTGCTTGTCTGAGGTCCACAGATTTGCAGTGGTGCCAGTAACGCTTGATGTCACTCCAGGATGGTTGAGGCAAGGTCAGCTACAGTGCAGATTTGCTATCAGAAATGGCGTTTCCAGAGAATAGTCACGTGACTGCCCAGGGCCCGCTCAAGGCATCCGAAAGCAGAGAGACTATGACACAGAGGGACATCTGGAGATGGATTCCTCCCACACTGCCAAGTGGACGTTGTCATAGTGGAGTGACAGCTCCTGACTGGCTTGTTACTGAGGCACAGCATTCTGATTGGCTTCCCAGACACATAGCCTCAAGTTCCAGCCAAACAGAGAGCAGAGACGCTCAATAAGAACTGTGCTGTTGTTGTTTTTTGTTTGTTTCCAAATCCCTAATTTGTATGGGTTTTTCTCCCCTTCAGAAGATGTCAGTTCTTGCCTCTGATACTGTGATGCTCTTGCCTTACAATGCCTTGTGATAGGCTTAGAAAGCAAAGCATCACAACACACCTCAGCCAGTTGGAGTCTTTGGATTGGGAGCAAATCAGCATTTGATTGGCTGAAGCTTGTGACAGTGAGTAATGGTCAGCAATCTGGTTGGCTGGCTCACATTCACTTGGGCGTAAGAGCTGGCATCTTACTTTATGAAAGGATTATGGATTGGCCAAATTCAGAGAGAATATTTGCAGCAAACAGAACTAGAGAAAACAAAAATCTGAAATGCTTCTTGCAAAGAAAGAGGAACTATTTGCTTAAATAAAGAAACCATGGAAATCAGTAAACCCGGATTCTACATGCAAATTGGAGGGCAGGTCTCAGGAGGTGGGCAAAGTAGGGTGACACAGTGCTGTGTCTGGAGTCTGAAAAATTCGCATCAGTGTATGTCCCAACTGTAGTCCTTTCATCTGCGCTTCCTCTCTCCTGTAGAATGAGCTTATTTTTATCCTTTATCTAAAAACAATCCAGGCAAGATAAAATTCCTAACAATTTGGTCTCAGCATTGGTTTGGGGGTGGTAACAACTGGACCGAGAATCACCATTCCAGAAAAGGGGTGCGGTTTAAAGAGAGGGGACAAAAGACTGGGAGCAGGAGCCAGAATTCCTGGCTCCTCTTCTTGGCTCTGAGAAGGGAATGGAGTCCAGGGATTAGAAGAGGATGGTGGACTGAGTTGTCTGCCTTGCCCAATGCTGGCACTTGGTATTCCAGCAGGCTAACAGCAATCCCCAGCTGGTCTAGTCTCTCTGTGAGGCTTCATCCGGTGGAGATAAAAAGAGGTGAGCTTCACCTAGCAGAAAAAGCATTTGCCATAGTTCCAGAGTAGACTGGGAGAGCATTTGGCACTAATGGGGGGGGG
>JAJKFI010000082.1:1499002-1510896 GCA_029204185.1 Lerista edwardsae | reverse complement strand
CTCTCTCTCTCTCTCTCTCTCTCTCTCTCTCTCTCTCTCTCACTCACTCACTCACTCACTCACACACACACACACACACACACACCACCTCAGCACTTTCCCTCTGTGCTGCAGATGGCAGTTCAGTCCACAGTGTGGCTCCTTTCCAGGGAGCAGATGATCTCCATACAGTGCTGCATCTCTGCCACAGTTCCACTAACCTTTCAGATTTGAGGGAATTTTGAACTCCCAGGCAGAGTTCAGGGTGCTGTGGCTGCATCTACTTGAATTGTGCATAATGTGTCTCAGAATCAGCCTCCCCCCCCCTTCGAGGGCCAGATGCAGTGTCAGTTCCAGTTTAGGTAAGAGGCACAACAGGCTGCAACAGTGAGAGGGAGCAAGAGCAGGGTGTCATGTGCCAGTGTATTATGCTGGCTTCTGAGGCCAACTCTGGCAGGAAACCATGGTCAGCTCTGAGAAAGGGGGTAAGTCCAGTTTGGCCAAGCAGGCCTGGCCTGTCCCTTGTCCCACCCATTGAACTGGCCTTTGTGATTCACAGTTGGTGGAGAGGATGAGTAGCAGAAGAACTGTCCATTTCCTTTCCATCGTTGAGGCCGTTGCTGTTGGGATGAATGGAGTGAAGCCTATTTCTCTGCTTAAGAAGTGGGGTGGGGGTTAAGATGGGCAACAGTGGAAATATTGAATGGTATGGAGGAAAGGGCTGGAACTCACCTTCTCCTGAGGAAAGGCTGCTCTAATAAAATGCTACATCTATCAGAGGATCTTGGGTGTAACTACAGCAACTGAAATATGATTAAGAGCACAATTCTAAACTGGAGTTAGGCCAACATAAGCTAAGCCAGCACAAGGGCCACCATAAAGCGCATTTGGACTACTCTCGGAGTCAGGGAGGAAGGCTCACGTCTGTGGGCTGGCCTCTCTGACTCCAAGAGTGGTCCAAACACACTTTACTGTATCCCTTGTGCTGGCCAAAATTTGCTGGCTTAGCATATGCCAGCCTAATTCAGTTTAGGATTGCACCCCCAATTTTGAGATGAAAATATCCCATGATGCTGAAGGTTCAAACTGAACTCTCTCTTTTCAAACAGCAGAGGAAGGTTGAACTTGTACTAAATTCTTGTTGTCTTAATTTTTTGCTGATAAAGGAGTGGCTGATAATCAGCCTGATGGTCAGGACTGTAAAATGGTATTTTCCAAGAAAGTAGGGGAGTTAACAGAAGGAAAGAGAGAGGAGTTGAATCAGGTTTCATCTGTACATATTAAGGAGAAAACAATGTTGTCTAATTTCAGCATAAATCTAAATAGTAGTGGGAAACCCAAATCCTACCTGTAGCAGACGGTGTCAGATGTGACCCGGGAAGCCCTGGGTTCAAATCCTTGCTGAGTGCAAGTTACTTGGGCTAAGCATTCTCTCTCAGCCTAATGCATCTCACAGGGTTGTTGTGAGGATAAAATGGGAAGAGGCAATTCTATGTGCCACCATAAGCGCCTTCAAAGAAGGAGCATGTGCAGGTGACATCAGTGCAAGAGACAAGAGAGGCTGCAAGAGACATCAGTGGAATGGTGCAGCCAAAGAGAGTATTAGTGCTGCAGAGCAAGGTTAGGGAAAGCCATGGACCAGGACACTAGAGAGGGGCAAGTTAGGACCAAGAAAGGATAAGGGATGGTGAGATCCCCTCCATTGCCAGAAGAAAACAAAAGCAGCACAGCCAAGCTTAGCTGGAAGTGCAGGAGGGATGCTGGAAGCGGGTTGATGGGTATCAATATTTCACTGTCAAACAAGAGGGGAAAAGAAGGTATATTGTAATGCTCTGTTTTTTAATTCTGCTTTTTTTTTTTTCTTTGTATTCTGCTCCAGTCTTGGTTCCTCTGACGGGATCTTCAAGCGAAGAAAAATAATAATAATGATGATGATAATAATAATAATTTTTCACTCAAGCCCTGAGAATCTTCAGTCCTTAACCCATATCTTCACCAAGCTGCTCCTCTTCAAGGAAAAGTAAGAGACATTGGGTAACATTATGGATGAGAAGCTTAAAAAAATCATGTGGGACCTCATTGATCCTCGGCGTGGAAGAGATTTGTCTTCTGCAATGTGGAAATCTCATCACCACCTACAGAAGTCACGTAATGCTCTGTTATAATGATATAGGAGAGCTCTGGACAGACCATTCAAGCAATGGTTAAAAAGAAAGAAAAAAGGGATTCTTCTTCATTCATCATGGGGAAGGAGTAGCATTTGCATAAGCTAGCCTCAAACCCCAAAGCTGCACCAAGGTTTACTGGGGATTATGTTTGTTGGGAGTGAAAAAGGAGACACTTCCATTAGTCTCATCTGCCTACCAGCCTGATTCCAAGGACATTTTTGAGCACGCTAAAATGAATTTGGAGCATTTGCCCGATTTTGCGGGGGGGGGGGGCTGTGTGGTGCCTAACTGCACAACCATTGTGCTATTAGGCTACTCGGTTGCTTATAAAGATTCCTGCAAGGCAGAGTGGGGGTCTTTGAGCAGATCAAGTTTGTCCTAAATTCCATTCAAATATCCCACATTTTTAAAAGGAGATTGTGTTTGCCCTGGTTCAGTATTGGAACTGGTTTTGATTAGAGCAGTATCGGAGCCGTGATACCTGGCTGGCTTTCGCAATACAAGCTTCTCCCACCAGACACAAATTCCCTTGTGCAGTAAAACTCACTCGTTAACTGAATTAACACTGCATCCTCATTAGTTAAAAAGCAAAAGCAGAAACGCTCCTGACTGCCAGATGCCCAGTAAAAGTTCCATTCCAGAGCAAAGGGCGGGCTCTTCCCAGTTACACTCACATGCTCTCATTCTGATACACACACACAGACACACACACACACACCTGGCCCCTTCTCTCTTCGTCGTGGTGTCTTGTGCTTCACAGTGTTTTGTGTTGTAGATTAACTTTTCCCGCATCCCAGAAATAAAACAATATTATCACATCAGGGTTGGGCAGAATATACACCCAGCCTGACTCCCCATGATTGTGGGTAGAGGCAGGCTAAGCCAGAATATTTCCCGTTGGGAGACCCATTGAGGACTCAAAATATTATAAGCAAACCCCAATATTAAATACTTTGGCAAGGCAAGCAGAGAGGCCTCACTGAAGTTGTACCCCGGATTGCCACTGGGGCAACTGGCTGAGCCAGGCACGTTTCTGCAGAGCTTGTTGCCTGATCTGGATAGGTGGGCTGTATTCCTTTCCCCTGACTTCCAGTCTTTTTCTTTTGAGGTATTGGGTGTCTTGTTATTACTATGGTTTGATGCTCTTCCTGATCCCTTTTCTCCACTTTGTTCTTTTCCTCCTTGAGTTGTAGCATTTCCTTTGGCTTCCTCTACATACAGGTGACAACAATCAAGAAAATTTAATAGAAGATTATTGTTTGGTTAAGACAAATCCCCTAAAGCTCAGTATACATGAACGCACTCAGCAAACTTCAGCACAGCAAAATGAATTGTGTAGAGATAGAGGTCGTGGAGGCTGCCTGACTGGTAGATGTAACGCTTTGATATTACCACCTCTACACTATGTGCATGCATGTGCACATGCCAGTCGATCACACAGCTCCGCACACTTTCCTCTTTCCCTGTCTCAGATAATACCACAAAAAATGAGAAGAGAACAACAGTGGCTCCTCTCTGTCTTACACCCATGAAAACAACACAATTTCTTTTCCAAAGGGGTGTGAGAGAAGAGACCCTTTTCTCTCTCTCTCTCTCTTTACCCCAGCTGAGCTTTGGGTCACAAGCTTTGCCAAATTCTTCAGGATTAACCCCCTCCCCCCATCTCATATTCCTGTCAAATGCGGCCACCTTTGCATTAGGAGTCACTGGTTGGTACAGAGTAACTCCACATTGTATCCTTAGGATAGGTGAGGACAAGATTCTGTAGTGGGGCGAGGTGGAGTAAGGGTTAGGGGATTGTCTGATTTGGAATGGGTCAGGAGGAGGATGCAGAGATCGGGTGACTGTGCAATCTGTCCAGAACAATAGCACTTGAGGCTCCTAGCTTGCAATGCGTGGAGTTGCCTCCCAAATGATCATGCAGGAAACCCAGTTCATCTAAACAGCCTCCTGAAGCCCCTCTTCTGGCTCCTGCAATGATTCCCAATCGATGCAGAAGGCATCAGCAGGGACATCTGGAGCAGATCTCATCTAGGAGCTGTGGGTGGGGTCAGGAATCTGCATCCCTGTCCAAGTGCAATGATTTTCCAGTTCCAAATGGAGAAACAGGGTCAAGGAAAGGAATTCCAAGGGCTGCAGACCTGCCCCCTCCCCTCCGTCAATAGCAGATTACCCTATTTGTTCCCCTTCTCAGTTCTCACATGTCAGAGGAACTCCTCAGGTCCCGCAACACATGCAAATGCACACCTTTAACGGTAGAAGCCCTTCCCTGCTCTCATGGAGGAGTCACAAAACCTGGCCCTGCACAGCTGCAGGACAGCTGCTGCAAGGAGGGGGAGTGTCTTCTCCCTGAAAGGGAGCAAGTCACCTGCAGAAAATGCATGTAGACATTGCGTTTGGCTGGACATAACTGGCTGCTACAAAGAGGAGCCACCTGCAGCAAAGAGCCGTGAAGTTTGGCTGGCTGCTGCCTGGTGTTTCCATGATTGGCGTGAGCCAGGTCTGCTTTTGCCCAGTAAGACTGGAGACCTGGATTTGATAGATTTTTCATACTGGTGCTCAGCTGCTTTCATCACCCCTAAAAGCCTTCACCCAACCTCCTCTATGAAATGCAACCCAGAGCTGGGTGAAGCATAATCTGCTGGAGAAAATGCAGCCGTGGACAGACAGCTGCTTTCCAGGGAGTAGCTGAAAGGGCATAGCTTCCCCTGGTGCATCCGCACACTTCCTTTGGCCCACTCTAGCCTCTGGGCAAGCAGGCTTCATGAGTTTTGAAACACTTGCTTATCAGAGGCAAAAGTAGGACAAGTAGACACACTACACTCAGCTAGCCTTTATTTGGAATGTCTTCAAATCTCTTTTAAAAAAAAAACTCTCTTGCCTAGTCTCTAGCCCAACATTCATACATTAATATAAATGAGCAGTGAACGTTGGGTTCAAATATGTGACACAGGCAGAGAACAGAAGCAGCAGCAGGGATTGGAACACAACCGCCTGCCATGTGGTGAGGTTGAAAGGTGCCCAGTTGTCTGTTGAAACCCAGAGTCAGATTCTGTTTCTTGAAGGGCATCAGGCCATGGAGACATGCTGCAGACATGGCCGTGGAAAGCGCTCCTGCCCCAGTGGTCTTCAGGAAACCAACCTCTCCCTCCATCAGTGCAGCCTGCCCCCCCCTTTCCTGCAGAGTGCCTGGCACCCTTTACTTCCTTTGCCTGGTCTTGCGGGACAGAGTTCCAACATGGGACCTGTTGGGCCCAAACTAGACCTTGGGGGCAACTGCTTGCTTGTTAAGTACATGCTTGCCCCCTCTGCCTATACTGCAGGGGCGTGGGGGGGTAAAGCTTTTTTTATACCAAAAGTGCACATAGGGAAGCGCATCGCGACCCTCCCTTAACGCTGCTCTCTAGACCTGCTCCGATGCCAGAAGTCAGCTGGGCATTTAAGAAATGGTTTAAAGCAGCCAAGCACTGCAAGGGAAAAACCATGGAAGGGTAGGTTTTGCCCCCTTTCCCAACACACTCCCTCTTAGTGTAAAAAAAGGGCCCCCAACCACCCCCAATCCATAGGTGAACAGAGCATGTTTAACATACCCATCGTTGCCACGAACATCTAGTTTGGCCCTTGGGAAATGCACTCAAGCTATAAGTTGCTAAAGCAGGATAACCCGGGCTGGGGGTGGGGAAGGGACCCACTGCACCATTTGAAGCGTTGTACACTTTTTATTTCATTTTATTTGCCATATGCACCACTTGGAGCATTCCCAAACTGAGAAGGACTTTGCTCTCCACTTTTTAGAAAAGCACAACCATGCTTTTGTTGCTATCAAGCTGGACAATTTTTGAGTGCAAATCAATGTGCAGAAAGAAAGAATAGTCCAAATCGGGGGGGGGGGGGAGGAAATGTTCCAAAAGATTAAATGCTGAAGGTCACCATAGTTGTTAGTGCTACAGTGTCTTTTCAGTTATTAAATTTCATCAGTAAATTTATTCAGTTATTAAATGATTTAAATGGAAATAATTCAATCAAATAGTTTGATCTTGGGAAAAAACGGTTTAGACCCTTCCAACCTGAATTAGCAGCATTGCTCTGAATGGCTTCTCTACTTCAGACGCTCTGTGTGAGTGTGTTTGAAGGAAGGCTATTTTATGTAGTCTGAACAGGCAGTGGTGCCAGGAGCTGACCAGAGTCCAGAGATAAGTGACCACAAATATTCAGTACAAACATTGGAAGGGGTTGAGAGCAGAGGTTTACTGTTGTTTAATTCTGAAAAGAGGCTCTGGGTCTCCACAGTGCTCAACGTGCTGACCTCTCACCATCAGCTAGAGGGCAACAGTTGGGTGACTGCCACAGGTGGGCAGAAAGGATGATGGTGATGTCCACCTACATGCTAAACTGCCTGGTTTGGGTCCTGAAGAGGGGTGAATGTAAACATTGAGGGGGAACCTGGAAGGGGTGACACGGAGGACTGTTTAAATTTTGGTGGCTGGAATGTGCGAGCAGCAGAAAGGAAAATACACAGGAATGTGTGTTGAACAGGGGGGAGGGGATTTTTAAAAAAAACAAAATATATATTAGGGGTTTTAAAAGAACCAATTTTGTTTGCATTGAGCCAAGTGCAATGGAGTGCATAGTTTTAATATCTTTGTATGTTAAAGATTGTTAAGAAGAAGAGAAAAAAATCTATTTTTGTTGCAAAGTCTTCTGTTCCCAGGGACTCTAAATAAATAGGGACAAAAGAAAAACCCAACCTTTGTAAGTATGGGGAAAAATCTTTTTCTGTTTATTTTTTCATTTGTTAATTTTTTCTTTTTCTTGTTTGTTTTTTAAATCTTTTTTTAAAAAATTGATAATGATCGGGGTTTGTTTTTTTTTTCCTTTTCCTCATTAGTTTTGTCGTTTTATGGGAGGGCTGAAGGCAAAAGTTTTTCACACGCAAAAATAAAATTGTAGAAAAAAAAACACTGTATCAGGTTGAAAACATTGAAGAAAACTACTAAATTAAAACTAAAGAAAAGGTCAGCAAGAAAAAAAACCCTAAAAAATCATAAAAGGAGAAAATAAAAAAATACAAAACCTGGTGCTTCTTACAATATAAAATACATTAAAATCTCTATTATACATAGTTTATGAACCAATTAATTGTTATCATAAAGCACATTTTAGGAAACACGCATTATCCCTTCTTTATGTTTAGCTGAAAGGGGCAGCGGGCTTTGCAGTCAAACACACCAGCAGCATCAGGCAGCTTCTTATGGATCTTCCCAGGTTGCCGAGCGAGATGGGTGATGGTGAGGTTGCCATGGCAAAGGGAAAAGGTTCTTGCTGGAGTGAAGACCACCCTGAGCAAGCTGTGGTGCTCTGGCTCCTTTCATCCCTTCCCTACCCTCCATCACCACCACACACCCTCCTCTGCTTTGTTCTTCTGTTCCATCTTTCCTAAAAGAGAGCCAAACACTGGATTTGAATTAGGGTTTGGTCTCCATTTCTGCCCCCCTTCCGTGTGAACCAGCTTAGTGTGCTCTCTCTCTCGCTCTCTCCCCCGCCCCGCCCGGGCTTCTCTTTGCAATGAGGATCCAACTTGTGATGCCACCAGCATCCCCTCCACAGAACTCCTCCCCATCCCCACCCCATACGTTTGGTTACAATCCCTGCTTGCCTTTCTCACAGCCTCCTGGTATGGTTTGATGAGTCCTTCCCCTCCCTCTCCTCTCCCTTCCCTCTCCCTTGCTGCATTGTAGGAGAACAGGGGGCAGAGCAGAAGCCCAGACCCAACTCCACCCTGCCACCTCACAGAGCATGGAAGGTTGACTGGAGAAACCTCTCTTTTCAGGGAAGGACCAAGATGGATGACTTTGCCTTACTCTCACCCTGCTTAACTGGCCAGCTGACATAGTGCCTTTGTAAACCCATCTTTCGCTGGAACAGATGGACCACATGCTCTGCCAGGGGGTGGGTACAGGAAGTTCCACCCCTCCCCCTGTATTCCATGTGCTCAACACGGGGAAAAGCAATAAAAAGCCTAGACTTGCCCAACAAGAGAGACGATGCCATGGCGCAATGCTATGGTGCCTGGTCCTCTTAGGCCTGGCTTCTGCTGCCCCATTCAAAAGAGAGGGCAAGCGGCATCAAGGAGAGAGTGGAGGAAGCACACTGCTCAAACAGCAATACTGAAGGCTGCAGGCATTTCCCACCACAGCCTTTCTGCGCTTGGACTTGCCCGCCATCTTGTGTGGAGCCCTGAACCACTTTGTTGGCATGAATGGGGCTCCTGATTTGGCCCTTCTCTCCCAGGTGATGCTGAGTTGGAATCCTGTGAGGCATCCTTCAGGAATCCTATGAGGCAATCCTTCGGGAGCCCAAGGTGGGATGTTAGGTGGACTTGAGTGAATCAAACCTTGATTTTCTTTTGGGGTGGATTGCCCTCACAGGGCTCAGTCCAGCAAGCAGATTGAGACTCTCCTTGCCCTTCCTCCAGGTCCTCTTGGCTTGCGCTTCAGTCCTGTGGCTGCCGAGGTCACTTGTCACTAACTGGGCTAGAAACGATCCCCGGGTCTGCTTTGTATGGAGCTTTCCTTAGAGCATTCCTCTCTTTCCTTACGTAGGTACCTTCAACAGCACTCTTGTCTCCTCTTTTTGCTCCTTCTCCCACCATACTTCCCACATATATTCTCCTCCCCCCCCCCAATTAATCCCAGACACACTTCTCTCGCTCGGCAGCAAAACCTTGAGATCCATGAAACTGCAGCTTCCCTGACTGCATCCCACCCCTGCCCCTTGGAACAAGTTTCTTCCTTGGTTAAGAAACGCAGTATATATATGAGTACAGTACAGTATATATATATAGTACTAATGGAATTTGGTGTGCTTTTTCTCCTCATCCCCCCTCCCCGTCGCCTCCCCTCCCCTGACGCTCCCTTTGTGTCTTTGAGTCTGTTCTTCCCATTCCGCCTCCCTCCCTCCCCCACCCCCCTCTGCACTTGAAAATAAAAGGTAGTTCTTTGTCTGTTTTCGTTCTTTCTGAAGTTTCTTCCGTGTCTAGCAGAATGCAGGTAGCCATATGTTATAACTGTCAATATTGCTTCACGACAAAAAAAAAAAAATATAGGAAAAAAAAAAGAAAAAATCCAAACTGTTTTATCATTTTTGCCTGAGCTTTCTTCGGCTTTCTCCATTGGAATGGCTTATCGTGTTATGTGAATTTAAAATAAAAAAGAGAAAAAAATGTTTTAAAATGTTGAAAAGCTAAAAAAAATACATATACTTCAAAAAAGCAAAAAAAAAAATCATTGGCTTCCCTCTTCCCCTGTCCCCACCAATTCCTTTCCCAGAGCAGAGATGGGAAGCCCAGTGGAGGAGAGTGCCGAGGGCTACGAGATATTGTGTATGTGTCTGTTTTGGTGGGTGATGGGGGGGTCTGTGTCCCTTCTTTCCCCATTCCCATGCTTTCTGGAGGAGCTGCTCAGAAACATCAAGAATAGAACCATTCCCCTCCCCTATATACACATCCCATCATCCCTTTAATCAAATTGTAAAGTGCCTAAGAGGTAATTTTTCAGCGGCAAAGTTGATACTTGAGTTCCTCCGTCCTGCTCATTTGGGGTTGGGCACCTCTATGGTGCTGGCACAACATCTGCGGACCTGTGGAGGACTGCTGCTGTTGACCCAGCAGCTGGAGCAACTGCATCTTACCTCCCCGAAGCCCCTTTCCCCAAGATCTCTTCCCCACAGGCTCACTTTTGGAATCAGGGCCTGGCTGAGGAGAAGAAGGTCTGGGGGACAGGAAGCCAGAAGGTATGCTGCACGTAGGGAACAGGTTTATCACCCCTCACCCATGCACCCCTTTTACTCTTAAAATTAGGGGGCATCTCTCCTGCTTTATATATGAAGGAACAGACCCACATGGAAAAAGATGGGTCTGCAGGTGTCCCGTCTCCTTTGGCCCTGGGCAGTGCAGTCTAGAAGCCCAGCCCCAAAGTTTGTTCAGAACAGAAGCCCTCTGGGCAGACATGCTTTGGGCCCCTGCACATTTCCAAAGGCCTTACGTCATCTTTTTTTGCCACAGGCATCTGGGATCTGGCGAAGAAGGCAAGGTGATAGCCTCACAACAGTGGTTTCACTGAGCCAACATGCCTTTTGCCAGGAGACATGGTGGTTTCAGTGGTGGTTCCAATTTCCCTTTAGTGTCACTGTAAGAAAGTTCAGGTGAACCAGTGGGAGGGTCTTAAGGGTGCCAGCATGTGTGTGCAGGATAGAGGCCAAATGTTTGCAAAAGCAGGTCCTGTTTCTTTGGGTGCTTTGTCAAGGCATCCCTTCCAAATGTCATGGAGCAGAACAGGCAATCAGATGACAAGTATGGGGGCCTCTTCCTTTTCTCCCCCTCCCCTGAACCTTCTCGCTCAGCTTTGTGGGGAGTGTTTGGTAACATCTTCATTACTGTTGCTTTCTTTTGCAGGAGCAACTCCTCCCCAGTGATTCCATTCTGTTGTCTCTGGCCTTTCACAGGATGTGGCCCAGCTGCTAGGGGCCGATGATCTTTCCTGGGCCACTCTGTGCTCAGGAGTGACCATTTTCCACACACACTGTGGCACCTCCATCTTGGCTGGGGCCCATTGTGGATGTTAGGAGAGCACCTGCTCATTCCAGTGCATAGAACGAGACCCCCTTTTTTTTTTTTTGGCAAGTATGAAGTTTTGCTAGAAAGATGCCAATCATAAGGACATGCCACCTGCAGCCTTGCCTAGCCCAGACCCAAAGGGCACAGGTGCCCATTTCTACCAGTGCCAGCCTGGTGCTCCAGAGCAGCAGTCTCCCAGCTCCTTACTCCCGCCCCATCCTTCAGCACCTGTTCTTTTCATTCTTTATGAAGCTGTTCGTTGCTACTGGTTTGGTTTGGAAAACAAAAAGAACTCATAACCCTGCAGCCGAATTAAGGGAAGTGCCTTAAACTGATGCCTTTGCTGACACCAGCGAACAAACCGAGACAGGAAGAGAAATCGATCAAACTTTTTATGCAGCCAGCTTCAGAAATGTGAACAAAAAATGTTTACAGGGATTGCAATCAAACCGCCTCCAGGTGGGGTTCATGGGAGCCCCTCGCACCCTTGCTAACTACACCCCCACCTGCAGGTTTCACCACAGAGGAGGGTTTCTCAGGCCAGCAAAATGGCTCCCTCTGCTAAACCAGCCTTCATTGCATGTAGCTTGCCCCATCCCCTTTGCTCACCGACCCCCTAAAGAAGGGAACCAGCGGCCGTGATGTGGTGAGTCAGCTCCTCCAGGCCCCTCCCCCGTCCCAGTCAGCCCTCGGCACTACCCCTCCTTCCCCAAGTGCCACTCTCCGAGCGGGGTGTAATACGCATGTGTTAATTACAATTTTTTCCATAATAAAAGTTTATAGATGCAGCACCTTCTTTAACTGATTGAATTAAAGAATGTTATTGACTGTAACCGTCTCTGTTTGACTTCCTTGAAAGAGGTACGGAAAATGAGAACTCCCAGTATCCTGAATATATTTCTCAGTATGAGGCTGTGAATAATCCTAATCGTACAGTATATCCCTGATATAATTGGACATGTGCATACAAAGAAATGTCACCTTCCACGGGGACTGGAGTCAAGAGACCCTCTGGCCAAGTATGTTCATCAGCCACCATGTCACAAACGGCATGCTTGTGTGTAAGGCTGCAGGATGGTGGCAGTGGCATCCCTAGAGGGGGACAAAATGCTAGGTTTGGCAGGAGCCTGAGC
>JAJKFI010000082.1:1465580-1498602 GCA_029204185.1 Lerista edwardsae | reverse complement strand
GCTCAGGCTCCTGCCAAACCTAGCATTTTGTCCCCCTCTAGGGATGCCACTGGTTGTAACATACACTGTGTTGCCAGTTATTTATTTATTTTTCCCATTTGTATATTATAGAGAGTGCAATCCTATCCTGGAGTTAGGCCGGCACAGTTAGGCCAGCAAAGTTTGGCTGGCACAAGGGCCACCATAAAGCATGTTTGGACCACTCTTGGAGTCAGGGAGGATGGCGCATGTCTGCGTGCTGGCCTCTCTGACTCCAAGAGTGGTCCAAACATATTTTATGGTGTCCCTTGTGATGGCCTTGTGATGGCAGAAATTGTCCCTGTCTTTAATGGCTCTTCCAATTCTTACAGGCTTAACTGAGTTGCCTTGAAGAGGTGAAACATCACCCACTGTCCTTATCCCTTTTTCTTGCACACTCCTGAAGCAAATATTGGTGTGCTCCTGGCTCAGTAGAGGGGCACATGCCTTGTAGAAGAGATGCTCGCAAATTGGGCTTAGAGAAGAACTTTGGGGGCTCAAAAAAGTAAGCATCAAACGAGAGGCAACCTCTAAAGCCTTCTGTAACAAGCATCTTCTTCCTCCTTTGTCATCAGCATGTTCCCACCAAGCCACAGCGGGTATCAGATTGGTGTTTTCGGCAGCTTCTGAGGGTCAAGTCCCTCAGAAGACCTCTGTGCCCCAGAATGGCAGCAGAGCAACTTTCTTAGGCCCCACTCAGGTAGGACTAAGCCCTGACACCTGGAGCTGGCCTGTCTCAACCCTCCAAAACACACCTCCTAGCTCTTACGGGTCTGATTGGGAGTAACAGTAGTAAACGTGGGGAAGAATCCCTCTCCCCCCTCCCCACTGGTCAGGTTGTGGGTATTTGAAAGCTTCCAAAAGGCCATTCCTATAGCCCTTTGGAAGACTCCAAATCCCAAGAGCCACTACACCTTTCCTCCTAGAACATTCTAGATCATGGCTCCTGCCTAAAGGGAAACATGCTTGGGGACTTACATTTTCTGGGCCCTCAGAAAATGGTCCAATTTTAAAAGAGTGGGATCATTTTCAAGTTAATCCACGGTAGGGGGCCCCATTGCCACGGTAATTTACCCTACCGTTAAGCCACGGTAGGGTAGCTTGCCCATTGCTATATACAAGGTATCAGGTTCAGCCTCAGAACTTCTGGTTAAAAGAATCATGGGACAGATCAGAAAGATCTCTGAAGCAGAGAGCTCCCAACAGGTCGAGTGGACAATACTGGGCTAGACTGAACAATGATCTGGCCTGCTATAAGACAGATTCATATGAGACAGTAGATTCATTGTAGATTCATACTGAAGCTGGGAGGGAGGGCCCATTCCTGAGCAGTAGGAATGCTTTACTCACAGAATGTCCCAGAAACATCCTCTCCCCACCCCAAGCATCTCCACTTAAAAGAACCTCAGGTAGAAGCCAAATATCTGCCTCAGACCCTGGAGAGTCACTGGCCATCAGGGTAGCCAGATGTGGACTATATTTCTATGGTATGGACACTTTTGCAAAACAATGTCCATTTCTACCCAATTGCTCACCAAGAAATAATACAATTAAACCACTTTATTAGACTACCTGATCTGGCTGCTCTTTGCTCCTTTAGGTCCCCGCAACACTAGGTGTCTGTGTCTGTCTCCGGGACTGGAGTACACACTCAAGGAAGGGCTGTGCCAAGAGCTCGGTTAATTTTTACCGAAGAAGACAGGGTTAAAGAGCCTATTGTTTCTGGAGGCTTATACAGGAATGAGATTATGGGTGGAGCCAACAGTGAAGGCCCATTCAAATTTGTACACAATTCAAAATGAAGGCATTGTTTAAAATTAATTGCCAAATTCAAAACCCATAAGGAAAATGCAATCCTTGAATCTCAGAAAGGCATTTTTTCCAGAACACTTCTGTCTAGGGCATCGTGGCTCCTTCGTGTTGCAACCTTGAGCGCTACAGATGAGCCATTTTTTAATTAAGAACAAACAAATCATTCCTTTAAGTTTGTTGACCCCATTTGCTTGGTTGGTATGGGGGGTGGATTTAAAATCAGCCCTGCAAAAATCAGCTCCTGCAACTGTGACAGCATCCGTGACAGGAATTGATCTTTTTTTCAGTCCGTGCTATGAACACCTGGATAAAACACCCAAGCTTTGTTTATTTGTGAAATGTTTTCGTCTACTTTATTGCTAATTGTGGGAGTGGTTTCAAGATGGATTAAAATGAATGCACTCGCAGACCTGTGCAAATCAGCTTAACAGTTTTTAAATGCTCTCAGTACTTGGCAACACTGATCACGCACAGGGAAATTCCAGTGGGAATTTCTCCTGTTCCCATCTTACCGACCTCTCTTTCAGCCCTCCTGTTTGTTTCTATGGGTATTGAGCACCAGTGTTTCCCATGTTTGGGCCCACAGTATTTATAAGTATGTTTCATTGTTTGAAATTCCATTTTGCAAACTGAATTCCAGTCCCAATGACATTATAACGCGGTAAGTGTTAAGAGTTGCCTTTTTTTTCCTGGAAAGGCTCCTCTTTCTTTTAACAGCAGCAGCAAAGAACTCAGTATGTGAAGTTTTTCTTAGCATACAAATGTGATGATGGCACCTCCCAGATCAACCTTAGAAAAAAACTCTTACCAAGCTGCTGAAGGAACCCAGTTTGATCAGCTTCTCAAAAACATGCTGAGATTATTTCAGTTTAAGAGACATCTTGGATTTTTTTTAATTGAACAGAATAGGAACACACAACAAGAACCAATATGGCAAATAAATGGAATGGGAGGGGGAAATGAACATCACGTGATTAAAAACCACTGGGACAGGCGGACAAAACTTGCCATAGTTTCCAAACCCAGAAGATGGTTTAGTAGACAAACTCCTTAACCAAGCCCAAGGAAGTGGAACTGAAGAACAGCTGGGCAGACAAGACATCCGGAGAGTCTCAGGTTGGTAGGACTGTTTGTCTTCATCTATTTGGAATTGTTTCAAGCTCTGTACTGGGAATGTTGAGTAGTTCTGCTGGCATCTGAAGGCAGTTGCCTATGGAAGCTTGTACCGCAGCAAAAGCAGGTAGTCTTTATGGTGCTCCATGAAGTGCTGTTTTCTTTCTACTGCAGGCTACCAGAGCTGCTCTTCTGGAATAGCAGCAGGTCACTAGTCTTCATGATGTCAGAGACACGTCAGTATTTGCAGACACTGCCAGCCACAGGCCGCTGTGCTCAAAAGGTAGGGCACAAGTCCTCTGCATGGGTTTCCAATCATCCTGCTCTACCCCAGGGCACACACATATGAACATGGCTTCCAAGCAATCCTGCTCCTTGTCCTACTGTTCTTCACCTACCTATAGTTCTCTTCTGTCATTAGTTCCTTGCTAAAAGAAACAAAAATTGAAGCCCCGGGAACCAACTTGGATTCTGCTAAAAAAGAAAACAAAAAATCTAAGCAGAGGTTGCCAAATGAGCAAGATCTTGAAATAGAAGCAAATTTTGCAGTAAAATATTGGTTGATATTTTGATTTTGGAATTAAGTTCTGGTCATTCACTCATCTTGGAGAAGGTCATGAGCACTACAGGTCCTATGTAGCTAATGGCCTTAACCCTGATGGATCTGCAAGTTCTGCCAGAACCTCATTGCCCTCATTGTAGTGATTGTTTGACAAGCCAAATGGGAGCAAAAGTCATTTGGGGGCCTGTCCTCTTGCAAGGGATGCCAATGCACAATCATCTCCTTCACACACTAACCTAGAGTTAGAGTGGGTGCTGGTGTGTATGTCCAGCTTACAGTAATAGTTGCTATACTGCTTCCTTCCTCCTTTCGCCTCTGTTACCGCACCATTTTCAAAGGGCTTCTTCACTGGATAATGGGCAATGCAGAACCTCCCACCCACACCCTAAATCTCCTGCTGGCACATTTAGGTTTGGCAGGAGGCCCAGAATGTGTAGGGCAGGTTGAGATACTGACTCAGCACAAACCGCCCTCCAATTTCCAGGAAGGGGACAGGTTCCTGAGGCGGGGGGCTCCCAGCCTAGCCCAACCACCACTGCTTGAGTCTAGCCCACCAGGAATGACACAGCAATGGCTATAAAATCACTTATCAGCCCCAACAGGTACTCCAGAGCCCCTCCAACCAATCCCCCAGGCTTGGATAAATCCCCTTTACAGTCCTCTAGGGCTGCTAACGTTCTTGTTGTAAGTTAGCAAGTAGTATTATGAAGGCCTAGTTTTCACTGAAGGTGGTATACTTGGGCCTGGGCTGCCCCAGGAAGATGGCAAGTGGGGGCTCAAAGAATGGAACGTGGAAAAATCCAACATCTAGAAACCTAGCCCGTCAAGGTGAAGGATTGTAGCCTAGCCTTCTCCCTCACAGGCTAGTTCTCATTGTGTAGTAATTTCCTTCCCCCTCCATTCCATCATGTGAGCTTTTGCCTGCATTCTGAAATGATACCGCCCAGTGTTGTTAAGAACCAGCCCATTGAAGATCAAACCAAATGATACACAGCAGGTACATGTGTAATGGTCTCCCAAACATTTTTTTTTAATGAAAAGCAGTCATGGGAGGCTGCAGAGCAGAGAACTAGTCCGGGTACAACCCTTTCCTCGCCATCTATTTTTTCCCCAGCTTAAAATGCCTGCCCAGTGGCTTTTCCATCCATCAGAGAAAATACAAGGGGTACCTGAAGTTTTTCAGAGAGAGTTCTTTAATGCTGAATCCTCTCTGGGAGAGGCTGAGAGCTTCTCCAGACAAGATCCTCAGCCAATAAGAAACTGCTATAATTCAACTCACCACACTCGGTTAAGCTTTGCTCCTCATCTTTTGTTCCACTCAAACATCCAAGTACAACCTACACAAAATGGACACTTAGGATTGAGACCAGATGTCAAACATACTGAGAAGCAGAAAAAAAAACCCCTCACAAAGTATCTCATCTCCAACCAGGGGCTCCACCTCCTGGAGGATAGGGCAAGCGAGTGTCACATAATAACCAGGCTCGCTGTAGAGCTGCCCCCCTTAAACAGCTTTCTGCACCCCCCAAGACTGTTCTGAAAGCAAGTCAAGCTGGGGACATAGACATAGAAGGTACACTCCTAATGCCTCCCCAAAGTCCCCACTCTGTGTGATATTGACTAGGTAGGAAAGGATGTCTCAGACATGGGACAGTATTTCCCCCTCCATCCCTTGTTGGACTGCTGTGTACCAGGACCCCATAATCCATACATTCCAAAAGTCATAGGAACCTTAATGTCACAGTCTGTCCAATGGCCTTTGGTCCAAGCTGGATACCCAGCACAATGTATCCCAGGAAGGGATGTGCAGCCCAGAGAGTTTCCATCAACACTGGTTCAATCCACATGTGTGACAAGGTGTGTGCACATACGGGTGGGGGCGGTGATCCTCCTGCCACCCAGGCTGCTCATCACCGCGGCTCTCCTGCCCCTAGCACAGTCAGTGGCTCTACTTGCACCCGCTCCAATTTTATGGGTGCTGGTGGTGAGGGCGTCCCTGGAGTCCCATTACAGGGGACCTCTGCATCAGATGCGTCCACCCCAGCCGACCTGGCCTGGTCACTAAGCAATTTGACCAGGAAGTTGATATATTTCATGGCCAGGCGAAGGATCTCATTCTTGCTCAACTTCTTGTCGGGTGGGTGAGTGGGGATGAGTTTCCGGAGTTCTGCAAAGGCCCCGTTCACATTCTGCTGACGCCAACGCTCCCGGCTGTTGGTGAAGACCCGGCGTGCCACCTTTTGGGGCTGAAGACCTGGGCAGATGAACGGAGAGAAGGGTGGAGATGTAAAGTGCAGTCAGAAAGGGAAGCAGCTGAACATGGACTTGGAAAACCTACCACCTCCGCTGTGCTTGAGGGTAGCCTTGGGGAAGCCACTTCTACTCGGGATTGGTTGTCCACAGTTGGCAAATGAGCAGCTCCATCCCAGGAGCAGAATCACAGGTGCATTTTAGCCACTCACCCTCAGTAACGTCCTGTTCATAATGGCTCGGCCTGCGCTTGAGGCGGTTGTTGGGGAAAAGGCCAAACGTCCCGGAGCTGCCAATGTAGATACTGCAGGGAGAACAGCAGAGATCACATGGATTCCTCCAGTCGGCTAAGAGACTCATTTCCATGTTTGCAATTGAAATCTGCATGTTGATTAGCACTGATCTTTTTGCCAAGCAGACCAATAAAAGTGTTTGTGCCTCCCCTTCCACAGGACCAGTGGCCTCTAAATCACTAGGGGGTTTAGACCACACCAGGTAACACCCTTGTGTGTGTGTGTGTGTGTGTGTGTGTGTGTGTGTGTGAGAGAGAGAGAGAGAGAGAGAGAGAGAGAGAGAGAGAGAGCGCACTAGCGGCCAAAATTAAGCAAGTGTTGAATAGTCTGTATTCTATCAAATGTTATGGCCCAGAAAAAGATAACACAACTGCCAGCCCAATCCTAAGTAAGGCCGACATCACAGGGCTGTATCCTGAAGCCCATTAGGAGGCAGCAGCAGCAACATGTAGGACAAGGGGAGGTTTTCCCCTTGCACCCACGTAAGCCCTGGTCACCCCATGGGCCTGCTCGGATCTGCGCCTGCTGTTTTGCAGGCACAAAGGAACATGGTCAGGAGTGGCCCGGATTGGGGCCACCCTGGCCAGGGACGGGCTTTAGGATACGGCACTACAGCTATCTTGCGTCACCACCTCCATGGCTGCCCACTTTTTCCGCCAGTTACGCCCCTGAAACGCCTCTGGCCCTGCACCGACTGAGCGGTGCTGATGCTTGAGGCTGGCGCTGCCGATGGTTGTGGTGGCGTCTGAGCATCAGCACTGCTGCTTGCGCCGGCCCAGTGCCATAGTGCCGACACGGACGCGCTTGATGGCACATTTGCAACAGCATTCAGCCAGCGCAAGAGCATAGCGCCAGCGCAATGGGGGTATAGGATTGCACTCTGCCTTATGTAACAAAGAGTGGATTTCCATAACTCAAACAAACTGACCAATGAGATAGAATGTTCCGAAAGCCAATTAGATGTTGTTATGACACAGCACAGAACCAATAAGGTGTTAATAGGAGTCAGCTCTCATTTCCATGTATCAGAGCTAATACCAGAACTCTTATTCAGTTGTGTGAGTGTGAGTAAGTTGGCCACTATTTTTGTTGGTGGTGGTTACTGATTTGTTGTGTGATCTGTCCTGTTATGTTAAAATAAATAAATGGATGAATAAAGTTAAGTCACCCATCAACCCTAGTGATGCCACTGCATTTAGGTTGTGCATATGATATGATATGATATGATATGATATGATATGATGAAATTAAATTTAAATATTTAAATAATATAGCAGTATATAAATACTATTGATTGATTGATTGATTGTAATTTATTGTGCATGGTCTGGTCTGGGAGGAGGTCCATCATAGGGGTGACACAATGAGCTCTTGCACCCAGTGACATAAACCCTAGTGATACCCCTGCAAGAGACTGGAAAGGCTCTTGTTCCTCTGCATATATTGAGGCCTGTAGCAAGAGCCTGACTCCTCCCCTTTACATCTCTCTGTGGGATCTCTGGGGAGGGGGACGTTTGCCTCCTTCTACCAGTATTGGGGTGCAATTCCAGTCCTAAAGCATTCTGCCATGAAGGCAGCTAAAGCTCATTCATGAGTTATGCAGCCCAGTCTACGGAGACTTCATTTATGATTCTTTACATTTTGTGACTATCTAGAGTCAAGGGCGCAATCCTAATCTAGAGTTAGGCCGGCACAAGTCCCTTGTACTGGCCCAGGAGTGTTGCAAACACATCGTAAAATGTAATCCTAACCTGGAGTTAGGCTGGCACAGTCAGGCCAGCAAGGTTTGGCTGGCACAAGGGTGTTTGGACCTCTCTCTGAGTCAGGGAACAGGCGCACGTCTGCGTGCCGGCCTCCTTGACTCCAAGAGTAGTCCGAACACGCTTTATGGTGCATTTGTGACACTCCTAGGCTGGTCCAATGGACTTGTGCTGGCCTAACTCCACGCTAGGATTGTCCCAACTCTTGTTAAGTTTTATCAGGTTCTTTGCATATGTCTCTGTCACCCTCAAATGGAAATAACTGTCCAAGAAACAAGCCACTCTTACATTTGATAAGTTCTAATTCTCTCTGATCAGGAAGAAAAAATGAACCTGGAACTGAAATGAATCAGTGAAGAAGGTAAGAAGGTTGGAGAGAGAAAATGGCCCAGAAAATGCCTTGGGAAAAGAAAACCCAAAATTGGTGAAGACCCCAACATGCCACCTTTCGGGGCTGGGCTAGCAGAGTGTCTGGGTGAGTCTGGAGCCATGGGCCATTTCCACCAGTGGCTTCATTGCACATGACAGCAGCAGGGCCTCTGTTCAACCGCAACAGGGCTTACAGCAGTAGACTGCGAGATCTGCTGCTGTAGGCCTTAGATAGGTTTAGGATGAAAGTGTTACCTCCTCCGCATAAGCTCATGTTCAGAAATTGCCCTCCCTGTGTATGGAGGGGAGAAGGGGCAGGAGCCAGGAGGTGTGGACTGATGGCTGAGCTGCTGGTACTGCCTGAAGCTAAGCAGGAAAATCTGCGGTTTGCTTTTGGATGGGAGACGGAATGCCAGGCTGGGACAAGCTGCAGTAGCTGTGGTGAAAGAACAGAGTCGCTGTGGAGCTGATTAGCTCACCGCGACTGAGAGTTGCGGTGGAGTGTATGAGGCCAGCCGGCAAAGAATGGAATAGGACCTGTCCAGGCTTGACTTGTGATTGCCTGCTGAGGCTTGATGGCAGGCAGCCAAAGGAGAGAACCACACTGGGAAGGCGACATCTGGGCCTGAGGATTGGCGGATCATAAGAACACTGTAGATTTGTAAAAACCCCATTGAAAAAAATGGTGGTTTAAACTAGCCTGCTCATGTAAGCTGCCTTGGGCATTTGCTTTGGCATGGGAAAGGCGGGGTATGAATTATTCAAATAAATAAAGAAACACATGTGAAAGGGAACACATTGACTAGTCGTGCTTTCATCCCATGCCTGGTGGCCATGTTTTGTGCTTGTCCACAGAGGACAATATCAAACACAAGGAGGATTCCCTTGGGCAATGCGGAGGTCTGAACCCCCAGCGTCCCAAGTCATGTGGAGAAGCCCTCCTGACGTTCAGGACTGCCCTGTGCAGGTAAACTCTGAGTGTGTAGACACCCAGAATGGCATGGCCAGCGGGCACATTGGGCTGCTCTGGGCTGTCCTGCACACACGTCCTCCCCACTCCATGTGCTCAATTAATTTTAGAAAATGGCTATTGTCTCTGGAAGCACAAGGAGAAAGGTCTCAACGTAAGAGAGCAAAATTGGTGTGTGTCTGAAATGGCTGCATGCTGTCCTAACTAGTCAGTGGAAGACTTGGCCAAGCAACGGAGACTCTGTTGTGCTTGCAATCATGACAAGAATCTGCTGTCCGGAACATTGTTGTTGTTTTTTAAGGATGAGCAGTTAAAAAAAAACGAACATAGAATAAAACTGAACTAAGCAGAGCCAGGATGTCTTCCCATCCTCCCACCCCCACAAAGACATGAGCATTTCCCCTCAGGACTTACCTGTTGAGGAAGGGGTGGTGCTGATACTGTGGGGGCAAGAGGGGGCTTCTGACTCCTGCAAGAGGCATTGAGGGTGGAGGGGGGTGAGGTGACAGACCTGAGAGCTGCAAGAGGCTGGGAATGGGGTGCAGTGCCGTGAGTTGGGTGGTGGGGACCTCAGCACTGGGGGGCTTGCTGTGGCCCAGGCTGATGACAGGGACGTTGTGGGGCAGAGGCACTAGGGGAGGCTCAGGTGCAGGGCTCCCCTTGGTTTGAGGAGAGGAAGAGGTGGGGCTGGAGGGAGGTGGGGTGTCCTCCACCTCATCTCCCCCACTTCCAGGGGAGGGGAGGGGTGGTGGGGAAACTGGTGGTGGAGGGTCTTGCTGCTCTGGGGCACTGGGGGGTGAGGGGCTCTTCAGCTTCTCCATCATTTTGGCTCTGCTTCTCATCTGTGGGGAGAATGGAAGAGGGTGAGACTGGTGCTGTACAGACAGCTGCGATCAACCAGCTGCTCAACAAGTCAACTAAATCAGCGCTTCCCAAACGTTTTAACACCAGGATCCACCGTTGACAATGACAATCTATTGCAACCCACTAGACTCTTTTGGAGCAAAATCAAGCTTCTTTTCTAAGGAAAAGTTTAGGCTTACCTAATTGTGTTTTGTCTGCCACCCTGTGCTTAGAAACGGGGCAATATTTGATAGAAACAAGAGCATGGCTAAGAGCAGCAAAATTCTGGCTGAGGGTGTACTACAACTCGAACCAAAGAAGTTTCCTATATTACCTCTCGGACTCAATGGCCTCAATGGGCTCTTCTGTCTTTTTAAAGAAATTAAGATCAATAGGTATTGACATGAACACCCTGGGATCGTTGACCCATCTGGCAGCCTATCGTGCAATTAAAAGCAGACTCCTGGATATTCAATCACAGGAACTGAATGAGTGCAGCGAACAGATACTGCTCGCCTCTGTATCTGCAGATTCCAACCTAGGTAGACTACCCAGCACTATACTTATCCCTGCTGAAATGCCCACAAGAATGCAGGGCCTACACTCTAGCCAGATGTAATGTCCTCCCATCTGCAGTTCTGTCTGGCAGATATAATGGAGTCCCGTTCAATGACAGATGCTGCTCTTGTGAGATGGGGAGAGTGGAAACCCTCTCGCATATGGTCTTGCACTGCCCATTCCTCTCAGCCCCTCGTAAGAAATTCTTAGCACCTCTGCTGAGGAAGTGGAGCAGCTACCCTGACCATGTTGTTCTAAAGAATGCCTTGGCAGCAGATGATCCTGTATGTGTTGAGAAGACAGCAGTCTTTCTGCACTAGCTTGCGAAACATCAGAAGCTACATCCTAGAGACAAGCTATCTTAGTACCCTTGCCTTAGCATTTTATAGCTATATATTTTATTTTTATTTTCCATTTTATATTACTTTATTTAAACCACTTGCATTGTGTATTGTCTATTACGTCTTGTGTACTGCATGCCAATAAAGGTTGATTGAATTGAATATAGAACCCACTCGATATAAAAAATATAGACAGAATTAATGAATTATTATTGGGGTCCTATGCTACCAAGACCTTACGTATAGTATTGGTATTTGTGCATGTAGATATTTGCTAGACTCTCCCTAGAAATGGCGTTCAAGGACTGTTGACCCAAACTTTACAGTCATTCCAGGGTACACAGAAGGCTGAACTAAAGAGCAAGATGTGCAGTTAGTGACGTCCAGGCCAGAAACAAGGCAAAAGCTGGGTTCACAGTTAGATCTATGGGTTTATATATGTTTATTTTTGTTAAAAATGCATAAAAGCACAAAACATCACTTTTACTTCATTAATTTTGATTGGTTCTTGTCAGATGGGATGGTGTTAAAAATTTTCCTGCTTGATGATGTCGCTTTCGACCATGATATCACTTCCAGGTTAATGTCGTCATTTCTGTTGGGTCCTGACAGATTGTTATTCTAAAAAGCGGGTCCCAGTGCTAAAACATTTGAGAACCACTGATCCAGTGGCGGTCCTTCTGTGGGGGGGGAGGAACTTGTGGGGGGGGCACGTGCCGCCAAGCCGCTGCCTCCACCGCTGCTGCCGCCAGCCCTCTGGAGCCCTCTCCGTGCCAAGCCACGCTGCCTTTCAAAAGCGTTCTAGCACCTTTGGAAGGGCTTTAAACGGTACTTCCATTTTTATTGGAAAACAGGAAGTATTGTTTAAAGCCCTTCCGAAGGTGTGCTAATGCTTTTGGAAGGCAGCGGGGCATTGTGCGCAACTCCAGGTGGGTTGGGAGAGCAGCAGTCGCTGGGGACGGACGGACAGCAGTCTGGGATCCTCAGGCGGAAAATTGGCCAGGAATGCAACTGCAGTGATCTATGGCACACCAAATACTAGAGAAAATAGGAAAATGTTGCATTTTAATTTGGGGATATGAATATTATCTCACGTCACAGGTTAACATTCCAGCCAATGATTTTCTTCTGCGAACCAGGCAAGGGAGCTTGCAAAGCTTTCTCTTATGTTTCAAAAATGTGTCTTGACCCACCAAAAATCAACTTGTGACTCACAGATAGGTCCCAAACAGTGGTGGGATTCAGGGGGTTCGCCCAGGTTCTATAGAACTGGTTGTTAAATGGCTGGGCCCTGCCCACTCGCTTACCTCGGCTGTCTTTGGGGTTTTTTTGGCTCTGGTTATGACGTCATAGAACTGGTTGTTAATGTATTTGAACCCCACCACTGGTCCCAACCCACAGTTTGGGAAACACTGAACTAAACTATTGACATACAGAGCTCCCTATGGATCCAGGGATATCTAGATGGGACTATTTCAAGAAAAAATAAAAACCAAGTAGCTATTAGGAGACAAGGGAGGTGAGAATAAGGCAAATCTGGCCTAACTTTTGTCAAGAACCTGGTCACTGGTGGCAGGGAAGTCACCTGAAGAGAGTATTACAAGCTCATTCCTCCCAGATTTGGGAAAGCACATGATTATGCCTCAAGGCATCAGTGCCTCTATATATGAGGTATAAAGGGAATCACAACAAATACTATTCAATTCTAGTTGTCAATTTGAGCTGTTCAGTTCTTTCCACCTATCTCTGCATCTTCTTGACTATTATTTGCTCCATTCCAAGATTTGATCTGGGGAAGGCAGGCACTTCCAAGGCGGGCTTGATCCTTGCCTCACAGCTGAGGAGAAGACAACCAGATGGGCCACTGTCATTGACAAGGGAGGAGGGCAATGGCATCAAGCTGCTAGCTCCCCTCTAGGGTCATAGCTTGGTTGTGAATGCAGCAAACGTTCTGTACACACAGTAGAAAAGTAGGTGTTGTATCAGACTGATCAGATTGGGTTGGCCAGAATGAATGGGGCCAACAAGGTATGCATGCACACATACACACACGCTTGCACATGATGCCTGGCTTCCTTTTTTTTTTTTAATTGTGAAGGGTCCTGATTCAATCCCCTGGCATCTCTGTGTAAAGTTGGAGAGAACCTCTGTCACAGAGCACAATCCTAAACTGAAGTTAGGCCGGCATAAAATAAGCCAGCAAAGTTTGGCCAGCACAAGGGTCACCATAAGCATGTTTAGACTACTCTCGGAGTCAGGGAGGATGGCTCACGTCTGTGTGCTGGCCTCTCTGACTCCGAGAATGATCCAAACATAATTTACTGTGCCCTTTGTGTTGGCCAAACTTTGCTGACTTAGTTTATGCCGGCCTAACTCAGTTTAGGATTGCTCCCACAGTCTCTGCAGAACTACTGTAGACAATATTGAATAAGATGGACTAAAAGTCTGGTAGAAGTCAGCTTCATATGTCCACAGTGTTAGAATATAAGAAGAGCCATGCTTGATCAGGCCAAAGGCCCATCTAGTCCAGCTTCCTGTATCTCATGGTGGCCCATCAGTTGCCTCAGGGAGTGCACAAGACAACAAGATGCTTGTGTCTTGTTGCCACTCCCCTATATCTGGCATTCTGAGGTAGCTTACTTCTATAGGCGTAAGTTGCCTATAGCCTGCAGTGGTCTTTTCCTCCAGAAATCTGTCCAATCCACTTTTAAAGGCACGTAGGCCAGATGCCATCTGCATCTCCTGTGACAGGAGTTTCACAGTTTAATTACCCACTGGGTAAAAAAGTATTCCTTTTATCTGTTTTAACTCTCCCAACACTCAATTTTAGTGAGTGTCCCCTGATTCTGGTGTTGTGAGAGAGGGAAAAGAACATCCCCCTATCGACTCTATCCCTTCCACGCATCATTTTGTATTTCTCAATCAGGTCCCCCCTCAGGCGCCTTTTTTCTAGACTGTACCCCAAACGCTGCAGTCTTTCTTCATAAGGGAGGTGCCCCAGCCCCGTAATCATTTTCGTCGCTCTCTTCTGCACCTTTTCCAGCTCCACTATATCCTTTTTAAGATGTGGCGACCAGAACTGTACACAATATTCCAGGTGTGGCCTTACCATCGATTTGTACAATGGCATAATAATGTTGGCCGTCTTATTCTCAATCCCCTTTTTAATTACCCCAAGCACAGAACTGTCCTTATTCACCACTGCCACATTCTTTTACTGCCGTTCTTCATTCTCCGGTAGTGAGATTGATCCTAGCAGGCAAAAACTCGCCCTTTCCTTCCTTGGTTCTTAAAATAGATTAACTGCTTTTCCATTAACAGCTCGCAGTGATATGGCACATGACAGTCCTCCATGCTCAGGCTATCGCTATGGATCTAGTAAGTGCTGGTGGTTCTTGGCATTGGGCTGCATTTGGGAAGCAACCCCCCCACACACACACACACAGCAGGTATCATTGAATTGCTGATATGTGGGGAATCTGCAACCCCAAGGAGAGATGGTGGGATAAGATTGAGGCAGACCTTCTCAGCAGATCATCACAGGATGTGGTCGTGGTCTTACCCACAGGCGGAAGTAAGAAGCCACAGTCTCGAATGGGTTTCTTCAAGACTCTGTAATAGGAGAAGACTGCTGATGCCCACCTAAGACATGGGCAAGCTGTAGTTCCTCAAGGCCCGGCCAGGAAATTCCTCTTCAACTGATTCCTACATCAGTGCTATTGCTGCAGCCGTTTTGTCTGCCTTTTCCTGTCTACAGCAACAAGTTTCCTAAAATGTTTTCAGCCCATGCTTATTCCCAAGCTAGTACAACTAGCTTCAAAGAATTCAGGTATATCTACACTAAAACTTATAATGGAAATGTACCAGTTTAACCAATACGGTGCTCCTTAAAGAATCCTGGGAATTGAAGTTTGGTGATGGTGGAAGTGCAGAAAACACCAGCCACCATCACAACAGAAGTACAATTCCCAGAGTTCACCGAGGAGAACTCAGAATGAGGCTCCGTTTGTTTTTCGTCTAGAAAATAGCTGCAAGTGAAGGCTCTAGCATGCTTCTAGTATGCTAGAAATGCGATTCAAAAACAAACTACAAAGAAACTATACAGAAATTTGTTTCCAAAGTTGCGTCCTAGAAGTGCTAGAGAGCTGCTTTTTTCTTTTTCTTTTTTAGCTTTCAGCACACTCAGGTTGCGTTCTTTTTTTAGATTCTAGTGCGAACCCTATGCTGGAACGTTTAGCAGTGAGCTTGGAACTAGAAAAGATGGCCGCCACCATATGCTATCACTTCCGCCTATTCTTCTATTGAAACAAATGTAGGACCATGTGAAAAATGTGGTGGTCTCCATAGTGTATGGACTTTATGGGGACAACATGGACTCAGTGAGGTGAACTGAGGGGACTCCATTTTGTTGTTTTTAAATTAACCAGGCTAGAAGCATGCTAGTAGCATGCTGGAAACATCATTTCCGGCAGTTCTCAGGGACGGGATTCTCTGATTATATTACAATATATCCTCCCCACCAAAAGTGACAAAAGTGGCAGGTGGAGCAGGGTCACGGGGCAGCAGCTGGAAGGCTTATGACCCAATCCTTTGAAGCTCTACTCAGTAGTCCTATTGCGCTGAGGCTTCTTCCTCCCAAATAACAACAGAACCTGTAGCCTGATGGAGCCATGAGATTGGAGGAAAGCATGATAGCTAAGAACTGCCTCTTCCCTGGCTTCTCTGCCTCTTCCTCCTCCTTGGGCTTCTCAGGCTGCAGTCAGTCTTCAAGCAAGAACTCCTTGGGCTTCTGCCCTCCTTTGCCCCATGCAGAGGCATAACTAGGGTATGGCAGCAGGGGGCACGAGCCTTGGGGCTCCATAAGGTGGGGGGCGCCATTGGCATGGCGCCCTGCCCCCACCCGCAAATGTGCGATCCCCTGTGCCCCAAGCTGGGAGGAGCGCCGGCATCTCCTCTCCCAGCCTGCCGCTCGAGTACTTAAAGTGCCCGAGCGGCAGCCCCGAGGAAGGAAGCCGCCACCGTGCCCCCCGGCTCTGCAAACCGTGGGGGCGCCTTAAAGTGGCCTTAAAGTTGCTGGCTTTTCCTGGCTGCCACGGTGCTGGCACTTTAAGGCCACTTTAAGGCGCCCTGTCACCCTCAATTATGTGGTTGGCGCCGCCTCTTCTCCCCACCCCTCGTGGCCTCCTCCTCCTGTCTCCCCCCTCCTCTGAGGCGCGGGTGGACCACTCAGAGTGGTAGAGGCCGCCGTCGCTCGGAGAGCCGCTGCTGCCACCTCCTCAGCACCTCACTCACCACCCAGCCGCTGCTTTTGCCCTGACGCCTCGCCTCCCTCCCCTTCCCCTGGGCCGCCTGGTATATGAGTTATTTATTTATAACCACGAGCCCGCCATGTCCACGATGGCCCGGAGGTGCCTCATGCAGGATTTCAAGAGGTAAGGCTGGACGGGACGGCCGGCAGAGCTGGCTGCATTTCCCTGGCTGGGTCTGTGTGTGTGTGTGTGTGTGTGTGTGTGTGTGTTGGCTCTGCAGACACATGGCAGCAGAAGCCACACCCCGCAACGTCATTACATCACGTGACGTTGCGTGGGGGGGGCGCAATTTCATTGTGTGCCACAGGCGCAATTTTGGCTAGATACGCCCCTGGCCCCATGATAATGGGTTTCTTCAGAGATGGACAAGAGAGCCTGCTCCCCCCTCCCTCCTCCTCCTGCTTGATGCAAAATATTAACCCTTTCCTGTCTCCTGGCTGGAACTGCCAGCTTTCAGATGGCCCCACACTGCGAAAAAAGTAAGCAAGCACACCCAGACTTGCTGGTTTTCAGACTCAGGTTTTTCAGATCCATTCTCAAGTTAGTGCCTGAGTCTGAGGCATGCAGGACTCAAGTCTACATGAGTCAGCAAAAAACACGTATTTTTGTGACTCAGGGCGCAATCCTAAGCAGCGCCGGACTGGGAAGGCCGACGGGCCAGTGTCATATCCGACACTGCTTAGGAGAGGCTAGAGCCACCCTGCGGCAAGAGAACGTGCGCTCCCTTACCGTAGGGGAGACTCTAGCCTCCACTATGCGCTCCTTGGATCTGCGCCTGCTAAACACAGGCACAGATCTGAGGAGACCGCGCACCCCAAATCGGGGCCACGCAGCCTCCCAAGCGAGCTTAGGATGCGGCCATATAGCCGCCTTCCAAGCCCGCCCACATCCCACCTGTAAAGAGCAAAAGAAGGCTAGGCCATGGTTTGACTCCATTTTGTGAACATGACTCCATTGTGTGGGAGAGAGCTGAAGCTGCTAAAATACCAGCTGGTGATAATCAACTCACTTCCTGATGTAATCAGGAGTGTAATTTTCGATCTGCTTTGTTTCTGCAGAAAGGTGTGAGATCATAGCTGGGGTCAGGAAGAGCAAATCTAAACAGGAAGGCTCCATCCAGCTAGTGCTGCAATCAGGAAGATTCCGCACAGCTGAGACCCATCACTTCAGTTGTTTATGTAACCTTTTCTGACCATTCTGTGACCTCCAAATGTTCCATCACCCCATCAGGAGATGGCCGACCTTTATCCTGATTGGATAACTGATTGTGAGAGAGGTATAAAGATACCCAGTTTTGGGGGTACAGAACACACACACCATCAAGACCATCAGAGCTTCAAGACACCATCAGACCATCTTCAAAGAAGATCATCAGATCATCAAACTCTTCAGATCTCCAGACCTTGAGATCACCTTCTCCAAGCCTGTCGAAGATGCCCAGCATGGACCTGCTGCCTGTATTGGACTGAGAAAGTGGTGAACCAGCAAGGCTAGCAACCTTGCAGGTACTAGGGCCTAGTCTAGAGTTAGGCATATAGTTGTTTTGTTGTTTTAATGTGTATCTTAGTTAAGTCTCCATTAGTTCTTTTAAGCCTTTCCAAGTTTTGTAACTGCTTGTTTATTAATAAATCATAGTTAATATATAATATTAATATATAAAGCTTTGTGAGTATTTGGAACCAGACTAAATTCAGTTTTGCTGTTTGGGCACTCTGTCAGTTTAAGTTAAGCTTTATAGTTTGGGATAGATCCCTGTAGTTGGGGCTAGTTTAGCCTGTGGACTTTTTTTAGATTTAAGAGTCTGTTCATTCCTCTGTTTGAGGCTGTAACTCTTAGTTGTGGTCCCAGGCTGGTTGCAGAGGCTGTGTGCCTTGTTGCCTAACCAATCCCCGTGCTGTCTCAGCAGGGAGCCTCCCTTGCGCTGAACGACTTCAGTCGGCAAAAGGGAGGCTTCCTGTCGGCGCTCTCAAGCTAACACTACTCATAGCATTGGCTTAAGAGCTTTAGCGCCAATGTGGGGGTGCTACCTAGAGCTAATGCTGTAGTGCTGATGCAACAACATTGCATCAGCAGTATGCGCCAAATAGGATGGCACTGCCCGACTTGAACCCTGAGACAAGTTCCCATCCCTGAAACCTTGCTGTTACACACACACACACACACACACACACACACACAGTTTCCTACAGATGGCTGAAGTTAGCATTCATGGTGCCTGTTGAGGGTTGGAAGTAACATTCTTAAGCAGATGATGGCTTTGTTGAAGCAGATGAAGCAGATGATAAGCACTTTGTTCTCATATAAGAACATAAGAACATAAGCCCTGCTGGATCAGGCCAAAGGCCCATCTAGTCCAGCTTCCTGTATCTCACAGCGGCCCACCAGGTGCCCCAGGGAGGCATAAGACAACAAGATGCTTGCATCCTGTTGCCACTCCCTTGCACCCGGTACTCTGAAGTAGCCCACCACCTTTGTAAGTAGGTTGCACAATCCATCATGGCCTATAGCCCACAATGGACCTTTCCTCCAGAAATTCGTCCAATCCCCTCTTAAAGGCATCCAGACCAGATGCCATCACCACCTCCTGTGGCAAAGAGTTCCACAGATTAACTACCCGCTGGGTAAAAAAGTACTTCTTTTTATCTTTTTTAACTCTCCCAACCCTCAGTTTTAGCGGATGCCCCCTGGTTCTGGTTTTTTGAGAGAGGGAAAAGAACATCCCTTTATCGACTCTATCCCTTCCATGCATAATTTTTTATGTCTCAATCATGTCCCCCCTCAGGCGCCTTTTTTCTAGACTGAAGAGCCCCAAACGCTGCAGTCTTTCTTCTGGTGCCCCAGCCCCAAGATATAGAAATTTATTAGCTGCAAATTAAATCACAGAAGAGAATATGTGCAAATCTCTTCCATATTTGAGAAAGCCCAATTATCAAGTTGGGAGAGCCTAATAATAACAAGGGGTGGATAAATTGCCTTCAAGGCCTTATGTTTGACTCCAACGCTCTAAATGTTTTGGAGATGCAATCGGTACCCAGCTAGGATTAGCATCCTTCTGAAGGCTCAGGTTGAAGATACTGGGGCCTACAATCCCTGCTCTGAAAGTGATTGCAGAAGGCCTGGCCACAACAGATACTATGTCACTCTGCTGGGTTATAGCATGCCACCCAATTGGTGAGGAGCAATGACAGCTTTACAACATTACTCAAGAACCTGGGGAATGGTTCTCAGGTGGTGTGTGCTTCTTTCCTGGGATCCCTAAGAGCACTGCTACAACCCACAAGCACAACAACGTTGGTTGACCATAGCTTTTCATTGGCCTGCAGTGGGTACCAAACATGCAGGCCACAGCCCAACACAATGAATGAAAGGCCTTAAGCATGCTTAATTCAAAGTTGGATTGTGGGCATTCAGATTCCCTTCCATTTATTGGCCTGTCCCTGTCATCTCATCTACTGTGCTAGTGAGAGTGTTTTATTCTTCATGCTGAGCATCCCTGCAGTATTCTAAGTTCTCCTGCAGCTGGGATCTCACACATAGACTCTGCCCTCCTGTTTGAGACAACGGAACATCCACCCACCATCACTCTGAGCCACAGAGAATGCTAAATTTCTTGTTCAAGAAGAAACTTAGAGCACAATCCTAAATTGGAGTTAGGCCGGCGTAAGATAAAACAGCAAAGTTTGGCCAGCACAAGGGCCACCATAAAGCGTGTTTGGACTACTCTTGGAGTCAGGGAGGATGGCTCATGTCTGTGTGCTGGCCTCTCTGACTCCGAGAGTGGTCCAAACATATAATACTTTACGGTGTCCCTTGTGCTGGCCAAACTTTGTGGCTTAGCTTATGCTGGCCTAACTCAGTTTAAGATTGCGCCCTTAGTCACGTGTTGTACAACTGGACTATATAATATATGTAGTTTCAGCTGCCTCAGGCCTCTGTTTGGGGGAAGGTTCCAGTCTCTGTTTCAGCTGCCTCAGGCCTCATGGTTTGGGGGAAGGTTCCAGAACTCAGACACAAATGCTTGGCCTGTCTTGATTTACCACGACACTTAGTGTGGTTGCCAACCCTCCAGAACTGGCCTGGAGTCTTCAGGAATCAGCATCTATCGCCAGGTGACTACTGGAAGCAATCCTGGATATGTTAACAGGACCTCCTTTGCTTATCAATAAATTTAAAAAAATCTCCAGGAATAGCTTCAGTCAGCGTTGACACCCCTACTGTTAGCACAAAGCTTAATCCAGCCCTGCCTTTCCACCTCCACTCCTGGGTCCCAGTACAGATGTAATACTGTCCTCTCAGGGGCAGCCACCACCACCCCTTTGCATGAGCACAAACACCTTCCTATGGGTTTCAGGGATCCCTTCCTGCTTAGCACTGTTGCATTTAGCGCAAGCATTTGAAAAAGCCAAGATTGAAAGAGCCAAGTTTTTGCCATATGTTGTGTGCCAATACCCCTGCCAATTTGGTGCTTCAGGAAATCAAAGCAGTAATAATGCCCTTCATCCTGCCCCATAAAATTCCATGACTTATGGGGTGAGGTAAGTGTCTCATGTGGAGAGAATGCATAGCTGGACACATATCAAGTTTCCCTATTGTCTCCCAGTGGCCTTGGGAAGCTGAGCCAAGTCGTATTGGGGATAGGATCATTTCCAATCAGTAGCTTGCTTTGGGCAACACACCTCTGTCCTTTGCTTACCAAGAAGGAACATCTCTGCCTTTCTAGATGCTGTGTGAGTTGTTTTCCTTGATTCCAAGTGTTTTGCCCTCTCCTTCCCTTGCCTGCTCCAATCCTCTTAACCTCAGACCTCTTACTTATTCTTCCTTCTGACCCCTCTGAAAATCCATCCTTCTCACTAAAGCTATGTATTTGTAAGGCATGTGCAAATTTTAAACATAACAAATCTACTTCCTACGAGTATGCTCAGATTGTGTGTGACATGTGTCACGTATGACTCCTTGATGACACGTGTGGGTCTTGTGTATAGCAGAACAGACATGCACAATGTGGGAGTATTAAAGGAAAGTAGAACTGTGTGACCAGTGCGTGCCATGTTAATTCAGAGGGGGCAAATGGGTCAGCCTCCATCACTTTTCCTGTGAGAACCTGAAGACACAGATATGAAAAATCTGATTTAGCAGCATGGAAGATCTGCATGGTTTCGATCTGGTTTAGCGGATATGGTTTAGCAGCATGAAAAGGAAAGGAAACCCTGGGAAGAACACATTTTGTTCAAAGAACAGGTGCTCATCCAGAAGCTCCAGAGCATGCACAGGGCTAGCAGTGAACAATTACGGCTTGGTTCACACACACCGGGATCACTTGACAACTGCAACATCAAATGTTAGCTTGCATAAGAATATAACGTAACATCCCGCTGGATCAGGCCAAAGGCCCATCTAGTCCAGCTTCCTGTATCTCATAGTGGCCCACCAGATGCCTCAGGGAGCACACAGGACAAGAAGTTGCTTGCATCCTGTTGCCACTCCTTTGCACCTGGCACTCTGAGGTTGCCTACTTCTTAAACCAGGAGGTCTAAAACCAGGAGGACCTGCATGTGTGGATAAGAATAATATTTAGCATTTGTGTAGCATTTTCAAGTGCTCCAAGTACTTTACAAATACAACTCTTAACAAAAATCCTGTAAAGTAGGTGGTGATGGTTTCCAAACTGCAAGTGCAGAGTGAGAACAGAGTAGATTGCCTTATATTAAGGCATTGATGGTGTCAAAGGTGACACACCACAACATTTGGGGTGACACCAGCAATTCACCAATACATGATAAAAACTTTGTTTTACTAATTTTTCATTTTTGTAATTATTTGGTGTTTATGTACCACACATGATTGAGCTGTATTTTTTGTTTAAATAAATGAATATAAAGAATTGTTTCTCTTTTGTTTGGGAGTGGGTGTGTGACATGCCAGCAGAGTCAAGTTAAGCATTTTCCTAAGTTTTGACACACCGAGCCCAATAAGTTCACCATCACTGCCTGAAGGCCAGCTAGTGAATTCACAGCAGAGGTACTCTTTGACCTGGGGACCATCTGATGTGAAACTCAATCTCTTGGCCACTATGTTGCACCTGAATGAACTGCACCTGAATCAACCACCACTGATAGGATTTTAAGACTGTGCAGAGATCACAGCCTCTAGTGCAGTGGTCAGGGAACGGGGTAAATTACCCCAAATGGGGTAAAAATGAAATTCCTGGGGGTAATGGACGGTCATGCTGCCGAGACACAGCCGGGCATGCATATGAATCTATATGCATGCCCGGCTGTGTCTTGGCAGCGTGACCGTCCATTACCCCCGTTCCGGTTCCGTCGCTGGCTGGCTGGCTGGCTTTGTTTTGTTTTGTTTGTTTTGCTCTGCCCTTTACAACTTCATATTTACATAGCATTAATTAAGCTCATTAAATAATCAAATAAAAAGCAAAGGGTTCCAATATGTAATTTTTTTCTTTTGTTCGGGAGGGGGGGTAACGTTGGCATATCCAAATATATTTTGGGGTAAAAGGGAAAAAAGTTCCCTGACCCCTGCTCTAGTGAATATGCAAAGCTTCATATTGCCCCTTTCCCTTCCTGCTTTAGTATGTGCAGTTTTGCTCACTGTGCATCTGAACAACAGCTACCTTCTAATCACTGGATTGCTCCACTTGATTGACTGCACCACTGCCAGGAGGGAAAAAAGAAATCAGCTCCCAGAAGAACCTGCTTGATGCCTGGAGTCCTCCCTCCCTCCTTCCCTCTCCCTCCCTCCTTCTTTACTATGATTTGTTCCATATCCTACTTTTTTGTGCCTTTTAATCCTTATGACTGTTTATGCAAGGCTTCCTTCCTTCGGTTCTGATGAACATTTTTGAAGCTTTATAATGTCTTGAGGGCCTGAGGCGTAAAAATGGCCGATCAAGTCTCTGCTCATGTGAACAGCTTACAATCCTTTCATGATTTGGGGAAGCACGTGGATAGGAGATCTTGGGTTCTGGGCAGTGTTGGGATCAGCTAACCACTCGGGGGAATGCTGGGCGGGCAGCAGGAAGGCTGGGCGGGACTTCCGGGTGATTGACAGCCTGTCCATTCGGGTCCGCCGCCTGCCCACCCGCCACATGGGCTGCCCTGGCCTCGGAGGGGACACCCGCTCGCCGGGGGGACGGGTGGGGGCCCCCAGGTGCCAGAGCATGCAGTGGCGGGGCACGCCACCCGGTGGCAGCCCATGCGGCAGGAGGGCGGGCGGGCGGGCGGCGGACCCAGACGGACGGGCTGTCAATCACCCGGAAGTCACGCCCAGCCTTCCTGCTGCCCGCCCCGCGTTCCCCCGAGTCATTAGCTGATCCCATCACTGGTTCTGGGGCTTTCCAGCAGGCTACAACCAACAGCTGGCCAATGCACTATATTCTGGCAGCATCGAAGTCCTTTACAAGGACTTCATTCAGTTTAGGCACATCCCACCCTGCATGAATTACAGCCTAGGTGGATGACATTCCACGTGCTTCATAATTGGCTCATTTCCTAGCTTCAGGGACTGTATGTTGCTTCATGTGTCATCGACTTTCAATACGGAAGGCATTCATGTATGACTCAGGTGCAGAAGGATCATGCCTCACAATCAGATAATAGAACCTAGCACCTAAAACTACTAACAGTGCAATCCTACTATCTAGGAGGCCGGCACAAATCCCTTTAAAGTCCCTTGTGTCAGTTTAGGACTGGAGCATCACAAACATGCCATAAAGCGCATTTGCAATGACTTGGGAGGAGACTGATCCAGCGCATGGATGCGTCCTGGCTTAGCAAGGCCACTTCCAGGCCCCGTGCTGCCTGGACCAGGTAAGGAAGTACTGGCCAAGTTTGGCCGGTGCAGGGGGTTGGGTAGGGTGGAGGGAAGGCAGAACGGGGTGGGGGAAGGCGGGAGAGGGGACCGGAGTGAGGGTTGGGGCCGACCTCCGGCACTTAGCCCAGATCCAAATCCCTGTCCCGGGCCTGGTCAACCCTACATGGGCTGCTCAGAGTTGTGGCAGCAATTTTGGTGGCCCCTATTGGGACTGCTGGAGCTTACTTGGGGTAAGGAGAATGAATTCCCTTACCGTAAGTCGCATCACATGCAGCCCCAACCCCATGCTGGATATGGGACAGGCCATCCGGCCTCTCTACTCCAGCATGGGGTTAGGATTGGGCTGTAAGTTGCTCTTGCGAATGTGCTGATGCGTATGTTTCAGATGAGGACCCACCACCTCCTAAAAGGTGGATTGAAACATTTGAATTTGGAGAAAGCAGAAGCATTCTCTAGACTGGCTCCAGACTGGGCTGTGGTTTTTGGCTGTCCCAGGCACATACATTTGATTACTCCCTCTTGTGTGTGTGTGTGTGTGTGTGTGTGTGTGTGTGTGTGTACATGTACATGTGCATGTTTATGCTGAGCAGCATCACAGTAACACATTACACGAACAGCAATTGACCAGGTTACGATTTTCTCACTTTACTCTTTAACGCCTCTTACTTATTTACATTCTCCCCATCAACCCAGAGTAAAGCTGCCCATCAAAGGTCTCTTCTTGATCACGCTCCATGGAATCACCCAGCTAAGCAGTGACAGGACCATGGCATCCCAGTTAAATGCATCCCAGTATTCGACATATGCATGTGTGTGTGTGTGTGTGTGTGTGTGTGTGTGTGTGTGTGTGTGTGTCCTGGATATTTTGTGTGCTAAGAAAAGAGGCTTAGGATATATAAGGTGCTGCTGGTTGACCAGTTATATTGGGATGCAAAACAACCAGATGACGACAATAATGGGCACATTTGACACAGGCCCTACGCTATATAAAGCTTGGAGCCCCCTTGTTAAAACATTACAGGAAAATTTGCTGCACACGTTGTTTAAAAAAGCCCCTAAGCTATGCCTTGTTTAGCTTATGCCTAAATTCAGCACTGTCTTGAATATTGGCAACCCAAGCATTGGCCATGTTTGCTTGTGCTAGTGTTGGACTTAGGGTTGCCATCTCTCCGGGACTGGCCTGAAGTCTCCAGGAATCAGTATCACCACATGGCTTCTGAAAGCAATCCTGCAGATTTTAACAGAGCCTCCAGGAACTTCTAAATACTACGTCATCCTGGAAACACAAATATGCAGGAATAGCTTAGTCAGAGAGTTGGCAATCCTAGTCGAGCTGGCCCTAACCAGTTCTACTGAAAAACGTTCAGCCTCTAAAAATGTTTACATGCACATTAGTCCACAGTGCAAGTTGCTCCTTCTGAGGTTGTGTTCACACATTACAGGTTGTGATGAGCCAGTTACCAATCCCTTGTCAAAATCTTGAAGTCTGGCTTCCAGATAAGATCCTCTCTGACTTGGCTCGTCAGCAGGCCCTTTTGCACTGGAGGAGTTGAATTCTGATTAATCAATGAGTTATTATTCTAAACTGGGATGAAGCACAAGATTCTGGCCTTCATCCCTGCTCTGTAGTTAATCATATTGGATGGATCAGCTCCCCTAACCTCACACTCTTTGAAGAAAGAGGCTGCAAAGTGTCATGTTTTTGATTCAGTGAGGGAGTGGTTCCCAAGCATTCTAGGACCCACTGGGACCCACTTTTTAAAATTACCAGGATCCACCTAGCTTTATGAGACAAGACAAAGCACACAGTTTTACCAGCCTCAAGCCTCAGTTTTTACCCTTTTACTATATGGAGGGTTGCTGCCTTCTAGAGCTCCATGTATATTGGATCAGGACCATTCTCCTGGCCTTGCCTACTCACAAGTAAACACGCACATGCGGCGTTGTTTCACTTTCCATTTGACTCAATACATTTTCCTTGTCAGCCTGGAAGGGGGGGGGGGCTTCCTTCCAGTGTTTTTTTGGGCCTGCGTTCACCAGATTGGGACATTCTGGTGGCATCCTATTCCTCTCTGCCTGCACTTCAGAATGCACTGAAGTATGTTCCTCTGTGAGCGTGTAAACATGCATGTGCTGCTCAGTTTCACTTTCCATAGGGCTCAATACATTTTCCTTATCAGCTTGACGGTTTCAGTTTCACAATTCAGCAACAAGCAGGTTGGGTCCCAACCAGTGGTGTCATTCAAATGATTTAGGAACAGGAACTCACTTTTGATTGGCACTTGTCGGGAACCCGGAACCAGCCACGGAGCCCGTTAGGATCCGGAACACCCGTTCTGGTCCGTTCCCCCTGAATGACATCACTGGTCCCAACCCACAATTTGGGAAACACTGCAATGAAGAATATGCCTGAATTCAAAATGAATTCAGCTCCTGTAGATGAAAAATCTGTAAGCAAGATGACCCAGTGCTAAGTTTCTAGAGAAGAGAGATGCTGGAAACAAAAGGTGATGGCAGATTGCTTTCCTGCAATCTTCAATGTGTGGGGATTCTCTCTTGTTACTCCATAATTGCACTCCGCCCCTCACTGTTATAATGTGCTTCGTGGGATGCTCTCAAGCTTTCCAAGGAAGACATCAGCCAGGGACTGAAGGAACTGTGGTTCTTTGGAGTAATATGCAATGTAGGCCCGGCAGAGTTACTTCTGATGGCTACAGCTCAGGATGCTCCCAACCTACAGCACTTTAATGCTGCCAAGATAATCCTTTCTGCCGTTAGCCAGAAGCATTATTACAGAAGAATGACCACACTTTGTTTTAATACACTATCATATTATCCAGCATCCCCACTGCCAAAATCCTCTTATAATGTTTACTTAGAAGTAAGTCCTGCCCAGCAAAGGTCCCTGGAAGCTTCAAATAATTGTTTATTGCCTTCAGGCTGGTTCAGCCCATTTATTTTTTTGCTTCCTGTTGATCCAAGTGAGGGGATTAGAAATTGCCCCTTGAATAGGCCCTGAATGAAGAAACAAATAATCTCTCAGTTTATGTTTTAGCAGATGGAGGGAAGTTTAAATTAATTGTTTCCTTCCATTCATTTTTGGGGATTTTAAATATATAACCCCCCTCTAGATATAGATATATAAATGTCTGTGTGTGAAATGGGAGAAAAAGAGATAAAATTAGTAATTAAGAGTGCGGTCCTAATCTGGAGTTAGGCTGGCACAGTTAGGCCAGCAAAGTTTGGCAGGTACAAGGGCCACCGCAAAGTATGTTGGACCACTCTCGGAGTCAGAGAGGCCAGCACACAGACATGCGCCCTCCTCCCTGACTCCCAGAGTGGTCCAAGCACGCTTTATGGTGGCCCTTGTGCCACTCAAAATTTGCTGGCCTGAGTTGCTCCAGGTTAGGATTGTGCCCTAAATCTTTTTCCCTCCCAAAGGAACAGAAACTGATGTTGGGGCAACTCAGAGGTTATTTGAGGGTAAGTACTCACTAATCCCCAACCATGATCAACAGGACACAATACAACAGACTGCAAATAAAAGTAGAGTTTAACACTGTGCCTAAAAGTCTTAGTGGAACTTTGTATATCCACAGTAGACAGGCTGGTGTTGCAACTGCATTTTATTACCAAAAAAATTAATCATAAATCAACTTCTGAAAAATAACTGGAGAACACAGAAAACCCTGAATGGCAACAATCAGACAAGCCAGAGCTTCACCTTCCTTGCACGCACCCTCAAAGTTTACAGGCAAAACACCCTTTTTCTCATAGAAGTCAGAGCTGAATTTAGAGGTCCTTCTGATAAAAATCCTGTGTTACCTTGCTTTCTTTTTCAAACAATCAGATCTCATGAGCATTAAAGAAATGTTTCACAGAAACTGGCTACCCACATACATTTTCCAGATTGCCTGTTGTGTTCAAAAAATAAACAATCCAAATGTACTTCATGAGCACGTATTTGCTCATGGGAGTGTTTTGAAAGGGAATATGCAACGGCAAGTTGCATGCCAGAACTGTTCAGGAGCTTTGTAATACTGCCAACCTAAATCAGGCCAGTGGCTAAATCAGGCCAGTGGCCACCAATAATGCAGAGCAGGGATGAGAAAACATGCCACACGATGACACAGTATCACATGGTAACTTTACATCACTTAGTGGGGAAACCCACCATAGGGGTGCTGTTTTTATTTGCCATGAGCAAAGCATATGCTCCCATTCTCATCCTGTCCTCTTGACTGTCAAAGATGACCAATGTACAGATAACGTTCTGGAGGATATGGTATTAGTGCATGCATGTAACATGTTTGTCAGTGAACTCCCATGCATGTCTACTGAGAAGTAAATCCCATTTAGTTCAATGGGAGTTACTTCCAGGCAATAGGATTGCAGCCTTACCGCACAATCCTATGCCAGTCTACTCAGAAGTCCATTGTGTTCAATGATACTTAAAGCACAATCCTAATCTGGAGTTAGGCCAGCACAGTTAGGCCAGTAAAGTTTGGCTGGCAGAAGGGACACCTTAAAGGATGTTTGGACAACTCTTGGAATCAGAGAAGCCAAGACACAGACGTGCGCCATCCTCCCTGACTCCAAGAGTGGTCCAAACTCGTGTTATGGTGGCCCGTGTGGCCCAGCCAAATTTGGTTGGCCTAACTGTGCCAGCCTTACTCCAGATTAGGACTGCACCCTTATTCACAGGAAAGTGTGTTTTGCATTGCAGCCTTAACATATTTAATGTTTCTGAAGTTAAAATGTTTATTGTATATTTTAAAGAAGGCATCCTGCAGTTGTAAAAAAAAAAATGATTGGCATTCATTTGTATGAAAGGTGTCTTGTGTGGTTTCAAATTGCTAGGCTGGTACTGAATAATTTTTTACAGCATCTGAACAACTAAACCAGAAATTTAAAATAAATGTATTGATGAATGTGAACCAGTAGAGAACCCAAAAGTTTAACAAAGCCCAGATGCAAGGCTGCCGCTGACACAGGCCCTTGAAATGTGCCTGTGGCTTAAGGACTCTGCACTCTGGAGGAGAAGGACACACTCTGTGTGTCCAAATGGCTGGTTGTCGCTCCATCACATCTTTCTCCCCTATAACCCTTCCTCATGCTGCACTTTCAGCCCAAACTTCGTCTTTGGTGAAAAATCTGCAAAAGGATGCAAATTATAAAAATGCAAATTTGAGCAAGATAGTGCACAACTTTGAATAAGCAAATCTGCGTACAGCTATACTGATAAGAATAACTGACTTGGGAAGAGAATTCTGTTTTTGGTATTTCTCTGGAATAGGGCATGAAACCACTTCGATTGCAAAGAAAGTTCTTGCTTAGAAAAAAAGCCCCACTCTGTTCCGACAAAAGTCTTTGCTTTTCAAGCCCCAGACTGTACACAAAATATGAATTTAGAATTGTAGCTATGATGGGAAGGTATTTTCCAAGGCAGGTGACTGAATTCAGGGAGATAAAGGAGCAACAATGCTTATTTTGTGTGGCTGTCCTAGTCCTTTGTTCGGGTGTCAGGCGATAAAAATGTTTGAGAAATAGAGGAAATGGTTTTGCAAATGTCATCAGGAGGGTTTGGCTTCCCAATCAGCAACATCTAAGGCCATTACAAAGGCATACTTACAAAATAAAGAATTAGCGACTTTTAAATGTGGGTGGGTGGGTATAAATTTTTTTTTAAAATACATATTGCTTTTAAACGCCAGCTCTGTGATTGCAACTACATGGGAGATTTGTGATGTGCTTCATTTTGTCCCCAAGAATTCCCCCCGAAGGTAGGGGGCTACTGAGGCAAGAGAGACAAGAAATTCTGTTCAAACTGTATATAGGCTAAAGTTATGCAGCAGTCTTAACAGAAACCCATACTGTAACTTTGGGGTCTGGAATTCTAAATCCAGTCCCTAATCAAGGAAAGGGTCTGACTTACATTAGTGTATAAAACACCGTTTAAGATTCTATAGGTAATCCACAATTCATTTTAATCCACTGTCTTACTTTCTACCAAGCTGACTGCACTACCTTCAGTGGAACTAAAACTGATTTACTATAAATCCAATTATTTCAGATTAACTGGATTATGGATCTATCCTGATAATGGCAACCGTTTAACTTCCTGCTTTCATTTTCTTATGTGCATATGTTAAGAGTATACAATATTGTTCTTATTAATATTAAGAATATTTAAGTAAATATACTATGGGCACATAAAGTCAGGTGTTCTTGTCCAACTGAGATCAGTGTGTTTAAGAGTTCCTATCTCTGTGTTGAACAGTATTTACCATGAAATAGTACCATGGAATTGGGAATTGAAATGCCCAATATTTACCATGGACAATTAATGTAAATATAACAAAATTATGTGTGATGTATATTGTTTCATTACAAATATAATATATAGAATGTATATTGGTTTTGTATATAATATATGCACATACAAATATAATTACAAATCTAACATGCAATATAAAATTTGTCATTATATTTGTATGGCATACATGCAACATCTTCCTGAAGAATGGGCTAATAATAATACTGAAGTTTCCTGAGCCTTGGGACCACTTTCCATGCATGCATGTCCAGTGTGAGTCAAAAAGCACACAAATATTGTCACTTGTCCGGATTGTCATTTGTGACCATTTGGCATGTGCATTTATTTCAGTGGCTGGAGACACATGCCAAGGAAGCAACAGCCTCCCATAGGGCTCATAGGGGAGCAAACATGTGTGCAATAGTAACACACAGTTGTCACATTTTTTTTTCCTACATGGAAGTGCTTACCATAAAGGAAGTGTGTAATGGTCAATGTGACCCTTACTACAACAGATGTCAGTCCAGGAAAAAATGTCACTCCCTATTTTGAATTGCTTACTCTCCAGAATGTTGAGATGAGCATGGAAGAACTATGTATACTAGTTATTATATCATTTCCGGAAAAACAGAACATAATCTATCATCATTGTGTCTTTGGTATGTCGTATCACGCTCACAATCTACTGAGATCACTGTATTTGGTGCTGGTCTTACACGCACAGTCTAGTTAACAGAAAAACATAGAATTACCAATCAAACATCACTGAGGGCCATTGTGACAGAAAACATTAAAAAACCCTTGCAGTGATTTGGGTCTTATGAAACATAATGAGAGAAGCAATAATCATTCAATTATGCTACAAATTGAACTTAGGTAGGAAGCCATTTCGGTGATACGGCATGATAAGGGATGCAATTGTCAAACAAGTGAGAGATACCAGAGTAGCTTAAATGCTAGCAATGATCATTGCCAAGACAAGCTAAAGGAGTGAAATCCAAATGGAGGTAAATTTTAAGCCTATTGGTGAATGGTGATTATTTGTGTAATTATGCAAAAAAAAAAAAAAAAGACTCCTATGACAAACGAACGTTGCTCAAAGGCAACTGTTCTTACTTGTATAAAGAAGAGAATTTGAGGCTTAGTGCAAAATCTATTTGATTAGCAATTATATTGTTAGGATTGCTATGAAAATTCCAGTTTGTTTTGATGTTTTCTGAGACTTGCGGTTGTCGTTTGGTTTATTAAATTCAGCGTTCTGTTAATGGAAGGAGTTGCAGACAGTAAGAAAAAAGCGAATAATTCATAACGAACAAAAGTTCCTCCATGAAAAGGGAAATGCAAGGACGAATATTCTTAGATGAATAGTTCTCTTAGACATCCTCATTGTGGACTGCTGAGATAATACGGAAATTGTTATTAAATATACCAGTTGTTTAACGCTGGCGAGACAGAGAGGAAAAAGGACATAAAGTGTCAGGAAACTGCCGGGCTATGGGGGGGTAAGAAAGGACTTCGGTTTAGGCTCAGATCAACAACAAATTGCCAGAAAGGGAAGCAACATCAACCGCCAACCCTTCTGCGTAACCCATGACTTGAAAAGATCTTAAACATTGCACATAGTTATCCTTGCTGAAATTAAACGATGGCTGCAACTTAACGCCCTGCACTTCTTTCCCAAGAAACATGCCAACCAGCCTTCCCTCCCTGCCACCCCCCAAATGCCCCCTCGGTTTTCACCTGTCAGACTTCACTTGACCAAAGCCACCTTTCCTTCTCCAAAGGTCAAAGAGAGTCATGTTTTATTCCGTGCTGCTGGAAGGTAGGCAGGCGATGAAATTCCGTCCGATGGCTGTGGAATTTTGAAGTGAGACGAAGGGTCACCTGACTGCTGGTTGTAGGGAGGCCTGGAGGGCAAGGTGGAGGGGCATGTAGAAGCAGTGCTGCGGTGATCCACTTGAAGACAAAACAACCAGAGGTGCTGGAATCCGATCCTAGATCCTGGGAAGGATGCGACTGGCCAACATCAGCAGCTCGCTTACCCACCAAGTCGGCCACATGGCTGCTGCCAGCTACCATGCTCGGGGGCCATAATTCGTGGCCGCTTCCTCTCTGCTCCCCCGCTTCCCTTTGCCCGAGCTGGCGTATAATTATGATTGTTATTAGCTGTGGTGTCGGGGACGTCAAATCAATTAGGCTCCAGCTTTTCCTGCCACCTCATTCCCTACGAATCCCCCTGTGGCCACCTCTCTTTTTTGACAGGCACTATTTGGCCACTGGAAGGAGCTGCTTTGAAGAAGTCTGGGCCAAGCCCCCTCCCCGTTCCCTCCCCCTTCCACCTCCCCTTCCCTCCCCCTGCATGAGAGAGATTTCCTGCCCTCTTTGGACTGGGGATGTTCTGCAGTTGGTAGATAAGCAGCACAGGAGCTGCCTGCACAGGGCTGATAAGGAAACTCCCGAGTCAGACCCAGCCTAAGCAAGGGGACTTGGAAAGCAAACAAGAGGAAGCCCAGAGTCTACACACTGAAATAACATAGACCAGCGAGCACTAAAGACTCAATGGCACACGCATAATAGAGGCAGCTTAGCAAAGTTCGGAGCACTTTTAGAAGCTACTAGAGACATTGCTTGGATGAGAGAGAGAGAGAGAGAGAGAGAGAGAGAGAGAGAGAGAGAGAGAG